>PQFF01000063.1:522695-547643 GCA_003547095.1 Diversispora epigaea | reverse complement strand
AAAAAAATTAATTTGTTAAATTGAAAAAAAAAGCAATTTTAAAAAATTAAGAAATTAAGAAATATAAGATCGACATTTCAATATGAATAACATAAAACTTTAATTAAAAAAGTTTACTTGTAATTTAAACGTTTTAATGATAGATGATACTTTCTTTCCACAATTTTTCTTATGGTGATCAAATCAATGTACATGTGCATGTGCAAAAAGCAAATTAAACAAAATAAAAAATTCTTACCTAAAAATAAAGAAATACAAATCCAAGAAATCTAACTACTAAAAAACTATCCATAAAAAGAAATAATAATTAGTATTCTGCGATGGCATCCAAACAAACAAAGTAGCAATAAAAAATTTTTATACCTTAAAAAATTTAAACTAAAGAAAAATTATCTATGAAATGAAATAATGTTTGGTGAGTGTTAATATTTCATTGATGCATAGAAGACAAAAGAATTAAAGGAAAAAATAAATATTTTCTCACCTAAAAATCCAAACTGACTTCTATCCTAATAAAATCTAATCTAAAAAAATCTAATCTAAGAAATCTAACTTCAAAATAAAGATTTTATACAATTATATGATTAGTATCCTTCATTTATCAATTGAATGCACATGTACATTGATTCCATCAACTTCTTCGATTAATCAATTCTCTCAACTCTATCAATGCCAATAACAACCAATGAATTCGATCTAGGATAGATAGATGAATTCAGAAAAGATTATTATTAATGTTTTCAAAAACTATTAGATAAAAAATATTAACAAAACAAACATGATAAATACCGGAGATAATAATTTTTTGAAACAAAAGAAAACGTCAGGCATTCTACAAGCAGCAAAAGGAGATGATAATAATACAATGATTAAAAAAACTAGAAGTAGTAGAATACTTACACTATGTTTGCTGAAAACAAAAAAAAAAAAAAGTAAAAAGCAGTTGGTAGCTTGTTTGCAAGATGGAATATCTGTGCAAGCTTCGATGAAAATCTAAATAAAAAAAATAATTGCACACGCACAACAAATAAACATCACTCAAAGAAACAAGCAGTAAGTAGTTAACTTGTACAAAAAATTAATTGCACAATCTTCAAAGACAAACGAAATAAAAGAAAAAACAATAGTAGTTCACTTATGTAATAAAATACCTGCACAAACTCCGTTGACAATCAGAACAAGCAATAGTATTGCACTTGCAAAATAAATTATCCGCAAAAATAAGACTCAAGCAAACGAACAAGGAAGCAAATCTGACAACCAGATATACTAACAAAAAATACTTGAGCTCAAATATTTGCAAAATGTTAAGCCAGCAACATAGATCAGTTTATTAAAAAAAAGATTTTGAAAAAGAAAAAATAAGGACGAGGGGTTCTAAAAAAGTGAAAAAAAAGGATGCATTAGTAAAGCCTTATTTATAACTGATGACGTTGAACCAAAAAAATTTTAAGGAATAACCAAAACTATTGGTCACTTCAAACGAACACAAAAATTTTACGTAGATAAACAAAACTTAATTAATATTCATACTCTAAAATATTCATTATATTTGTCTAGTAGTAATTATTATAAATAGTTTATTTTATTTTAGTATTTTTCGCTTTGCATATTTTTCTCGCGTTGGAAATCTTTTTGTAAAAATTTTCTACATTTAACAATAAAATTTTGAATTTACAGTAAATGTCTAGCTACTCGAGTCATAAATTTATTTATTTGATTTAGTCTAAGAAATTGCATTAAATGAAATAACAGATTTATTTAACAAAAATATTTAATTAGTCATTGAAACAATAAATAATCAAAAATAAAATTATTTGGTAACAGATCACAGAAAACATATTCCGAAAATAATAAAGCAATTTCTTCTTTACTAATAGTTTTAATGTTTTTTTTAAACCAGCATTCCATTTCCGTTATTTTTTATTTATTTATAATTTAAAGAATAAAGACAATACATTATTATATAAATAGGTTCTAGGAATGGTAAACTAAAAATTCAACTCTGAAAATGAATACAATACAATTAAGGTCATTTTCTAAATTTTATGTTTTAAATAAAAATTTTACAAAAAATTCTTGTTAATAAATAAAATTTTTTTGAAAAAATCTTTTTATTGTTTGTAAAACTTGTTTATAACAAAATGAGATTTAATCAATATTTTGAAGTAATTGACAATTTAAATATTTTGTCACATTAAACGGCAAAAATGGCAAAAATGAAAAAATTTATTAAAAAATATGCACAATATTAGATCCAGTACTTGTTTTAATACAATAGAAAAAATCAATCAAAACACTTTGGAATTATAAAAATAAATTTTATTGTTGAAATGTAAATTGTGATGAGAATCCTAGTACCCTAACAAGTAAGCGCTGATACCATAAGTCAATAACTCTGTAACAACTCCGATAGCTGCTTGCCTCTAATCTTTGTCGAATGTTTGGATTTTCTTCTTCTTTCTTCTTTTCAAGTTCATTAATCCTCTCTTTAACATGGTGATTTGACCATTGAGATCATTATCTTCAATTTCATAATATTTTCTTTTTCTTTTTCTACTTAGATGAACATTATTTTGTTCCGTTGATTCAAATGAGGCATCATCATCACAACCTGAAAAAGGAGAAGTAAAATTATCATCACAACCATCACCAATATCATACATTATCATAACTATCAGAGTTGTCGTCTGATGAAATATCAGTTCTATTATGGTGGTAAAAAACGAGTGCCGAAATTTCTTTATAAATACGGTTTTTTCAACTCCAAAAGTTAAGGCCATCTTTTAATTTGTACCAATTTGGTACAGCGAATAAAGGTACTTTATTTGCCTGATTATTAATATACGTACCCGAACCAACTCTTGAACAAAAATCTGTGAAATTAAATTACTAATTAGTTTAATGATTTTTTTTTAAAAAAAACAAAATTTATATTTGTTACAAAAGTAAATTATTTACTTTCCCCTTCTTCCCTCAAAAGTGCCTGTCATTCACTCAGGTGAAATTTTAGAAAAAAAGATAGACCAGCCTCTCATAACTTCGCATATGAAAGTCCCATTATCGCTAGTTGGGTGGTTGACATCTGTTGCACGCCCAATGAACTTCATTTCGGCAGGGTAAAATTTTAAAAACTTCGGACGAAAATGGATTGATACTGTTGGGAACATATTTATTTGAACAACTAATAATTGATAGAAATTTTTAAGTACATTTATATTTATCTGTATTCAATTACCTGTTTCGTCTCCGAAAGCCTAAAATTTATTAGAATTAATTGTTAGTATGCAAATATAAAAATTTATCGAATAATATTAAAAAATTTTATTACATATCACCATTTTGAAAATGAAGCAACAGATAATTTTTGAATGTTGTAGTTAGACAAAAAAAATTTGGAGAAACGAGATCAAAAAGTTTAACAACAATTCACGAAATATTTGAAATATGTGCGAAAAAAATTTTGATCTAGTAAATGTTTTTTTTTGAAAAATTTTTAGCGAGTAAAAGAAAGATATATATATACTAAATTTTCTGTCTAGAAATCTAGAAAGTATGCCAATCATGAAAGTAGAATAATAAGAAATAATGCAATTAGATTATAATAACCTGATTCATGAACTGCTGATTTACATGATTGTTGTTATCTATTAATAATTTATATTATATTATTTCGGATTTTGTTTCATCACAAAAAACTGCACAATGCACATTATGTAACGTAAGATATATTCTATATCAGAAAATTTTTTATTAAGTAAAAAAAAAGAGGAAATCGTTATATAATACTGTGAGCGTAAGATATAATCGGAAAATTTTTTATTGAGTTCATGTGATACTCCGAGTTAGGGTCCGGAACGGGCGGGCTTTAAATAATAAATTTTTACTAATTAAATTAAGGTTATACAAAATTTTATATAATGATTTTAAGTCAAAACGGGCTCAAACAGGCCTAACGGGCTGGCCCATTCCGTACCCTACTCCGAGTCGAGTCATTAGTTATTTAAAAATGTTAGAATAGAAGTTAATGTTAATGTTGGTAGGATTAGTGTTATTTTAAGGTTGTGGTTAGGTAAATCAAATCATATTCAACTTTGTCTTATCATCATACTCTCATCCTGTCAAATCATACTATACTCTATCCTTTCCATATCAATCAATCTGAGAAAGTGTGTATATTAATTAATTCATATTATTTTTCCATGATATCTATATCTATTTATAATTATTATTGTAGATAGAAATCTTTAATAGGTCGGAACTCTCTTCTTGGTAGCCCGTTAGATATAGACAATATAAATTGGATAATAGGATTTTAATCACCATTTAGCTTTGTAGGTTTGAATTAACTATCTTACTTTTGATTCTTTGTTCTATTAATTCACATGTAAATATATATAGTAATAAAATGAATAATCAATTATTTCTGATGAAGGTAAATTAGAAATATCAAATATTGATTTGTTCAATGAACGAAATAAAAAAATTTTTGATGATAAACAAGCAATCGAAAAAACTGAAAAAACAAATGAAACAAATAAAATAAACGAAACGTGAAAATAATTAGAACGGATAAATTTGGATAAATCAAATCTATAAATTTGTTTAATTTATATAAGGAGGGTAAACATTTAGATTCAAAATTTATTAATAGATGGCTTACTCTTGATATAATTTTGTTTAAAAAGATTTGATTGATGATCCTATTTCATAAGATTTTTGGTAGAAAAAGAAAAGGCTCGTCAATAAATCCTTGTTAAATATTTAGAATATTTTATTCGTTATTATTGAACATCAGAAATAATGTTAAAATAATGTTATTAGAATCATCAGATAAAATATATACTTGTTTAAACGAAAGATGATCATTAAGCATGACCATTATTTTCACTACTTTTTATTATTGAAAAGTTGTTTTCTCGATCTATGCAAATTTAATGATCAATTCTAGAAAAACAAGGAGTTTCAATTTATGTTGGTTGGAAATAAATAAATTATCTGAGAAATATTCGATTCAATATGAGGTCACGTTCAAATTTTAGGCTGAATTATTATAACGTCATGTCTATATAAATTGTAATTATATTTCAATTTGAGGGAAATTATCAACAATTGGACAATTTAATTCACTTCTGGAACTTTAATTGAAAATTGTTATAGATTGCATCAGATTTCTTATTCATTGCTTCAATTAAGATTTTATTCGAAATTTGCAGTTGATATTAGGTATCCTCAAGAATTTATTAAAAAAAATTTTTAAAACGCCAATACAAATTTAATAAAATTTGTCTAGATTTATTTCTCAGCAATATTTATTAGGAATATTTCATTTTATGTTAACGCATCAGAATCACCTGAAAATATTAAAATTATGATGATCAATGGCTAATGGTTTAAGAAAATTTCTTTAAAGGTGATTTTATAAAGGAGGAAAAATAATAATTTCAAATATAATACCAAATCAGAAAACATATTTAGTTGTCTCGTTGTATCCTTTATTATTTTATATTGAATATAAGATTATTGAAAATACTAAAAAAATATTAGAAACTTAAGCTATAAAATAATAAAATTTGATCAAAGTTTAATTAAAAATAGTTAATTAAAAAAATAATAGTTTCATTTTATTATAATTATTTTAATAATTATGAATTATTTGAAATCAACCTAGAAGTTAAATAATTTAAAAGACAACTGTGCTGTGAAGCATTTGTTTGCTTCACAGTTCGTTGCTCTAGTGATTTAATTTTGATTTAACATAATTTAATCAAATAAACTTGAATTCGGGATCAGGAGTATTTTATTTGAATTTTTAGTTTGCTAAATATTTATGTTACATTAAGCAAGAAAGAAAAATCTAATGAAGAAATTCATTGCATTAGTATTGCTGAATAATTTATAATTGTTAAAGATTAATTAATCGAGAACTACCTTTCTGGTTCTTGAAAAATTTTAAATAATTTCATTTGAAAATATAAATAGGTTATTTTATTTACGATATAAAAATTTGATCTGTTTCTTGATTTTTATATTTAAAACTTCAAAGATTGCATTATAATCATCTCAGTCATTAAGAAGTTCAATAAAATTTTGAGATGCCTTTTCTAAGAATTTTAAAGACATTTTTCTTTTTGTAAATTTTGAATTTATTTTAATATACAACTGACAAGTTATTATTTTATTTTGTTACCCAAATTGAAAAATACAAAAATAAAATTATTTATTTTAATTATTAAGAAATTGTACGAAAATAAAAAATAATTTACCCAGAAGTAAAAAGAAAAAAAATAAAATAATTAAACAATAATAATGATAGCAATTCCGATTGATATAAATAATTATCACATGTTAACGTTTTTCTTTTTCCTCAATTTAACTTTTAATTCATCACAAGTCCTAATCATTCCAATATGTTCTTTCATTGGTTTCAACAATTCAATGTCGTATTTTCGGTACAACATTACCAGAGTAGCTTTTAATCCCATCATTGCCAAATTTCTTCCTGGACCTACAGTAAATAAATTATAGTAAATTAGATTAATTTATTTTATTTTAAATTATATGCTTTACTTTACGTTCTTTCATAATTAAGAAATTACTTACACTTTCTCAAACCTCCACCGAACATATAAACTTTATTTTTGCTATCCGAATTATCCATGAATCGATCGGGATTAAATTTTTCAGGATCTTTCCAACAAGATTTTTGTTTTTGAATTCCGTCAAAATTTAATCCAAAATAATTACCCTTGGACCATCTATAAGATCCTACAACTTCTGGTACGGAATTTGTTTTAAAAACTAATGGGATGACTGAACGGATTCTTGATGCTGCAATATTAGAATATTTGATAAAATTTAATGAGATATTATTATCATAATACCGTGATAATAATAGTAATAATAATTATTATTTGACATATAAATTACATTCATTTATGACAGCTTCAACATATTTAAGTTTTGATAAATCTTCAAATGTGAATGGTGAATTCGGTTCTTTGCCAAGAACGCGTTCAATTTCTTCTATCATTCGTTTCTTTGCTTTCGGATTATTTTCCAAAAAATCAACCAAAAAACACATGGAATTTGAACTCTGTACAAAGGAATAATATTATTTTTGTAAATTAATAAAAATATAAATATTATTACACTTAACAGGGAGGTTATGAATATAATAAAATTTACCGTATCAATTCCGCCACCTATAATTTCAATAAAATTTCTTTGAACTTCTTTATCAGACATTGGTTCATCATGAATATCATCCGCGATCCTTTCGGTAATATCTCTTTCAGTATTCACTGTTAAAAACATCGTCAATATGTCAGATTTTAACTTTTGATCAATTGGAATTTTGGAAATCTCTTCTCGTCTTGTTTTAATAATATTATTTACATTATTCCTTACCCAATAAACTCTACCCTTTAGGTATTGAGTGTATCTTTTAATAATAGGTAAATATAGTACAATTCTCGGAAGAATATAGAAATATTGCAAGCTTTGAATAGCCGCATTTATCGATTCTACAAACGTATTGCTTTCTTTAAGAACACTTTCCGGTAAAGATAATTTTTCATTTGGTGTTACTTTATTATAATAATTTGCCAATGCGTAGGCGCGATTATTAGAAGAAATAATAAACATCGTATCAAAAAAGTATCGTTTCATCCAGTGATTAAATTCAAATATCGTATCTTCTCCAAGATCATTCCAATATTTTTCCATTTCCAAAAAACTATTTCGTATTTCTATCATAGATTGTTTAATAAATGAAGTTGACATCATAACTTTGATATAGAATTTACGATGGAATCGCCAATTATCATAATTATTATTAAATGCTAAACCGGTGTTCAATAAACCAATTTCTTCAAGACCTTCATTATCATCATTTATTCTGTTGTGAAACGGACCATTAATAGTAGGTTTCATAATATTTTGAATAAGATCTTCATTACTCAACAAAATAAAACGTTGGGAACCCGCGTAAAATTCGCATAAATCACCATATTTGGCTTGTAATTTACTCATATCAAAAGAGTCATTTTTTAAAACTTGATGAATATTACCAATAAATGGAAGTGGAAAAGGACCAGGAAGTGGATTCTCGCGTGTAAAATATTTGTAATAATAATGTGAGATATAGGCTATTAAAGTAACTAATGATATCTTTAATATTAAAGCTACTAATGATATCTTTAATATTCCTTGTAAAAAATTTGCAGTTTCCATCTTTGAATTTTTTTAATTTTTTTGAATGCTTGTCCGATTTTTCCGAGCTTTTATAATTCAAATAAATTTCATTATCTCAATGATTTTCAGACTATTTTTAAATATTCAATTCAAATTTCTCCTTCTCCTATTTTCTTATTGCTTATAGAATTCCATGCGTTATTTTCGAGCTGCAGTAGTATCATGTTTTGCATATATTTGCATATATTTGCATATGCTTTTGGGAGTACGGACGCGGTGGGTACGAATTATTCATTGATTTCTAAAATTGGCAAGATTTTTTTTTAAATCGGAAATATAATAAAATTAGTGATCTGCGTGAAATATTCCCCATTGGCTTCATTTATCATTAGAATAAGCATATAAAAAAAGGAAATATTAACAATTGCATACTGTATCAATGAATTTATTAAACCTAAAAGTAGATATCTATATTTTCATTTTATTACCTTTACTAGCAATCAAGAACAGGTTTCTGGACAAATTAATTTGGCGTTTCAAATATATTAATAGCATAACCTTTTCCGGAATTTTCACTGGATAGATATCGATATCCTTATTTGAAATTTATTTTGCAGGTGTTGTGCAAACCCTGCCCTTAAGGGTCTTGGATATAAAGAGAAAATATTTCAAATTCAAATATTTATTCCAAAAATAAAAACAGCATAAACGTAAAAATAATTAAAATTTTAATGTATTTTAAAGCTGAATATCAACTTATGATATACGTTCACTATTATTTTCAATAATTAATTCACAACGACATTTCATTGATTTCGCAAGATTAATTAGAATTGGGTTAATCAAGAGCAAATTGTTGTGCTTCAAGTTTTGTTCGAAAATAATCACAAAATTGCGTATTATTAAATCTTTCTTCAACAACTTTCAGGAATTATTTGTCACGTGAGTAAAGTTCATATTTTAAAGAATTTCAAATTATTAAAATCATTGCATTTATTTCTTATAAATTTATAGAATCCATAAACAAACCTCAAATCCTGGAAACTTTAAAATTTTCCGTTTGTTCATTTTTTTTAACTTTAAAATCAATGCAAATTTCTTTATTATTAATTTCATCTTCATAATTGTTTAATTCAAAGCATTCCGAATCAATATATTCCAAGTCCCAATTTTTCATTAAACAAATTTGGTGTTCCGTGATTTTCGTTAAATATCTATTAAAATATTTAATACATTTAATATTGTCACAGGAGTGCAAGTATTTTGAACAATTTATCAAATCAGTCTCACAGTTTGCATCACACAAACAAATAATAATACATTTAATATTGTCACAGGAGTGCAAGTATTTTGAACAATTTCTCAAATCAGTCTCGCAGTTTGCATCACACAAACAAATAATAATACACTCTATCTGCCAGTAGGTCACAGCTAATACAATTGATTTAACTGGCCTATCTTGAAACAGATAATAAATATAATAAATAATAATAATAATAATAATGATCAAATAATCATGAAGGCACAGTGAGTAAGGTGGAGTAAAAGTAGTTAATGTGTATCAAACAATATTTATTAGTATTTTGCAATATTACAACACAAAATATAAGTTTATTAAAATATAAAATATAAAGTTTTAAAAGTAAAGTATCATTCAACAACAGAAATATTGCTATGTGTCAAAGCATCTATTTTACCATCCCTGAAGGAAGTTTACTTTTCTATTTAACAATTATTAAAGTATTTCGAATTATTCCAAACTAATTAATTACTTGTTAGCTATTATCTTCCTACTAACTTTTTTGAAACTTACTCCCAACAACAGTCATTTTTATACTTTCTCTTTTGTTTAAACTTTATCCTTCATCTTTGTGCTTCATCCTTCATCCTTTGTGCGTCATCTTTCATCCTTCATCCTCGTATGGCATATTACAGATGGTTACACAATATCTATAGATAACAATCACCTGAATGTTCATCCTAGTAGCAGTGATGTTCAAAATGTGCTTCCAATGAAAATTTATTAAAATTGGAAGTTCTATTGGAAGATTGAAAGTTCCATTGGATTTCCAATGTTTGAAATTCTCCAATCAAATGCTTTGATTATTGAACACAATAATTGGAGTTCCAATACTTCCAATAGCTTCCAATGTTTCCAATGTTAATTGTAATTATAATTCGAGATTGTTGATAATCTATATTTCATGTCCTTTTTTTAATTAAAATGTCAAGACCAAGAACACATCGTCTTACCAAGCACATAAAAGTTCTTGGAAAACAAAATTCATTCAATACTTATGCAGCATGTATCGGATGTGTTAAAAAATTTGATAAAGATGAAATTTCAAAAAATACATTTACAAATAAAAAACCTCAAGTTAAAAATCATTTAAAAAATTGTCCAGATTTTTTAGAAAAAATTGAAAGTAAAGAAGAAGTTGATGATATTATCAATTTAACAGATAATGAACAAGAAAAAAATAATAAATGCCGAAAAATCAATGGTGACTCTAATTTTGGTAAACATAAATTTATATAATTAATTTTATTTTAATCAATAAAAAGATTATTTGAATAATCTGTTTTAGCATTATCATCCAAATATCTATCTTCAGTTGGAGTGAAAAAAAATGATATTAAAAGCAGCCTTATTCATAAATTTACTAAAAAAGAAGAATCAAAATTTGAACATCTTTTACTTAGAATGACAGTAGCAAATGGATTTTCATTTCAATGGATTGAGCATCCAACCACTCTGGAGTTTTTTGAATTTTTAAGTCCACTTTTAGTTTTACCAAAAAGAAAAGCTTTATCAAATCGTATATTAAATAAACAAATATCAGAATTAAAAACATTACAAAATGAAAAATTAATTAATGATGAAATTGGTGTAGTTTTAGCATTTGATGGCTGGAAAAATGTTATAAACCAACACATATTTGGTTCATTATTTATAACTTCTTCAGGAGAAAATTTAATATAGAATACTTTAGATATAAATAGTGAATATGAAAGATTAATTGAGTTAATTTCAAAAATAAAAGATTTAATTGAAAAAATTAATCAATTGGGTATCAAACTTAATGCAATAGTATCTGATAGTGCACCAGCTTATGCAGGAGAAAACAAATATCATTTATCATTTTTACAAAAATAACTTAAATATTTTAATTATAGACGGTGTCTTCGATTAGAATTTCTAGAAATTGTCTTTCTTCCTTGTATTGCATACCAATGTCAATTAGCAATTGGTGATTTATTTAAAGCATCTCCAATTTTAAGAACTGCATCAAGTAAAGCAATTATGGTCACTGCTTTTTTTAAAAATGCAAATAATAGTTATTTCATTGATAAATTACATGATATACATCAAGAACTCTATTATAAATATTACTCAATTATAGTTCCTGCCAAAACACATTGGAACAGTAATTATTTTTGTTTTAATAGTCTTGTTAGATCTAAACAAGTTTTACACATAAATATATTTTTTATTTATTTAAATAATTTATTTTTAATTTAAATTTTATATGTAAATATATTTTTTATTGATTTAAACAATTTTTTTATATTCATATCGGCTGATTATAAAAATTGACTGATTTTTTGTTGCACAAAAATTTTTTTTATTTACCTCTTAATAAAGTTAATAAAACTTATTGATAACAGATTTTGACTACTAAGTAAAGTTGTTCTTTTGGAGTAAAGTAAACAAAATAAAAGAAAAAATAAGATAAAATAATGTTATTAAACCTTTTAAGAAAGAAATAAAACAAATTTCCGCAGGGTAAAGGGGTTAGGGTTGGGTTTGATGAGTTGACAAGTACTTATTAACAGGTCTACTTATATTTAANGAACTCTATTATAAATATTACTCAATTATAGTTCCTGCCAAAACACATTGGAACAGTAATTATTTTTGTTTTAATAGTCTTGTTAGATCTAAACAAGTTTTACACATAAATATATTTTTTATTTATTTAAATAATTTATTTTTAATTTAAATTTTATATGTAAATATATTTTTTATTGATTTAAACAATTTTTTTATATTCATATCGGCTGATTATAAAAATTGACTGATTTTTTGTTGCACAAAAATTTTTTTTATTTACCTCTTAATAAAGTTAATAAAACTTATTGATAACAGATTTTGACTACTAAGTAAAGTTGTTCTTTTGGAGTAAAGTAAACAAAATAAAAGAAAAAATAAGATAAAATAATGTTATTAAACCTTTTAAGAAAGAAATAAAACAAATTTCCGCAGGGTAAAGGGGTTAGGGTTGGGTTTGATGAGTTGACAAGTACTTATTAACAGGTCTACTTATATTTAAACTCTTATTTACTTAATAAAATATTTTTAAAAATTATAAATATATATAAAATTTTGTGTTGAATATTTTTATTTAGGAGTTAAGAAGTAGTTTCCTTAATAAAATATTGAGATTTTTTTGATTTTTAAATTTCTTTGAAAAAATAAATAAAATTATAATTGTCTGAGAGGATATCACCTGATCTAAAATTTTAAGACTTTCGCAATCAGCCCATATGTTATTTTTAATTTAAATATTATATTAATTAATTTGTTTAGAATTTAGCAATTCATAATGAACCAAGAAATACTTGATTATATAATACTTGTTTTTTATAAAAAAAAATAAAATTTTTTAAATAATTAAATAAGATAAAAAAATATATATAAATCATACTAAATATTCTATTATCATCAATAGTTAGATTAGTAAAATAGAATAGAAAATTTTTCACATCAAGAAATGAAAAAAGTACTTAAAAAAATCAATATTTATTATTTCATTCCAAAGTTGTTCATTTAATTATTGCAAAATTAATTATAATAATTTGTAATTTTAAAAACACTTGATTATTGTTTAATAAATACAAATTTTTTACAAATAACATTTTTCAATTTCGTTAATTAAAAATAGAATAAAATTTTTAAAACTTGTTTATTAAAAAAAATGTCTCAAATTCACCACATCAAATTTGTTTTTTATTTTACATATATCAAAAAAAACAATAATAATAATAAAATATACTGCTGATAAATAAATAGTCTATATAATACTAAAATAAACAGATTCATAATCTGCATAAATCTGTGTGCTGATTGGTTCTTTATTCGTGTTTTGATTGGGTCAATTATATGATCTGCAAAAAACATTAAGAACATTTCTGAGGTGATATCATTTGATTTTCTTTTTAAGTGCTGATTCGTGAATGATCGGCACTAAATTACTATATAATTTTGGGGTAAAAATTTTTTTAGTACATATTGTAAAAAAATAATGCACGGATTTACGTCAAAGTAAAAATTACGAAATTTGCTTTCTGTTTCACCAAATCATGTAAAATAGTGTACAAAATGTGGGAGAATACGATTTGATAAAAAAAAGTGACAATTTACTTGACGAAAAAAACCTTTACTTTGTAGCAACGGGAGATTTTGACATATTCATATATATAATAATTATGTGATTTAGGTACTAAAATTTTAATTTTTATTGAAATTTTTTGCTTTTTTGCTATTTAAAATATTATTTATAGATTTTCTGAATTCATATTTTCTTTTAAAGTTCTCAGTGCCATAGCTTCTTTCCACTTGCGCAAAAAAACAGTAATCCAATTTGATATTGTGGTCACTTTAAGTATTTCATTCTCTTCGATTTCACCAATTTCTGCACGTCTCAATAGTTCTTCATGCATTTGTTGGGTATTTAATTTTTGGTGGGGGTTTGCTGTTCCAGAATGGAACATTATTTCCAATAATCTTTTGATTTCTGCGGTCATTCGTTTCACTAGCTCACGTATTTTATTTTTTTCATTTTCTTTTAGAGCCCAGCTGGAGAAAAAAAACCTGTAACTTTATCAAGTAATAATATCAATAATTTCCTTTTTATTATAGTATAAATATATATTATATTGTACCTTGGAGAGTCACAGCTTGTGGGAATTTCGACGATTTCTTGGTTTGTTATATTTGTTATATCAACTAAAACTGGATTCTATACGTTTATATTAGATAAAATACGAAATTTTATAATTTTTTTATCTATATTTGTAAAATATACTTCACTAAATATATTTTTTTATCGAATATATAGAATATTTTTAGTTAGTAATATTGTATTATATATTATATAATAATAAAATAATAATAATAATAAAAAATAAAATAAAAAATAATAAAAATTTATCCGGTTTGCTTACTATTGGCACGGTCCATAATTTATTTAACTCTGAAGGTTGAGAATAAATTGGATTTGGTTTTTCGATTTTTCTTTTTTTTATAATTTTTTCAATTTTTTCTATTGACCATATTTTTCATTCACCAATTCCTGATAATGCTCGTGCAAAAATATATCCGCTATTTTCTCCATCAGTGGGCCAAGTCCATTCTTGATAATTAGAAATACCTGTAATGGTTCCTAATTTGGCTTTATCTAAATATATTCAAATAAATAATAAAAAAATAATTTATATATTATTTATAATTTAATTATACAATTTATAATATTTATAATATTTATTACCATTATCTCGGTTGGGATTTAAATTTGCAACTCTTGTACCTGCTATACACTGGTCGAATGGAAAAAAATAGGATGGTTTTACCATGAATAGGATTCCGACTGATGGCTAAATTTGCTAAGATTTATTAAGTATAGTCAGTCGATTTTTTCCGATTTATAAATAGGAATTTCCGATTTATGAATTTTCACAAATAGGATGTCCGATTTATGCATATTTGCGCCATCAATAGGATTCCGATTTTTGTTCATTCGACCAGTGATATTTTTGATGGCTGATTCAATATCATCTTCCAAATTAATATCATATACAAGTTTTATATATCTTTTTATAGCTTGTGAAATCTGTTGTATAAATAAATTGTAAACATTTGTTTCTTTTAAATGATAATAAAACTAAATATATACCTGAGCGTGATGACTATCAATTGCTGTTTTAGNGTAATGGTTCCTAATTTGGCTTTATCTAAATATATTCAAATAAATAATAAAAAAATAATTTATATATTATTTATAATTTAATTATACAATTTATAATATTTATAATATTTATTACCATTATCTCGGTTGGGATTTAAATTTGCAACTCTTGTACCTGCTATACACTGGTCGAATGGAAAAAAATAGGATGGTTTTACCATGAATAGGATTCCGACTGATGGCTAAATTTGCTAAGATTTATTAAGTATAGTCAGTCGATTTTTTCCGATTTATAAATAGGAATTTCCGATTTATGAATTTTCACAAATAGGATGTCCGATTTATGCATATTTGCGCCATCAATAGGATTCCGATTTTTGTTCATTCGACCAGTGATATTTTTGATGGCTGATTCAATATCATCTTCCAAATTAATATCATATACAAGTTTTATATATCTTTTTATAGCTTGTGAAATCTGTTGTATAAATAAATTGTAAACATTTGTTTCTTTTAAATGATAATAAAACTAAATATATACCTGAGCGTGATGACTATCAATTGCTGTTTTAGCCTCACATGTTTCAAGAAAAACCCATTTTCGAGGAATTATATTATACCATTCTTTCCATTTTCCAACAATTAGCATTAATTCCGTACAATAATAATGCATTCCATTATCTGACATAATAGTTACCCATTTAGGTTTTGAATTAATTGTTTCAAAAACTGTATGCAGGGAAGAAGCCGTGTACCATGCATCTTGTCGTGTATCATCAGACCAGTGATCAAAAGTTTGAACGTTTATTTGATTTTGTTCTATATTTTTGGTATAAACAAGTACAGAATGAAAACTCCAGCCACATTTGCCAAAAAATTCCGCTTTTGTTTCTCTAGCACTTTGAGGCAAAATCTTCATTTTGTAATCTATAATTATTACTGCACCTTCACCATCTAATTCTTCTAAATTTGTTCGTACATGAATATTTAAATAAGTCTTACGTGCATGATGTGCCATCTATGCTATTAATTTTTGTTTATATTCATCAAGAGTTTCAGAGTATTGTTCACTTAATATATCTTTCAATTTATCAAAAAAATGAAAAAGATTTTCACATTTGGAACAGGTAATTGGATGATCAAAATTACAGGTACCAAAAGCATATCGTATACAGTGACTAATACAAAAATTGTGAATTGCAACACCATCCAATGAAATTTCAAGTTCTTTAGAATATTGTCTTCGTATATATTGTTGTAATTCTTGTGATTGTCTTAGTAATTGTTTTTATTGAAAATTTAAAATTAGTTCAAATTTAATTATAAAAAAAAATTTATATAAAATTTTATTGTATTACCTTTAGATTATTATCCATAATATGTGCAAAAATCATAACTTCAATATCACCAAATACCATATATCCACAATCATTACACATGGAACATAGATCACCAAGATTTTCACGATACACATATTGACCTCCTTCTAAACATGTCATAAAAGATGTACGACGTATACCATTTGGATATTCTTCTGAAAACCTTTTCCATAATGCTTTTTTTGTATCTTGCAAGTATAAAATAGGTTTTTCAGTTTTTATATTTGTTTTATATGAACTCATATTGACAAATTCTTTGTCATTCAAAAAGTTTTCAATTTGTTTGAGCATTTCGGGTATAAATCTTTGTTTATTGATTACTGGTTTTACAAGTATTGGAGCTCCATAACCTTCATTACGTGCATGTTTTCTAGATTCTAAAATTGTATTTTTTCCAACCTTTATGTAAAAAAATAATAATTAAAATATAAAAATAAATAAAATAATAATAAAATAAATAATAAATAATAAACTAAATAAAAAATAATAAAATAAATATTTACATTTAGATTTTGTTCCAGTTTTTTATATGTAAATTCATTAGCAATTATAAAAAGAATACGTCTTTTTCCATCCAAATTTTTTTTTATTACATGCAAATGCATGTTCAAAACATTTCCAAAATGCTTGTGTTGTATTTGGCATATTTTTTGGAATACTAATAAGAAATCCTCTTTTATATAATACAGCGAAAGCTACTTTTTCTACTTGTCCATTTATAGATTTCGTCCATAATTGATACTAATATAAAAATTATATTTTATTATAAAATATTTTTTTATTTCAAAAAAAAAATTATACGTTACTTTTGATTCTTCTTGTGACCACGGAGTTATATTGGTTGCACCAATAGCATGCAACATAGTTTTCCACGCACCTAATTCACGCTCACTAAATTCATATTCTAATGGATAAATAGTATACAATGAAAATTCTAATTCGATTACTGGATTTTCAGATTCATTCCAAGTTTTAAAAAAAAATTTCCAATCAATACTTGCAATGGTTCTTCTTTTTACATGATAATTAAATAATTATTGCAAAATATCCTCATTATTCCAATTATTAAGTGTACATTTAGGTATCTTATGTTGCTGAATTAAATTTTTCGTAATTGGATTATCAAGTCCAAAAAGTTATATACCCGTAAACTTTTGTAATTGACTAGTTTGTTGCCATATTTCGTTTGGTGTTTTTCCAATAAATTGTTTTTTTAAAACAGATTCTTGATATATTTCAACAATACATTTTTTATCCTCAAATCGTGAGACAAAAATTAATTGTTTTTTTTCATATGTATTAATTAATGAAGCTTGAAATCCAGAACCAGCATAACACCATTTTTCATATGAAGAAACCCTGATACTATAAATAAAAATATTTTTATTTCCAATATTAATGTTAACAGGAGTAAATTGAACATTTTTTTTTAAACTTTCAAGAATATCTTTATCCTTTCAACCCATTATTTGATATCCTGAATAACGGGTATATGTATTGAAACGGTATTTATATGTAGTAGAAATTGCTTTGGTGGGACTTGCTTCTGAGACAACATGTAATCCACATTGACAACAGTATACTGGCAATAATGCAGTATTTCCGGAACCAAATTGTACTGTTATAAAAAAATCTTCATTGTTAAGACAAACTTTAACTTTTTGTCCAAGCCTAATTGGAAAAATAATTTGATCTTCATTTGAAACTAGCCACCAATAAGAAGAGTAGGGTATACATGTCGTCAAAACTATTGAATTGAGTCAGACGCAATTAAAATCAAGAAAAATTGGAGTTGAATCAAGGCAAATTTTGGTTTTTACTAGTGATTGACGCAATTAGTTGAGTCAGACGCAATTAAAAATTGAAATTTTAAGAGTTGAGTCAAGGCCAAATTAGTTTTGACGACATGTATAGAGTAGGGCCCATAATGTAGTTCTGAAACTATAAAGCCTAGAGTTATTAAGGTAGTGTGAGAATTTTGGGACATTTCAATTAATACAAAAGATTATCATTGAGAGATTCGAGTTTATTATAATCATTAATTATAAAACTTATCCCCAAATTTATTAGGTGACACTCATATGATTCAGTACCGATTATTCGCGGATCACGACTTAATTAATTTTACCGATATTAATATTTTAATATATTGTAGTGGGAAGGATCTGCACCATGAATTTTCTTTTTTCATGTTTTTGGATGGTTTTGGGAAATTTTCAAATTTCGGTTTGACCCTGATTTGTCGATCTTGTCAATCAGGGTGACGTATTGATAAAAAGTGTAATACGTTGGTATTTAAGGAGTAATCGGCGGTAATGAATTAATTTTGTAGGGGTACATTAGTACTTAAGAAGTTGACAGAGGAGGGTGGTTAGTGGATTAGTTATGTGGCTGTTGAATTTTTATTGGGAACTCATCAGGAAATTTTAAAAGGCGAAAATTTCCGGAAAATTTTCACTTCGAAAATTTTTCGCAATTTTTCGCAAAAATTTGCGGAAATTTGCGAAATTTTTCGAAAAGTTTCGAAGTGAAAATTTCCGGAAGATTTTCGCATAAAATTTTCGAAAATTTCCACTTCAAAAAATTTTCGAAAAACTTGCGAAAATTTCCGTAAATTTTCGCGAAAATTTGTGGAAATTTTTGGTCAAATAAAAAATGTTGGGTATTGCTAAATATCACCACTGGTGATGGTCACCACAGGTGAATATCACCGCTGGTGATCCTCACCGCATGTGATTTCACCATAGGTGATCGTCACCACTGGTGATTTCACCAATAAAAATATTCACACGTTGCATTTACCAATAAAAATATTATTTTGAACGAAACGTTTAAAACGTTTAAAAAATTTTATTTAAATGTAAAATATAAAGAATTTCTTTAACATTTCCGATTGTAAAACTTAACTATTACATTTTTTCTTATATTCACAACTACGGGCATTATGACCTACACCTTTACAATAACTGCAGGTATATTTGCTTTCATTTTTTTGTACTTCTAAATTATTATTATTGTATTGGGATGATTCGCCTAACTCATTACTACTATTTTGTCTTGAAAACAGATTCATTCTTTCAAATTGTGTATCAAAATTCATTGTATTATTTGAGTTATTCACTCTATATGAAAAAAAAAAATCAATAAAGTTATTAAAAAATTAGTTTCGGACATTAACAATATTATATAATTCTACTTACACAATATTTTGTTGCAATTCCTCAGTAGAAATATGAACCCTACCTTTACCTTTGTTGATTTTTTTATTGTTTTGTTTAGAAGTATTTTCTAGTACATTTTTTATACGTTTTTTGGGTGCACCCTTCGTACGTGTTTGATAAGGATTGCTGATATTAGATAAATTCTCCTTATTAGCTTCGCCTTGATCATTGTAAATATCTTTTTCCTTGTCATTGATCCAACATCGTAAAAGGTTGTTTAATTCATTTTCACAACCAATGTGGAGAGCTAAATTAATTGCCTTTTTTGCATACCCGATTCCTTGACAATATTTTGCTTTATGAGACAGATTTTGTTTAACAGTCTCGGAATAGATATGTGTATGACGAATTTTATTCAAAGTATCAAAATTCGTTTCAATATTTTGTTCATATATATTATCATGACCATCATGCTTATTGCTGCAAACAGTGATCGCAACTTCATTTTGAATATCGATCATTATATCGTTGTACCATCGAGCTGGAATAAGACCAATATGAAACATAGCCTTATCTGAGCTTAGCATTATTGAGAAAAAATGGCGACAAACCAATCCTTTTGTGACAAGTAACATACATGTACATAAATGATTAGCATTTCTAGAAATAACTACAAAGTTTTTTTTATTTTTTTCAATAGTTTCAACACACCAAACCTCAAGAATATTATTCTTATCAATGCATTTAATTAAAGAATGCAAATTCGAAACCATAGATTCGTAATCATCTTCAACAAACTTAATCTCATCGGCCGATTCTATTAATTCAGTATCATCCTCCCGTTCTTCCAATTCATTATCAGATTCTTCTTGATTTTCTCCGTGCAATTCTTGATCTTCATTATACAATTCTTGATCGTTTATCATTTCTTCAGTTATCTATAAATGTAAAACTTTAAATATTAAGATACTAACTCATAGTTAACAAATATATATCTCCTCACAAATATTTCCTTATTTTATAAAAAAAAAATTGTTTGTACCTCAAAATTAAGCAAATCTGGCCAATTTTCAATTTTTTTTATATGATATAATAAACTTTCGTTCATTTGTTGATGTTGCATTTTTAATACTCTTGGTGTAAGATATTTTTTGAGAATTATATTAATTTTTTTAAAGTATCTATCTACAATTTTAGGCAATCCAACAGTAGGATTTTGATTACTTTGTACTTCCAATTGTTCGAATTGTTCTTCTCGATCAAGTTGTGATTGAATTTGTATATCTAATTCAAATAATGTTGTAGAATTTTTAACTGATCGTTTAATTAATGAATTATAACTTTCAACTCGCTGGGTTGATTGAGTTCCAGCATTAAATGATCGGTGAGTAAAACATAATGCCCAGCCAGTAACATCAACTCCAAGAGCACGTTCAAGATATTTTCTTGCAATTGGATAATTATTAAGAAGTTTATGCCATTGTTTTTGAAATTCATTTTCAGAAAAACTATTACGGCATTTATTCCATGCCAATATAAAATCAGCATAATTGTTACGAAGTTTTACTCTTAAATTTTTTTCTAAATTCTTTCGAATATGCCAAATACAATAATTATGTTTTGTAAATGGAAGAGTTTCGTGGACTGCTGCAGTCATAGCAGGATCAGCATCTGTGAATAACACTTGAGGCGCAAGATTATTAGTTGCACAAAGTAAACATTCTAGAATCCATTGATAGGTACCTTTAGTTTCATCGGATATAACAGCTGTTGCAGCCATTCTAGAACGTGCATGATTATCAATGATAATCGTAAGAGATAAATACATATGATATTTATTTGTTTGTGCTGTGTTATCGTTAATTGCCACATCATGAAATCTTTGCCATAAATCAATTTGTGATGGCCTCATCCAAAATAAACCAGTAAGATGATTATCTTCCCCTTCTAATCTTGCCTCAACAAACCAACCATGTTCTTCTCGTTGTCGTTGAATTAATTTTCCATATGTTTCCGCAGCATCAGTTTTTATCATTGTTTTATTGCTTCGAAAAAGACAGATTGCATTGTATACATTTTTTGGATGGATTGTTTCTTTTGGAAATCGTTTCTGGAGTGCACGAATAATTGGACCTGCACCACAACCAATATTTACAAGAAATTCGATCTCTTCAAGCATATCTGAACTAAATCGATGAAATTTTGGTGCCACGTTTTCAACATTTTCATTTAATGGATGGTTGTGTTCTTTAAATATTGAGGTAACACTAATAACACTATCAGAAAGGTAAAAATTTACTCGCCACAGACAATTTGTTTTTTGACTTTCCCGTTCTCGATTATCATTTGTATCAGCCTTTTTTTTTGCATAATAAGTACGTGCACATTTACATTCAAATGTACGTCGTATAATTTCACCATGTTTATTCTTTTGAAGTCTACGTTTTATAACCTCAAATCCAAGCTCAGTTGCATGTTTTTCAACATGTTTTTCAACTAAATCCCAATCTTCAAATGTGTCTCCTAAAAAAAATATTCTTAATAAAAGTTACATTATAGACAGTTTACAATAGAAAATTTATTATTTTCACCTATTTCAAGGTTAAAGGTTACTTCATTTTCATTTACACTGTCAATACTATCTATACTTGATATAACACTATTATTTTCAAATTCTTCTTGTAAGTTATTAATGTCTACATTCTCCTCTTCTTCTGAGGCGTAGATTTCCAAAAATAAACGTTTGTGTACACTTTGCATACTTTGGGTCATTTTATAGTTGTGCCACTTGCTTCTTTATTTGTTTTGATAAAGTGCGCGAAAACAAAAAAGTATTGATCGCGTTTATAAAAATATTTAAAATAACCAATTAAAAATCGTGGTGACAATCACCTGTAGTGACGATCACCTATGGTGACAATCACCTATGGTGGCAATCACCTGTGGTGACAATCACCTGCGGTGATCTTTTGACAATTTCAAAAATGTTTTTTATTTTGTAACACAAAATGATCTTGTTTATTTACTAAATGAATGATCTTGTTTCGAACTCTTTCAAAAATTATTATTCTCATGAAATTTTAGGACAAAAATTTTCAAGTAAGTATGTTAGTTTTTGACGAGGTTGGGGTCGTCCGAAACTTCTTGAGTCCCTTTGGTTATGTTAAACTGATGGATTAGGGTAGAGTTCCTATAAGAAAAGTTCTCGACATTCCCTTTTCTTGATTAACACAACTCTTATACTACGATGCGTTGCCTTTTCCGTGGTTTTTTTCTGCGTGACAGGTAGTAGTTCAGCAGGTTATGTTCATAACTTTGCTGTTCTTTACCTTTTCCGTGGTTTTTCGGAGTTTCAGGTAGTCGTTCAGCAGGTTATTCATAACCTTGCTGTCTAGAAGTAGAATACTCTCGGACGCTAATATGTTTACTTAAAAACAGTGCACAGTTTATTCAATACTGTTTCTAACATCTTTTTTCTTTTCTTTTTCATTAGTATCGATTCGGAATTTTCTAAAGATTTTCGATGAATTTTATTTTCTATTTTTTTTTCAAATATTCAAATTAGATTAATTCTTTAGTTTTTTTCGATCACTTTTAAATTAATTGTTATTTTTCGCAATATTTCATAAAAATCTTTATTATGTAAAAAAATATAATAAACTAATATATATATACTAGTTATTAGTAAATTTCCAAATAATAATTTCGGTATAATAATTTAATAATCTACTTATTTTCGTTTACAAGTGAAGTTACAAATATTTACAATATTAATCGATAAAGGATATTTTATGGCATCCATTTTTTGAGTTATTAGATTAGTTTTTATTATTTTCATTATTTTCGCAATATTTCATAAAATCTTATGTAAAAAAAAAATTATAATAAACCAATGCGTTCTTTATTATGTAAAAATATAATTAACTGATAATATATAAATAAAATGTAATATAATAAAAAAAATATATATTTTTGAATTTTTTTAATGTTTCAGATCTTTTCGAAATCTATTCCCATTCATTTCTTTCTTCTCTTTCACTTCTTCTTTCTTCACTTCTTCGTTCTACGCTTCTTCTTTCTACGCTTCTTCCTACGCTTCTTCTTTCTCTGCTTCTTCTTTCTCCGCTTCTTCTTCCTTCCCTTTCTTTACTTCTTCTTCCTTCTCTTTCTTCACTTCTTCCTTCTCTTTCTTCATTTCTTTCTTCGCTTCTTTTTCTACTTCTTCTTTCTCTTTCTTCACTTCTTCTTTCTTCATTTCTTTCTTCGCTTCTTCTTTCTCCACTTCTTCTTCCTTCTCCGCTTCTTTCTCTTTCACTTCTTTCTCCACTTCCTTCTCCCTCATTTCTGCTCACTTCTCCTTCATCCTCATCCTCATCCTCATCTTCATCTGATGTACTTGAGTCACTTTCCGTTTCTTCGTCAGAATCCGAGTCTTTCAAATCAAATTCTCGGCCGGTTTCCATTTTTTTCTATTAATAAAATTCTTTTTTAGTATTTAAAAAAATTAAAAAATCAAAAAAATCCGTATATTTTTAATACTTACTAAATTTCTTTTTAACCTTTTACTTAAAAATTTATTATCATTTTTTAATATTTCATTATTTGGATTTAGGAAACTTTCGCATATTGCTACGACGAAAGATATTTGTTCTTTGGATACTTTCGAAGTATCCTGCCACGTTTCGTTAATGATTTTTCCACACCAGGTGGTTTCATCATTTTCCAACTTTGAATGTAACTTTTCGTAACATTGTTTGACTATTGATAATGATTTCCAAGCTTTTATCTCGCTTGGAGTTGACTTCATATTTATTTTGGGGAGACTTCTAAATACAGAAAATATCGATTTTCTGATTTGGGTAGACAACGCTCCTCTTCTAGACCGGTGCCTTTCTACTAACTTTAAATGATTCAAAATCTTTAGTTAATTATTGAGATATTTGGATTATAATGTATTCAGTAAAACTTACTTTTCTTTGTAGAATCATATCAAAATAAAACGTCCAGCGTTTATTGCTCCAATTTTCAAAAAGTTCCGGATATTTATTTGCTAAAAATCTTGCTGAAATCTCTTTCAGCTTTTTTGAATTTGGGTAAATTTTTTTAGAAATTGACTTGTTTGCAATCTCCCCAATAATTTTCTTTTTTTTAAAAAATATTATCAGTAAAATAGTTTTTTTTATAAAAATAAATAAAAATGAATAAATAAAATAAATAAATAAAATACTTACATTAATAAAGGTT
>PQFF01000063.1:439778-510812 GCA_003547095.1 Diversispora epigaea | reverse complement strand
GAAAAGTTGCGAAAAGTTTCGAAAACTTTGTGAAAAGTTGCGAAAAGTTTCGAAAACTTTGTGAAAAGTTGCGAAAAGTTTCGAAAACTTTGTGAAAAGTTGCGAAAAGTTTCGAAAACTTTGTGAAAAGTTTCGAAAACTGTGTGAAAAGTTTCGAAAACTTTGTGAAAAGTTGCGAAAATTTTCAAAAACTGTGTGAAAAGTTGCGAAAATTTTTGAAAACTGTGTGAAAAGTTGCGAAAATTTTTTGCGGAAATTTCCGAAGGTGTCGGAAATTTGCGGAAATTTTCGAAGTGAAAATTTGCGTAAATTTTTGCCTATTAAAATTTCCTGATGCTCTATACTAACTACCTTATATGAGTGATAAGGGAGGAAGTTAGGTATGTGAGCTGATGACTTAACTATTTCTGCCAAAGCTAGGGGAATATACCTTATATGAGCAATAAGGAAGCATTCTTCTGATGTGAGCTGTTGCAAAAGTTTTTTACGGATTAGTATCTCTGAGTTTCCCTTTTTTATGAGAGCGATAGACTCCGATCAAATACTTTTTTTTTAGAAATACCCGCACAGGTTGGGTTGGGTATGTTCAGCCCTATAAGAAGTGCGCATACTTAATTTGTACTTGAAATATACTTAAAACATCATTAATATACTTAAAATATACTTAAAATATGTTTCTATTTTTAATAAGTATATTTTAAGTATATTTTACTAATATGAATTTAAACATTCAAATAATTAAATTTTATGTACACCCTTAAAATATACTTATATTTTTTTAATAATGATATTTTAAGTATTTTTTAAGGTAAATAGAATACTTAAAATATTATTATGATTTATCTATAGTATTGAACCACTGCATAGCGGCTATCATTTTTATTATAGTCACAATTAGAATGTATAGAAAATATTATTTTTGTAATCCGGAATGTTAGAATTTTTTAAAAAAAATTAAAAAAATCAATAAAATTTAATGTTGAATTTTTTAAGTTTTTTGATTAGTAAAGGGTCCATTATCATAGTGCCAAGTCGCTGCATCAAGCTTAAAAGTTATGAGATGCACTTCGTGGTATGATCAATTTTGTTCTTTTGACAATCACCATCTATTGTATAACTTTAGAAAAATATATGTAATATTTATAAAAATATAAAAATCGGAAATAATTCACAATCGTTACTACATATAAAACTTTTTATTTTAATAAGTAAATAACAAAATATAATTAATAACTAAAAATGCTGAGAATGTAATCTATCGACACAAAAAATTTCAGACCAAGAACTTTAAAATTGACGGAATAATGAACGTCTAAACTCAAACGTTTAAAATTTAAAACATTTGAGTTTAGACATCTATTATTTTGTCAATTTTAAAGTTCTTGATCTGAAATTTTTTGTGTCGATAGATTACATTCTCAGCATTTTTGGTTATTAATTACATTTTTATCATTTACTTATTAAAATAAAAAGTTTTATATGTGATAACGATTGTGAATTATTTCTGTTTTTTTTTTTATAAATATAAAATAAATAATAAATATTATATCGTATAACATTAAAAATATTGCGCAACATTATATCGCATAACGTTACAAAATGATTATTTAAATATTTTTTATACTTGATTTTATATCAATAATATCAATAAAAATATTTTAATTATTATAACAAATATTTTAAAAATTTTAAATGTCAATAACCTTAAAATATTCTTAAAATATACTTTTATATAATTGAGTATCATTGGTTAATTTTTGCAGATCTATTTTTTTTTGATGATATATATATTGTGGCGAAGTAAATTGGTGATCAGGTGAAATGTCACGGGGGATAACATTTTGTGACACTAGATGAACTTTCAGGTGATTGTCATCCTTGTATGAGGATGAAGGATGAAAAATGCTGTACAAGGATGAAGGATATCGTACGAGGATGAAGGATATCGTGCGAGGATGAAGGATGACGCACAAAGGATGAAGTATGAAGTACAAAGATGAAGTGTAAAAAAAAGAGAAAGTATAAATACGACTGTTGTCGCAAGTAAGTTTAAGTAGACAGTTAGTGATAACACAGTTAGTAAATAAACAAACAATTAATTATTAATTAGACATAATTCAGAATAATTCGAAATACTTTAATAAATATTATATAGAAAAGTAAACTTCATTCAGGAACAGGAAAGATACGTCACGCTGTAATATTTCTGTTGTTAAATGATACTTTACTTTTAAAACTTTATATTTTATATTTTAATAAACTTATACTTTGTGTCGTAATATTGCGAAATATTATTAAATATTGTTTGATACTGCGTTACTACTTTTACTCCACCTTACTCACTGTGCCTTCATGATTAATTGATTATTATTTGATTATTATTATTATTTATTATATATTTATTATCTGTTTCGAGATAGGCAAGTTTAGATCGATTGATTACTTGACCTACTGGCAGATAAAGCGTATTATTATTTGTTTGTGTGATGCAAACTGTGAGACTGATTTGAGAAATTGTTCGAAATACTCTGCACTCCTGTGACAGAATTTGGTGCCTCCTGTGAGGTGGCATAAAGTATCCAACGCAGTAACCGATAATATTGGCACATCCGTTTCACAAATTTTATATTCTTTAATTAATTTAGTAAAATACTCATTATATTTCTATTTTTGGGAAAGAATAGTCAAAGAAATTTTTAACATTACGAAGTAACTCGAAAATATACAATTTAAAGTTATCATAATCACCTTTTTATAAAACCATCTTCTTACAATTTGTTTCGCGATCTATCAAAAGTGATCATCAAAGTAATCGTTAGTATAACAAAATTCTTCAAGATCAAAGGATTTACAACGAAGATTGTCAAGCGAAAATTCGTGTAATCAGATAAAATCTCCGAAGAATCGTCAGAAATACTTTTACAAAATCTTACGGAATAATACGTCAGGAAAATTACCAAATCAAGTATGAATACTGGCGAAAACGAGGCGAATGCCTTAATACTGGGACTCCAGAATGCGTTTCGCATAAGGAATGACGCAAGAATGCCGTCATTTTTTGGAGGAAATCAAGATCCCATGGAATGGTTAGAAGAATTCAATCGATCGACAAGAATAAATCAATATACTGATGAATATAACATCAGGAAATTTTTTATGTCGGAGGTTATTGTAATAATTTCGTTTTCAAAGGTTATTGAAGGTTATCGGACCAATAACCTCCACAAATATTACGTTTATTATGATAAAGTGAAGGTTATTGAAGGTTATCGATATCAATAACCTCCGGAGTATTACGTTTTATTAATAAAAATGAAGGTTTTCGGTACCAATAACCTTCGTAAATATTACGTTTATGTTGGAGGTATTCGAAGGTTATCGGAGTGAAGGACTTCAAAGGTTTACGTTTAAAAAAATTTACTGATGAAGCTCCAAGTAGTCAGCAGATATCTACAGGATACAGCAGAACAATGGTTCAACGAAGCCAAGAGGGACAGAACCCCATCAATCATTGGAATAATACAAATCAAACCTCCTTCAAGACATCTTTCTTGGCCACCTTTCNAATAATACGTCAGGAAAATTACCAAATCAAGTATGAATACTGGCGAAAACGAGGCGAATGCCTTAATACTGGGACTCCAGAATGCGTTTCGCATAAGGAATGACGCAAGAATGCCGTCATTTTTTGGAGGAAATCAAGATCCCATGGAATGGTTAGAAGAATTCAATCGATCGACAAGAATAAATCAATATACTGATGAATATAACATCAGGAAATTTTTTATGTCGGAGGTTATTGTAATAATTTCGTTTTCAAAGGTTATTGAAGGTTATCGGACCAATAACCTCCACAAATATTACGTTTATTATGATAAAGTGAAGGTTATTGAAGGTTATCGATATCAATAACCTCCGGAGTATTACGTTTTATTAATAAAAATGAAGGTTTTCGGTACCAATAACCTTCGTAAATATTACGTTTATGTTGGAGGTATTCGAAGGTTATCGGAGTGAAGGACTTCAAAGGTTTACGTTTAAAAAAATTTACTGATGAAGCTCCAAGTAGTCAGCAGATATCTACAGGATACAGCAGAACAATGGTTCAACGAAGCCAAGAGGGACAGAACCCCATCAATCATTGGAATAATACAAATCAAACCTCCTTCAAGACATCTTTCTTGGCCACCTTTCGAACAACTGCGTTAATAAACCAATGGAAATTTGAGTTATAAATGAAAGTACAGAAACTAGGCGAAACTGTAGAACAATATTCAAACAATATTAAGAAATTAATTAAACGAATAGATGGCAATAATAGATGGAGCGAAGATAAAAAAGTTTGGCAGTTTTTGAAAGGATTATGAAAAGATATTGCCTATCAAGCCCGACCATTTATCATGTCCCAAGAGAAGCCAACATTGGAAAAAGCGATTAGAACGGCCAAACAATTTGAAGAAAATGCTCAAACTTATCCCGAAGCTATAACAGGATATACCACTACCACTTCTATGGGCATGCAAGGATCTGTACCCTCTCAAAATAAGAATAATAAAAGCGAAGATGTAATAGAACGAATAGTACAGAAAGCCTTCGCGCCTATTGCCAAAACATTGCAGAAGATCATCTAAAAAAGGAGAAAGAACACCTAATACTTTTAATAATAACAGACCAAACTATAACAATAATAACAGAGTACAAGGCTATAATAATTACAATAGCAATAGAGGACAGAGTTTTAGAAGTTATAATAATCCGCCAAACTGCTACCATTGTGGACAGACTGGACATATGGCTTGGAACTGTTCCATGAGACAAGGAAGTCAAAGGAATCAAATAAATCCGGCTGCTTCCGCTGCCCCACAATCTACCAATACTGTGCCTCCTTCGACTAATACAACAGCGAACCAAACCACACAACAAGTTTTGCAAGGAGACGTAAATAGTAATACGTTTATAATTCAAGAAGAAGAAATCCAACAACCCATCTCTACTGTTTGGGAAAGAATACAGCATTTAAACTAACAGGTGCACCTCAGGAGGGTGAGAGTGTGGATAATATAAATCCCTCATTTAAGACTGGAGATAATGATAGAGCAATAGGAGAAAGTATTGGGTCCACAAGTAAACAAGATGCTCTGCAACCTATCACAAAAAGATTGCGTTCTGCAGAAAAGAAAAAGGAAGTATCCAAAGATCCTAAACAAAAGAAAAGAAAGAAAATACCCCTGTCCAACAACCACTTATGACACAAAATGCTCCGCCATATTCCATCGTCTCAGATTTACTTGCGACAAGAGCCAATATTACTTTGGGACAATTGATGGCCATGCCACATTACAGAAGTGAGACACGAAAGGCGTTGACACCCAAGCGTACAAGGATTGTAAAGATGGCCAATCATACAACAGTAGAAGGAAATACACCCATGACTTGTAAAGCCCAAGTAGCTGGATGGAAAGTCGAAGTAATACTTGATAGTGGTTCATTTATTAGTATCATTTCAAAGAACTTCATGGAATCCATAGGACGAAGAATTGAGAAAACATCCGGAAGAAAAATAACTGGTATACACGGAGAAAGACGTCCTAGTTTAGGAATCGTGACACAAGTACCAATAAAGTTGGAAGAAATTGTGGTAGCTGTCGACATGAAAGTCATTGATGCAGCAGGTTACGCATTAATTTTAGGAACAGATTGGTTGAGGAAAGCACGCGCTATAATAGATTACCAAGAATATAAATTAATTTTAAAAGATGAAAAGCGAACAGCTCAAATCTCGTGCAGAAATACTAGAGCCACTGTCCTGGACAATGACAAAGTAGAGGATGATAGTGAAGAAGAATATGTAGAAAGTAGTGATGATTCAGATACTGACGAAGAAGAAGTAAACTTCGCGGAATTAACTTATGAACTTCCATATCAGGAATCCTACATGAAATATAAATTTACTCCCGAAGGAATGCGCAAGGATTCGAAGCTTGTCACATGGGAATTATATGATCAGTTATCTTATTGCTTTGACCCGGTTAGAAGAAAGAAAAGTGCTCAAGAGCGATGCAAAGCAGCAGGACCTAATTCCTATTGCTGGTGTGGCATATATTTAGAAACAAGTCAGGATATATGCGAAGTTTGTGAAGAACATCAACAAGATGAGAAGATTATTTCCATTATATCACGAAAGGAAATACAAGACATTCGTTATAATTTGGTACGAGGCGGAGTGGAGAAACTCGAAGAAAACCAATATAAGCTGCAAGTTCACGAAATTATCAAAGGATTTCCAAATCTGGTAGCCAAAGATCTTTCAGAATTAGGGAAGACAAACCTTTATCACCATACAATAAATACTGGCGAAGCAAAGCCTATCAAATTAAACCTCTACAGAACCTCGCCCCGATACTTGGAATTTTTGAAGAAGGAAATAGCAAATATGCTAAAGAACGGACTAATTCGAAAGTCGTTTAGTCCCTGGTTCGCACCCATTGTAGTTGTGAATAAGAAGAATGGGAAATACAGGCTCTGCGTAAATTACAGAAAATTGAATGCGGTCACGAAACCTGACGCCTACCCAGTATCACGAATAGCAGACATGCTAGATGCCCTGGGACACTCCGCCTTCTTTTCAACTTTAGATCTCGCTTCAGGTTTTTGGCAAGTAGAAGTATTCGCTAAAGACCGAGAGAAGACTGCTTTCACTACCCATTTAGTACCTATGAGTTCCTCGTGATGCCTTTTGAACTTATCAATGCCCCCGCAACCTTTCAGCGAGTGATGGACAGAGTCTTCCATAAGGTTACTTGGAAGTTCGTATTAGTCTATATCGACGATATAATAATATATTCGAAAACTTACGAAGAGCACCTAGAACATTTGAAGGATGTGTTTACACTTCTAGGAAATGCCGGATTAAAAATAAACTTGGAAAAGTGCGACTTTTTCAAGACAAGATTAATATTTTTGGGACATATTATAACAATTGATGGAATAGCCCCGGACCCTTCGAAGGTTAAAAAGGTGCAGCATTATCCAGTTCCACAAAACAAGACAAACGTGAGAGCCTTTTTGGGACTAGCCTCGTATTACCGAAGATTTGTAAAAGGTTTTGCCACAATCGCGAAACCATTACATAACCTTACGAAGAGAAGCATAATATTTGAATGGAAGCCCGAACACCAACTCGCNGCGTAAATTACAGAAAATTGAATGCGGTCACGAAACCTGACGCCTACCCAGTATCACGAATAGCAGACATGCTAGATGCCCTGGGACACTCCGCCTTCTTTTCAACTTTAGATCTCGCTTCAGGTTTTTGGCAAGTAGAAGTATTCGCTAAAGACCGAGAGAAGACTGCTTTCACTACCCATTTAGTACCTATGAGTTCCTCGTGATGCCTTTTGAACTTATCAATGCCCCCGCAACCTTTCAGCGAGTGATGGACAGAGTCTTCCATAAGGTTACTTGGAAGTTCGTATTAGTCTATATCGACGATATAATAATATATTCGAAAACTTACGAAGAGCACCTAGAACATTTGAAGGATGTGTTTACACTTCTAGGAAATGCCGGATTAAAAATAAACTTGGAAAAGTGCGACTTTTTCAAGACAAGATTAATATTTTTGGGACATATTATAACAATTGATGGAATAGCCCCGGACCCTTCGAAGGTTAAAAAGGTGCAGCATTATCCAGTTCCACAAAACAAGACAAACGTGAGAGCCTTTTTGGGACTAGCCTCGTATTACCGAAGATTTGTAAAAGGTTTTGCCACAATCGCGAAACCATTACATAACCTTACGAAGAGAAGCATAATATTTGAATGGAAGCCCGAACACCAACTCGCGTTTGATACACTGAAAGGACGATTAACTTCGGCTCCCATAATGACATACCCTGACTTTTCGAAACGATTTATACTAGCTACTGACACATCTGACTGGGGAATTGGAGCTGTGCTCTCCCAGAAGGATACGGAAAATCTCGAACACCCTATCGCTTATGCCAGTCGCCTGTTGTCAGCTCCCGAACTAAATTACACTGTGCTAGAAAAAGAGTGTCTTGCCGCAATATGGGCTGTACGACATTTTAAAAATTACCTACATGGCCCCAAGTTTTATTTATATATGGATAACTCCGCTTTAGCATGGCTAAAGAATCACCCACAACCCAAAGGAAGAGTTGCTAGATAGATTTTTGAATTATCTGAGTATAACTACGAACTTATTCATAAGCAAGGAAGGCTTAACGCCAATGCTGACGCATTATCAAGGATAACTAATTAAGACAACAAATATAATAGAACTCAGATATTTATTAAAGATACAAAATCTCAAAACTTTTTAAAAATGGATGTAGACACTTATAATCAGTTAACGGAATACTTAATAAATCATACTTTTCCACCAAACGGCACTAACGAACAATGGCGAAAATTACAACAACAAGCGAATCATTACATAGTTCAAGACAACATTTTATATAAGCGAAACAAAGAGGGCGATCCTCTAAGGGTAATCACAAGAGAAAATTTAGCTAAAATATTATACAACATGCACAATGTACCAAATGCCGGACATTTTGGTATAAAGGCTACTATAAACAAAACGAGACAACGATACTTTTGACCTACGATGGGCGAAGATATTCAAAATTACATAGAGACATGTGATATATGTCAGAGACAGGGTAAACCTAAACAAACCGAAGAATTATGACCTATTGGAGTAGGACAAGCTTTTGACTGATTAGGAATAGATATTGTAGGACCCTTGAAGCTAACAACAATGGGAAAAAGATACATAGTAGTAGCTACGGATTATTTTACAAAATGGCCAGAAGCCAGAGCTATTGAAAAAGCAAATGCGAAAACTATTGCTTGGTTTCTATACGATGAAATTATATGTAGGCATAGTTGCCCAAGAGAAATATTATCTGATAGAGGAGCAGTATTTGTTAGTCAAATAGTAACCAACCTAATAGAGATAATAGGAACTCACCGAAGACTTACATCTGCTTACCACCCTCAAAGTAATGGATTGACAGAACGATATAATCAAACGCTTTGTCAAACTTTAAAGAAATGTGTAAAAGAAACAGCGCAAGAATGGGATATACTGATAGCTTCGACACTTTTCGCATACCGAATAACTAAAAATAAGACAACAAAATATGAGCCATTTTATTTACTATATGGACGAGCTTCTACACTACCAATAGAACTTGATATTATTACTTGGCCAGTTGAAGAAATTGATGAAAAACAATTTAAAGAAATGATCCACAAAAGAACTGGTGAAGTTGCGGGAATATTCGAAGATAATCGAATTCAAGCATCTAAGAATATTAAGGATGTACAAAAACGGCAAAAGATAACCCATGATAGGAAAATTCGAATGATGACATACAAGACAGGAGATATGGTGTTAGAGTACAGATCTGATTTACAGAATGTTCATGGCGATAAGTTTCGAGACAAATGGTCTGGTCCTTTCTTTATTCATAGAGTTCTTGGTAATGGCTCCTACATATTAAGAACCAATAGTGAAGAAGTTCTCAATAGTCGACTTGTACATGGCAATCGATTGAAATCGTATAAACAAAGGGGTTATCATCCCACGTGAGATGATGAGTAAACAATAGACTTGTTTAAAAGAATTCGTAAGATTGCGAAAAGTCCTGAAAAATTTTGCCAAAATTTTTTTTTTTACTATGAATAATATTCCAATTCCAGACAGTTTACGAAAGAGAGTTCACGAATTACGAAGAGAATTTCCGCAAATTTTAGGAGAAGCCCAGGTTATCATAGACAATATTGGTGCATATTTGGTAACAGAAAGTACAGTAATAGAAATTGATCAGCCCGTGAACAATGAAATTACTACGCAATATGACGATATGTTAACAATGTACGTGATAGATATTTTTACAGCTCTAGAAGAACAGGATCGGGTTATCGATCTTGACTTAGACAAACTTCTATGAATAGCGATGGATATGCATGGAACAAATGGTCAAAGAATGAACGCATATAGGAAACTTGGTGATTATCTACAAGATGCTCAATTAGGAAGTACTGTGACAGTACTAAAAAGAGAATTACATGAACGATCCCACCAAAATGGAGCACGAATCTACCAAATAGTGACACGAATACGATCATTATTTCAAGTAATAGGAATGCCGTATGCCAGAAACTTTCAAAATGTTACGCCGGACTGGATCTATAAACTGCCAAAATCAGAGTTCGAAAGATTTCTGCAGCTTTGTGAAATAATGGGTACACAATTAATGGAAGACCTTTTGGAAATAAGTGTTGGGTCGCAGGAGCTCCCCTTTGAAGGAGGAAATGTTTGTGGCGAAGTAAATTGGTGATCAGGTGAAATGTCACGGGGGATAACATTTTGTGACACTAGATGAACTTTCAGGTGATTGTCATCCTTGTACGAGGATGAAGGATGAAAAATGCTGTACAAGGATGAAGGATATCGTACGAGGATGAAGGATATCGTGCGAGGATGAAGGATGACGCACAAAGGATGAAGTATGAAGTACAAAGATGAAGTGTAAACAAAAGAGAAAGTATAAATACGACTGTTGTCGCGAGTAAGTTTAAGTAGACAGTTAGTGATAACACAGTTAGTAAATAAACAAACAATTAATTATTAATTAGACATAATTCAGAATAATTCGAAATACTTTAATAAATATTATATAGAAAAGTAAACTTCATTCAGGAATAGGAAAGATACGTCACGCTGTAATATTTCTGTTGTTAAATGATACTTTGCTTTTAAAACTTTATATTTTATATTTTAATAAACTTATACTTTGTGTCGTAATATTGCGAAATATTATTAAATATTGTTTGATACTGCGTTACTACTTTTACTCCACCTTACTCACTGTGCCTTCATGATTAATTGATTATTATTTGATTATTATTATTATTTATTATATATTTATTATCTGTTTCGAGATAGGCAAGTTTAGATCGATTGATTGCTTGACCTACTGGCAGATAGAGCATATTATTATTTGTTTGTGTGATGCAAACTGTGAGACTGATTTGAGAAATTGTTCGAAATACTCTGCACTCCTGTGACAATATGATTTTGTTTTTTTTAATTGCATATTTATTTAAACTTTATGTTTACTCGTTATATAATCTTGAGTTTTATTTTTTTTAAAGTTTTTTTAAACTTTAAAATAATCTTTAAATTTTATTTATTTTAAAGTAATCTCAAGTTTTATTTACTATTTAAACTTTATTTTAAGGTAATCTCAAGTTTTATTTATTTTATTTACTTTGTTTATTTTTTTATTATAATATAATTATAAGTTATGTTCAAAGTTTTCTTGACTTTAGTAGAATCTTAAGTTTTTAATTAATTATAACTATTTATTTAAGGTAATTTGAAATTTTTTTTTAAAACTTTATTTATTTTAAGATTAATAATATTTACATGAGTTTATTTTTTAGAATATATAACTTAATGTCATAAGTTTTAATTTATTTCATAAGCTTTTATTTATTTTTTGAACTTTAATTTTATAGTACATAATTTTTTATTTGACTTCGCTCGCGATTTACGCAACGGGGAGCGATTTTTTACTATAATATTTCTAATACAGATAAAAAGCCCCGGTTCTTGGCTACGATGTAGTATGTTTTTTAATTTTTTAACATCGATATTCATCAAGTTATTACGATTTAAAGTCTCACATCTATATTTCTTAAGCTTTAACTTTATTTCTTAAGTTTTAATTTGTTTTATTTAAAATAGATATGAATATATATGCTACTTGAATGTAATTATTTTATGACTTTAATTTAATTTAATTTATTTCTTGAGTTTTAATTATTAACAATTATTAACTTTATTTTTATTTTATTTAATAAGTTTTAACTTTATTTTATNTTATGTTCAAAGTTTTCTTTATAAGTTATGTTCAAAGTTTTCTTGACTTTAGTAGAATCTTAAGTTTTTAATTAATTATAACTATTTATTTAAGGTAATTTGAAATTTTTTTTTAAAACTTTATTTATTTTAAGATTAATAATATTTACATGAGTTTATTTTTTAGAATATATAACTTAATGTCATAAGTTTTAATTTATTTCATAAGCTTTTATTTATTTTTTGAACTTTAATTTTATAGTACATAATTTTTTATTTGACTTCGCTCGCGATTTACGCAACGGGGAGCGATTTTTTACTATAATATTTCTAATACAGATAAAAAGCCCCGGTTCTTGGCTACGATGTAGTATGTTTTTTAATTTTTTAACATCGATATTCATCAAGTTATTACGATTTAAAGTCTCACATCTATATTTCTTAAGCTTTAACTTTATTTCTTAAGTTTTAATTTGTTTTATTTAAAATAGATATGAATATATATGCTACTTGAATGTAATTATTTTATGACTTTAATTTAATTTAATTTATTTCTTGAGTTTTAATTATTAACAATTATTAACTTTATTTTTATTTTATTTAATAAGTTTTAACTTTATTTTATTTATTTCTTTCTATTTCAGAATGTATAAATATTATTTGAGGTAATTATTTTATGAATTTTAATTTATTTCATGAGTTTTAATTTATTTCTTAAGTTTTTAATTTATTTCTCTTTATTTTAGAATATATAAACATTATTTAAGGTAATTTTTATATATATCTTTTAAACTTTAATTTATTTATTTTATTATAATATTAAAAAAATATGTATTAAATATTAATAAATACTTAATAAATACTTTAAAATATACTTAAAAATAACCTGATAAATACTTAAAAATAATTAAATTATACTTAACTTGTTCTTATTTGACTAGTGATATATACTTAAAATATTATAGTTTTACTCTTATTTGACTAGTAACATGTATTTGGAATATACTTAAAATATACTTAAAACATCATAGTTTTACTATTATCAATAAATTTGAATAAAAATTGTCACATACTTAAAATATACTTAAAATATATTTACCATTACCTGTTTTGAGTAGATTTTGAGTAGATTTTAAGTATATTTTAAGAGATTTTAAGTATATTTTAAGAAATTTTAAGTGTGTTTTAAGAAATTTTAAGTGTATTTTAAGTATATAACATTTTATTACCCTTTGATACTTAATATATACTTGTTTTATTAGTAAAATATACCTAAAATATTCTTAAAATACACTTAATTTTAAGTATATTTTAGGTATATTTTAAGTACATTTTAAGTATGCATATTTCTTATAGGGCAGATGCTGGTTAATGGAGGCATCAGTCTCAAGATATTTTGTATTCAGTTTGGCTGCAGGGTCTTGGGGTGAGGTTGAGATTAGCTTGCCATGTAAAATTGATGAGGACTTAGTTTTTATTCCGCAAGGAGTATTTACGAAAAGTTTTAAAGTAATTTAAAATGGAGAAAAATCTGAAATTCTACGTCGGTGGTTGGTCTAGCAGTGGCGGTTGAAATATACTTAACCTAGTTAGTTTTTATTCTTCAATATGTATTAATTTTATTTTTACTGATATCTGAAATGAATAAAAATAAGATTTCACTTTTTGGTTAAAAAAAAAAAAAATTTTTAATATATTGTTTTAAAATAGCTATAATTTGGTTAATTTTAATGTTACAAAAAAAAACTCTTTCTCTCCTTTCGTCAATTTTTCAAAATCCGCAGTAACAAAATTAATGTATTTTTTTTCCTGGTAGAAGTAGCGGAGGTTACATGCCCTGACCGGATGAGCTATTTTTTGGAGGGTAAATGGAAACTAAAATACGTAAAGTCTTGCCTACGGGTTTAGTTCTGGCTTTTCTGGTGAAAAGCGTAAACGACGAACTTTACTTTCTTCCTGGAGATACTTCGGCAGACGCAGGAGCTTACAGAGAAATGAAACGGAACAGTTAAATGTCTTAGTAAGTTTTGGAAGTGTTGATAGTCTTGTAGAGTACAAATGCTAGAAACAGAGGGTTCCGCTTGGACTAGAAAATTTTTCGATAGTAAAGACTGGGTTTGCGCCACAAATTTTTCTCGTTTTCATGTCAATAACTTTTTGGGGAAAATGTCAAATATCAGTTTGACCTCAAGCTACTTTTGATTATCCATCATTCATTCATAAATTTATGATTAATAATTTAATTAATTTTATTTTCACATATTCACAACAAATTATTAGTTCAGATCAAGATAATAACGATAATGATTTCTTCATCACCAAATCGAGAATATTATTTCGTGAGATATGTAAATTAATTATAAATCATTGTAAATCTGTGGATTATTTTATAATAGGAGAAGGAATTCACATAAAACGTTATAGGGATTTAATTGGTTCAATTCTTGAGTTACCTGGTTCCCCGAAAGTATTTAAGAAATTAGAAACATTTATTTCGACGGTGAGATATGATGAATCAATTAGACCATTATATGAGTCATTAACATTAATTTGTGATAATATTTTTGATATACGTTTTTCTTCTGATATACCCTGTCAAGGAGAATTATTAACAAAACTCATTAGTGTTCAAAAATGTTTAGAAAATCTATCAATTGGTGCTTGTCATTATCTGGATTATAATTCATTATTGTGGGTCATTAGTCAAAAAGAAACATTAAAGAGTCTTCGTTTATTATTATTAAATTTTTCTCATTTCAAGGGGAAATCATTACCAATTGGTCAATTTATTTCGCTTCGAGAACTTTGTATTAAATATTGTGATGGATTTCATAAATCAGAATGGTTATCATTGGCTTCATCATTTACTCAATTAAGTAGCTTTCATTTTAGGCATAGTCGTATATATGGGGAATATCCTCAAGAATTTATTATCCCAAAATTACATTTGACACTTTTTCAGCAATTTTAAATTATTGTACAAAGATTACCAAATTATCTTTACATGATTTAAGTCCTGAACAAGTAATAGCAATATTTAATAATAATTTTAATGAATTAAGGAGATTTTCATTTGATTGTGAAGGTGAAGGATTGGATGCTAATAAATTATTATGTCGAATGGCAGAGAATGTACCAAAATCACTTGAAACTATTAAAATTAGAATTGTTTATAAAGATCCATGGATATTTAGTGCTGATAGTTTAAGAAGATTTTTTGAAGGGTGGTGTTGTAAAGGAGTAGGAGGAAATAAAAAGCTTATTGTGAAACGTACAGAATCGCGACTATTTTCTTTAACTGATGAACATTTTAAAGTTATTGAAGAATATGGAGTGAAGTTCAAATTGATATAGAAGAATAATATTCCAAATAATATTTCATATAATATAATATCAAATTAGAAATATATTTAGTAATAGTATTTGCATGTTGAATTATGTGTTTCATTGAATTATTTTTTATTTTGTCACGTTGAATATAAGAATATTGAAAATCTTAAAAATACTATGTACTAAAAATCAACGGAAGAAATTCCCAATTCATTTAATAAATTAGTAAATTCATCAAAATTTTCTGACATCAATTAAGTGATCGATTAAATGAAAGAAACATCTGAAGATAAGATTCAAAATTGTTAAGTTAATCATATATTCCTTTAAAATTATTATTAATACATATGAAACAGAAAATTTTAAAAATAATTTTATTACTTCTGCAAAAGGATGTTTAATGTCCTCCCAATAAAATACATCAGAAAGAAAAGCCAATGGAGCTTTATTGTAGTTGTGTCGTTTTTAACGTAAAGCAAATGTCCAAATTCGAAAAATGGATTCAATATATTCATCATAAGAACTAGAATGAAAAAGTGTAGTATATATATCTAATGTACTAGGTATAATATTATCCAATAAATCTACCATCATACAATATTCAGTATCTTTACAGGTATATCCAAATTTTAAGTTAATTACATCTCTAATTTTACACCATCCATTATAAGCCAAATCAAGAAGCAAGTTAATTCTTCATGGTTTTGGTTTTTTTGCAAATATTTTTCTTGATCCAAAAACAAAATGGAAAAGTTTTTCAAAGAAGGGGTGATATATTAATATAACATGTTCTCTGCTATTGAGAGAAACATGTAATGGATCTAGAATTGGAATAAAAGAATTGATTCCATCTGGTATTGAATATTGGGAATTTGTTTTATGTAAATGTGTTAATGCTTTTCTAACAAATAACTGCCCAGGCCAATCTGCAACTAATGGTGCTACTCTATTATGTAAAATTCTAATATCCTTTTTAATGTCTAATATTATTTGAAGTGCATTAATATAATTATTTATTGAATGAAGATTTTTTCTTGTAATCCAATCAATCGAACACCTTTCATTGAGCATTCCTCTTTTCTTTCTACAATTGCATCATCATAACAATGAACTGTAAGTAATTCTATTTGATCAAAGTTCTCTATACTAGATTGTTTATTGGAAAGCTACTGTTTTTTATGGTTTGAATATGAAATATCAAATATTCCATGATATTTGTGTATTAACTGAAAACAAATGTTACTTGCATCAATATTTGCTGGATTATGAATTGATTCATTGTTGAAAATAATAGGTATTGGTGCACAAGCTTTAACTTGCTTACAAACACAAGTTGCCATATGTTTTGCTGTTGATAGAGTTACAATATCAGGTCTTCGCTTTTCATGAATGTCATGGTAATCATCTAAATTATAAATATATAAGTAATTGTGCTAATTGAAATTAAATTAATTAATATAAAATTTTATTAAAAAAAAATAAAAAACCAAATAATTTTATATCTATTACCTGTTCCTTAAAAAAATCTTTAATTTTTAAAGGATGTTCATTTGCAAGTTTTCATTTAAAATTATTAACTATTGTATAACATGTAGAAAGTCCAATACTGTTCATTGTATCAATTGCAGTACGTGTTGCACCTGAAGATGACAAGTATAATCCAATCTCCAATTTAAAATCATTTGCAAACTTGTTTCTTAATCCCGCCATTATATAACATAATGTCACAATAGTCTTTTGTGCTTCAATTTTATTGTACATAGATCTTCTATCTGGAATAAGTGCTTTCATTAATTTATCAAAAAAACCTTGTAAGCATGACTCAGCTTTTATGATCATTTGTTGAAATTGTGTTGGATCTAGTTCTATATTACCACGTTGCTTATATAAAACTTTTGTAAGCATGGTAACTTGTTCAACAAATGAATAATTTTTTGGTTCTATAAAATAAAATGTCAAATAAATTATTTTATAATATAAATATAAATAAAAATTTTATGATCATATAATATTACCTTCACTGGTCGAATGAACAAAAATCGGAATCCTATTGATGGCGGAAATATGCATAAATCGGACATCCTATTTGTGAAAATTCATAAATCGGAAATTCCTATTTATAAATCGGAAAAAATCGACTGCCTAAACTTAATAAATCTTAGCAAATTTAGCCATCAATCGGAATCCTATTCATGATAAAACCGTCCTATTTTTTTCTATTCGACCAGTGCTTGTGATTTTAACTTTTCATTACGGTCAGCTTCAACTATACCTGCCACCCAAATTCAAAATCCAAATGCCAAAATCCCAAATGCCNTATATCTATTACCTGTTCCTTAAAAAAATCTTTAATTTTTAAAGGATGTTCATTTGCAAGTTTTCATTTAAAATTATTAACTATTGTATAACATGTAGAAAGTCCAATACTGTTCATTGTATCAATTGCAGTACGTGTTGCACCTGAAGATGACAAGTATAATCCAATCTCCAATTTAAAATCATTTGCAAACTTGTTTCTTAATCCCGCCATTATATAACATAATGTCACAATAGTCTTTTGTGCTTCAATTTTATTGTACATAGATCTTCTATCTGGAATAAGTGCTTTCATTAATTTATCAAAAAAACCTTGTAAGCATGACTCAGCTTTTATGATCATTTGTTGAAATTGTGTTGGATCTAGTTCTATATTACCACGTTGCTTATATAAAACTTTTGTAAGCATGGTAACTTGTTCAACAAATGAATAATTTTTTGGTTCTATAAAATAAAATGTCAAATAAATTATTTTATAATATAAATATAAATAAAAATTTTATGATCATATAATATTACCTTCACTGGTCGAATGAACAAAAATCGGAATCCTATTGATGGCGGAAATATGCATAAATCGGACATCCTATTTGTGAAAATTCATAAATCGGAAATTCCTATTTATAAATCGGAAAAAATCGACTGCCTAAACTTAATAAATCTTAGCAAATTTAGCCATCAATCGGAATCCTATTCATGATAAAACCGTCCTATTTTTTTCTATTCGACCAGTGCTTGTGATTTTAACTTTTCATTACGGTCAGCTTCAACTATACCTGCCACCCAAATTCAAAATCCAAATGCCAAAATCCCAAATGCCAAAATCCCAAATCCCAAATCCAAAATTATAATTAGTATTTTTTGCCGAAATCCAAAATCCCAAATCCCAAATACTAGTAATTTGTGCATTTTGGCGTCCCAAATCCCAAATTATTTGGGATTTGGGCAACATGTATAGCTTCAACAATATGTATATAATGAGTATGACACAGTTGTTGCCCGATTCTCAAATAAGTATAATATTTATAGTTTCCATTTTTTTGAGTTTTTTTATATGCTAATGGGGTGAATTGGCAAAAACGGGGTCCTTGACTATTACAATTCTGTATTGAACAGGGACCAGAATTTTTTTGAACCATATTGGAATAATTAATGAGATTGTTAAAGAAGTATAATTATTTTTATTTTGATAAAACAAATCACACGTTAAATTTTTGATTTAAATTTTGATCGATCATGCCAATCACGAGATTTTGATCACCAGCCAATAAAATCAAAATTTTGATCATCATGCCAATCACGAGATTGTTGATCACAACGGCCAATAAAAACAAACTATCCCTATGCTTTTATTCATAGAGTTCTTGGTAATGGCTCCTACATATTAAGAACCAATAGTGGAGAAGTTCTTAATAGTCGACTTGTACATGACAATCGATTGAAATCGTATAAACAAAGGGGTTATCATTCCACATGAGATAATGAGTAAACAATAGACTTGTTTAAAAGAATCCGTAAAATTGCAAAAAGTCCTGAAAAATTTTGCCAAAAACTTTTTTTTACTATGAATAATATTCCAATTCCAGACGGTTTATGGAGGAGAGTTCACGAATTACAAAGAGAATTTTCACAAATTTTAGGAGAAGCCCAGGTTATCATAAACAATACTGGTGCATATTTGATAACAGAAAGTACTGTAATAGAAATTGATCAACCCGTGAATAATGAAATTACTACGCAATGTGATGATATGTTAACAATGTATGCAGTAGATATTTTTACAGCTCTAGAAGAACAGGATCGAGTTATTGATCATGACTTAGACGAACTTCTATGAATAGCTACGGATATACATGAAACAAATGGTCAAAGAATGAACGCATATAGGAAACTTGGTGATTATTCACAAGATACTCAATTAGAAAGTACAGTGACAATACTAAAAAGAGAATTACATGAATGATCTCACCAAAACAGAACACGAATCTATCAAATAGCGACACGAATACGATTATTATTTCAAGTAATAGGAACGCCGTACACCAGAAACTTTCGAAATGTTACGCCAGATTGGATCTATAAACTGCCAAAATCAGAGTTCAAAAAATTTTTGCAGCTCTGTAAAACAATGGGTGCACAATTAATGGAAGATCTTTTGGAAATAGGTGTAGGGTCGTAGGAGCTCCCCTTGGAAGGAGGAAATGTTTGTGGCGAAGTAAATTGGTAATCAGGTGAAATGTCATGAGGGATAAGGATGGAAGGCTCAATTGATATGAAGGCTGGCTCAATAATTGCGCCTTTGGCTAATTAATTTTGCGCCAGCTAAATTCTGGCTAAATTCTGGCTCAAAGGCTAATTAAATTGCGCCGGCTAAATTCTGGCTTAAAGGCTAAATAATTTTTTTCTGGCTAAATTCAGGCGCAATTTCTGATTGGCTGGCGCAATTTTGATCACGTGACAAAAGGTTTATCAGATAAAATTATTAATTAATTTTACCAATATTAATATTTTAATATATTGTTTTAAAATAGCTATAACTTGGTCAATTTTAATGCTACAGAAATGAAATATATATCATCTTGTAGCTAAGAACCAGATCTTTCGATCTGTCATAGGAATATCATAGTAGAAAATCGTTCTTAGTTATGTAAAATTGATTTGAAATTAAAGCTAAAATTAATTATTTTTAAAAATTTAAAAATAATTATTTAATAAATTTTATAATTGCGCCAGCCAATCAGAATTGCGCCATTATTTAGCCTTTGCGCCTGAATTTAGCNAAATGTCATGAGGGATAAGGATGGAAGGCTCAATTGATATGAAGGCTGGCTCAATAATTGCGCCTTTGGCTAATTAATTTTGCGCCAGCTAAATTCTGGCTAAATTCTGGCTCAAAGGCTAATTAAATTGCGCCGGCTAAATTCTGGCTTAAAGGCTAAATAATTTTTTTCTGGCTAAATTCAGGCGCAATTTCTGATTGGCTGGCGCAATTTTGATCACGTGACAAAAGGTTTATCAGATAAAATTATTAATTAATTTTACCAATATTAATATTTTAATATATTGTTTTAAAATAGCTATAACTTGGTCAATTTTAATGCTACAGAAATGAAATATATATCATCTTGTAGCTAAGAACCAGATCTTTCGATCTGTCATAGGAATATCATAGTAGAAAATCGTTCTTAGTTATGTAAAATTGATTTGAAATTAAAGCTAAAATTAATTATTTTTAAAAATTTAAAAATAATTATTTAATAAATTTTATAATTGCGCCAGCCAATCAGAATTGCGCCATTATTTAGCCTTTGCGCCTGAATTTAGCCATTGCGCCTGATTGCGCCGTGGCTAAATTCTGGGCTCAATTGGCTAAATTAAATCTGGCTAAATTCCTGGCTCAATTCGTATTGCGCCTACCATCCCTAATGGGGGATGATATTTTGTGACACTAGATGAACTTTCAGGTGATTGTCATCCTTGTATGAGGATGAAGGATAAATAATGCTGTGCGAAGATGAAGAATACCATACGAGGATGAAGGATATCGTGCGAGGATGAAAGATGACGCACAAAGGATGAAGTATGAGGTACAAGGATGAAGTGTAAACAAAAGAGAAAGTATAAATACGACTGTTGTCAGAAGTTAGTTACAAGTTAGTTAATAACAGATCATAGTTAGTCATTAATTAATTAATAATTAGAAATAATTCAGAATAATTCAAAATACTTTAATCTATATTATTTAAAACAGAAGTGTACGCTTTAACGTTTTTGATTGGCTGTATCTTGATTCTTTTAACGTATTTTGTCTAGGGCCGGCTTGCTAATGCCGAAAATACTGAAAATATCGAAAATGCCGAAAATTATTTAAATCTGATGATTGATCGGCATGATCGATCATATTTTTCACACAGAAATTAATGAAACACATTGGCATTTACATCTTGATGAATCTTTTGCACCGATTTCTTGACAAAGTAACCTGAAAATAACTTTGGCAAGTGGAAAGTGATCCTTGGCATAATAAAATTTTCCTACATCAACGGATTTACAAAAGATAGAAATTGGCGTAACGAAATGAAATGTGCAGATCGTTCATGATAATATTTAACTTTTTAATTGGCGTAACGAAACAAAATGTGCAGATCGTTTATGATAATATTTAACTTTTTAATTTTTTTTGGAGCGAAAAAAATTCCCACTGACAGATCGCAATTACAAATTAATACCAAAACAAATATACAAATTGTTATACGAAATAACGAAATAACAAAAAAAATATTAACATATTTCACATAAACATTTAAGCCTATAAATAAATGAAACAGATACTGACAAAAAAATAGATAAAAATAAATCCCGTGGCGAAGCCACAGGCAAAAAGCTAGTAAATATTAAATAGAAAAGTAAACTTCATTCAAGAACAGGAAAGATACGTCACGCTGTAATATTTCTGTTGTTAAATGATACTTTACTTTTAAAACTTTATATTTTATATTTTAATAAACTTATACTTTGTGTCGTAATATTGCGAAATATTATTAAATATTGTTTGATACTGCGTTACTACTTTTACTCCACCTTACTCACTGTGCCTTCATGATTAATTTGATTTTTATTTGATTATTATTATTATTTATTATATATTTATTATCTGTTTCAAGATAGGCAAGTTTAGATCGATTGATTGTTTGACCTATACGTGTTGCCCAAATTCCAAATAATTTGGGATTTGGGATGCCAAAATGCACAAATTACTAGTATTTGGGATTTGGGATTTGGGATTTCGGCAAAAAATACTAATTATAATTTGGGATTTGGGATTTGGGATTTTGGCATTTGGGATTTCAGCATTTGGATTTCAAATTGGGCGGCAGGTATAGTTTGACCTACTGGCAGATAGAGCGTATTATTATTTGTTTGTGTGATGCAAACTGTGAGACTGATTTGAGAAATTGTTCGAAATACTCTGCACTCCTGCGACAATGGAGCAAATAAAAATTAATAAAAAATCATTAAAATTAAAATGCTAATTGTGATGCAATGGGTGATCTAAACTGCTCAAACATTTTTTTTATTAGATTCCCCTAAACCAGAGCTTTCAAATAGTCTTAGAAACATTTTAGTAAAAATTACCCCTGTTAAATATATATATATATGGGTTCATGAAGACTTGTAAGCTTATAAGCTTGCAACTTTAAGTATTTTAATAAATTATCTTTGGAAAAAAGAAATGTAAAAGTTATAATTCAATTGTACTCATAGATTTTATGAAAATCAATATATTATATTCAAATGTATGAATTAGAAATGTTGATAATACAATATATTTATTTAGTTTCATAAAAATACATTATGTAATTCATATAGAAATAATCATAGCTAAAATTTTCAAAAATAATATAAATAGAACTGATCAAAGTGTGAATGATTTATAGATACTATAATTAAGAAATTTCAGTCTTAAAATTTCAATTGCATGAAGTAATTCAAACAAATTTTAACTTAATTATCATTAAAATTAAAATTTAATTTATTTACATCAAATCCTAAAATAGATGAAGGTTGAATATTTGATAGTGATGGTAAGGGATGACTTGTAAGGTATGCCCCGGAATGAGTAGTTTCAGCAGATGATAATTCAAAATCTTTATCTTGCATTTTTTTATTTACTTTTGAAAACATAACTGAATTTTCTGTTCTTTCAGTAAACATCAATTCCCCAATCCATCTTTCTGTTGTATTAAAAATCATTTTTGCATTTGGACGCTTGGTTGGATCTTTGTGCCAACATTTTTCCATTAATTCTGCATAACATTGAGGTGTGTCTCCATTAATTTTTGGTCGAAGTCCATTGAAAATATCAACAGCTAATTCTGAATCATATGCTCTAATTGCAAATGGTTTTTTTCCTGTTGAAATTACCCACATTATAATTCCAACACTATAAATATCAGAGACTTGTGAATATTGATGTTTATTTAACACCTCAGGTGCAATATATGGTAATACACCATATGCTCCAGATGATGAGGTTTCATTTGCTAAACTACATAGTCCTAAATCTCCTAATCTTATAAATTTGTAATTTGGATTATTATATACTTCAGTTATCATAAGGTTTCCAGGATGGAGATCACGATGGATAAGTCCTTTACTGTGAATGACTTCTAATCCCCTGATAAAAGTGTTCAATAACCATAATCGTTCAATCCAAGGTAATGAATTATTTTGTTTAAGAAAATCTCTTAAATTTCCATTTTTCATATATCGTAGAACTATTGCATATTCTTTTGTCTTTGGATCTTGGGTTATACCTAAAATTGGTAAAACATATCTATCTCGACATTGGAAATTTGCCTTTAACTATATTTATAAAAAAAATAATATTAGATAAGAACTTATCAATATATTGATATATTTAATATTTACCTCTTTTAAAAATTCTGAGCTAATTTCTTGTGAGCCCTTAAGCTTCTTCAAGACAACATGATTTGATTGATAAAATTCAAATAACACTTCAGGCATATCTATCCATTCTGCCTTCCAAATACTACCAAATCCTCCTTCAGATAAATATTCTATATTCCTGAGTTTACTATAATTTATCCATCTCCAAATTTCCCATTCTTTTGCATCATCATCTGATTGAGTCATTTGAATAATCTTATCAATTTCAACATTACCACTAGTCCATTTTGGTATTTCTATAAGTTCACAATTTGAACATGCATTATCTTGTAAATTTAATTCTTCACAATTATGACATCTGTTCTTTAATTTATTTTGATATTTTTTATTCTTTAGAATTCCAATTTCATTTCGATAACAATAACTAAGATTAACTAGTCCTTCATAATTTCCCCCTTCAGCTGATTTGAAGTACCATTCAATTGCTTTCTCTTCATCTTTTATAGTTCCAATCCCATTTTCATAGCAATGACCAAGAATATTCTGTCCCAAAGTATTTCCCCCTTCAGCTGATTTCAAGTACCACTGAAATGCCTTCACTTCATCTTTTGTAGTTCCAATTCCATGTTGATAACAAGATCCAAGATTGTACTGTCCCAAAATATTTCCCCCTTCTGCTGATTTCAAGTACCACTGAAATGCCTTCACTTCATCTTTTGTGGTTCCAATTCCATTTTCATAACAATATCCAAGACTAATCTGTCCCAAAAGATTTCCCCCTTCAGCTGATTTTAAGTTCCATTGAAATGCTTTTTCTTCATCTTTTGTGGTTCCAATTCCATAATGATAACAATATCCAAGATTATTCTGTCCCAAAAGATTTTCTCCTTCAGCTGATTTCAAATACCATTGAAATGCTTTTTCTTTATCTTTTATAGTTCCAACCCCATTTTCATAACAATATCCAAGATTATTCTGTCCCAAAAGATTTCCTCCTTTAGCTGATTTCAAGTACCATTGAAATGCTTTCTCTTTATCTTTTGTGGTTCCAATCCCATTTTGATAACAATGTCCAAGACTACATTGTCCATCACTGCATCCCCCTTCAGTTGATTTCAAGTACCATTGAAATGCTTTTTCTTTATCTTTTATAGTTCCAATCCCATTTTCATAACAATATCCAAGATTATTCTGTCCCAAAAGATTTCCTCCTTCAGCTGATTTCAAGTACCATTGAAATGCTTTCTCTTTATCTTTTGTGGTTCCAATCCCATTTTCATAGCAAAGACCAAGATTATTCTGTCCTGAAAGATTTCCCCCTTCAGCTGATTTCAAGTACCATTGAAATGCTTTTTCTTTATCTTTTATAGTTCCAATCCCATTTTCATAACAATATCCAAGATTATTCTGTCCAAAAGATTTCCTCCTTCAGCTGATTTCAAGTACCATTGAAATGCTTTCTCTTTATCTTTTGTGGTTCCAATCCCATTTTCATAGCAAAGACCAAGATTATTCTGTCCTGAAAGATTTCCCCCTTCAGCTGATTTCAAGTACCATTGAAATGCTTTTTCTTTATCTTTTATAGTTCCAATCCCATTTTCATAACAATATCCAAGATTATTCTGTCCCAAAAGATTTCCTTCTTCAGCTGATTTCAAGTACCATTGAAATGCTTTCTCTTTATCTTTTGTGGTTCCAATCCCATTTTCATAGCAAATACCAAGATTATTCTGTCCTGAAAGATTTCCCCCTTCAGCTGATTTCAAGTACCATTGAAATGCTTTTTCTTTATCTTTTATAGTTCCAATCCCATTTTCATAACAATATCCAAGATTATTCTGTCCCAAAAGATTTCCCCCTTCAGCTGATTTCAAGTACCATTGAAATGCTTTCTCTTCATCTTTTGTGGTTCCAATCCCATTTTCATAGCAAATACCAAGATTATTCTGTCCTGAAAGATTTCCCCCTTCAGCTGATTTCAAGTACCACTGAAATGCCTTCTCCTCACCTTTTGCGGTTCCAATTCCAGAACGATAACAATATCCAAGACTACATTGCCCAGCACTATCTCCCCCTTCAGCTGATTTCAAGTACCATTGAAATGCTTTCTCTTCATCTTTTGTGGTTCCAATTCCATTTTTATAACAATATCCAAGATTATTCTGTCCCAAAAGATTTCCCCCTTCAGCTGATTTCAAGTACCATTGAAATGCTTTCTCTTCATCTTTTGTGGTTCCAATCCCATTTTGATAACAATGTCCAAGACTACATTGTCCATCACTGCATCCCCCTTCAGTTGATATCAAGTACCATTGAAATGCTTTTTCTTTATCTTTTATAGTTCCAATCCCATTTTCATAACAATATCCAAGATTATTCTGTCCCAAAAGATTTCCCCCTTCAGCTGATTTCAAGTACCATTGAAATGCTTTCTCTTCATCTTTTGTGGTTCCAATCCCATTTTGATAACAATGTCCAAGACTACATTGTCCATCACTGCATCCCCCTTCAGTTGATTTCAAGTACCATTGAAATGCTTTTTCTTTATCTTTTATAGTTCCAATTCCATTTTTATAGCAATTACCAAGATTATTCTGTCCTAAAAGATTTTCCCCTTCAGCTGATTTCAAGTACCACTGAAATGCCTTTTCTTCATCTTTTGTGGTTCCAATTCCATTTTGATAACAATAACCAAGACTATTCTGCCCATCACTATCTCCCCCTTCAGCTGATTTCAAGTGCCATTGAAATGCTTTCTCTTCATCTTTTGTGGTTCCAATTCCATTTTTATAACAATATCCAAGATTATTCTGTCCAAAAAGATTTCCCCCTTCAGCTGATTTCAAGTACCATTGAAATGCTTTCTCTTCATCTTTTGTGGTTCCAATCCCATTTTTATAGCAAAAACCAAGATTATTCTGTCCTAAAAGATTTCCCCCTTCAGCTGATTTCAAATACCACTGAAATGCCTTCACTTCATCTTTTGTGGTTCCAATTCCATTTTGATAACAATGTCCAAGATTATCTTGTCCATCACTATATCCTCCTTCAGCTGATTTCAAATACCATTGTGATGCTTTCACTTCATCTTTTATGGTTCCAATCCCATAAAGATAACAATTTCCAAGATTATTTTGTCCAGTGTGATTTCCCCCTTCAGCTAATTTCAAGTACCACTGAAATGCTTTCTTTTCATCTTTTGTGGTTCCAATCCCACGACGATAACAATATCCAAGATTATTCTGTCCCAAAATATTTCCACCTTCAGCTGATTTCAAGTACCATTGAAATGCTTTCTCTTCATCTTTTGTGGTTCCAATCCCATTTTCATAGCAAAGACCAAGATTATTCTGTCCAAAAAGATTTCCCCCTTCAGCTGATTTCAAGTACCACTGAAATGCCTTCACTTCATCTTTTGTGGTTCCAATTCCATTTTGATAACAATGTCCAAGACTACATTGTCCATCACTGCATCCCCCTTCAGCTGATTTCAAGTACCATTGAAATGCTTTCACTTCATCTTTTGTGGTTCCAATCCCATAATGATAACAATTTCCAAGATTATCTTGTCCATTGCAATTTCCCCCTTCAGCTGATTTCAAGTACCACTGAAATGCCTTTTTTTCATCTTTTGTGGTTCCAATCCCATGATGATAACAATATCCAAGATTATTCTGTCCCAAAATATTTTCCCCTTCAGCTGATTTCAAGTACCACTGAAATGCCTTCTCCTCATCTTTTGTGGTTCCAATCCCACAATTATAACTATACCCAAGACTATATTGCCCATTACTATCTCCCCCTTCAGCTGATTTCAAGTACCATTGAAATGCTTTCTCTTCATCCTTTGTGGTTCCAATTCCATTTTGATAACAATATCCAAGATTATTCTGTCCCAAAATATTTCCCCCTTCAGCTGATTTCAAGTACCACTGAAATGCCTTCTCTTCACCTTTTGTGGTTCCAATCCCACAATGATAACTATATCCAAGACTATATTGCCCATCACTATCTCCCCCTTCAGCTGATTTCAAGTACCATTGAAATGCTTTCACTTCATCTTTTGTGATTCCAATTCCATTTTGATAACAAGATCCAAGATTATTCTGTCCCAAAAGATTTCCCCCCTCAGCTGATTTCAAGTACCACTGAAATACCTTCTCTTCATCTTTTGTGGTTCCAATTCCATTTTGATAACAATATCCAAGATTATTCTGTCCCTTAGAATTTCCCCCTTCAGCTGATTTTAGGTACCACTGAAATGCCTTCTCCTCATCTTTTGTGGTTCCAATCCCACAATGATAACTATATCCAAGACTATATTTCCCATCACTATCTCCCCCTTCAGCTGATTTCAAGTACCATTGAAATGCTTTCTCTTCATCTTTTGTGGTTCCAATTCCATTTTGATAACAATATCCAAGATTATTCTGTCCCAAAATATTTCCCCCTTCAGCTGATTTCAAGTACCACTGAAATGCCTTTTCTTCATCTTTTGTGGTTCCATTTCCAAAGTAATAGCAATCTCCAAGATTATTCTGTCCTATATAATTTCCTGCTTCTGCTAATTTCAAGTACCTCTGAAATTTATCTTTACCTTCAGTTGTTTCAATTTCATTGTAACATATAGTTTTCATTTATTTGAAGATTTTTTTGTCGAAAACTTTAATAAAATTTTTTGAATTTCAAAGTTCTATTCTTTTTATTATAAAAATTCGTGATATATTAATTATATAAAAAGGTTATAAGAAGGAATTCACTTTAAGTGCATTATATTGCTTATAAGGATATAGATAATAAATAATACTACTATTTTTAAATGAGTTTAATTTTGAATGCTTGTCATTTATATAGATTTGTAAATATTAAAATTTTTTTCCAATATACGACCAATTTGCATTCTAGAATTTCATGTTATTTGTACGAATGACAATCAATTCTAAAATTGGTTCGCATTAGAATGTTCTTTCCATGTACATGTATAACGCTGTGCCATAATCGATCTGCATTAAAAACGATTAGAATATTCTTCATAGAATGCTACAATTTGTATTATTAAATGTTTATGTTATTTTTTTGGATGTTTCTCCTCCATGTGATTAAGATGATTATCCATAATTGGTTATTAATGTTAAAATACATAATTGTGACAAAATTAATCACTGGTTGTGACAAATAAGAGACGAGTTTTATTCTTAAAGTGGTACAATTTAAATTCAAGTGACCAGCAAAAAATAGAAAATGACACAGATCACATGTTTGTATAATATGATAAACTATATGTTTATATTATATAACAACCAACATTACTGAGTTATATCTGCCAAATGGTTTCTCTTTTTAATTTTAAAAGAATTATTATTATTGCATTTTATATAAATATATATCAGTACTGAATGATATGAACAATAAAATATAATAAAATACAATAAAGATAAGATTGCATCTTCGCAAAAAAATTGAGAACACAATGTGATTTTTACTATTTTGTTGGATGTTCTATAACTATTTTTTCAAGATTATAACTAAGATTTTTTTAAATGAATGTGTTTAAAATAATTGTTGATACTTTGTTGATTATTAAAAAAATAAGATCTTACTTAATTGTTTTCGGGATTCTACCTATCGATCCCAAGAAAGAAACCAGATAAGTAACATTAATAAAAATAGAGATTTTATTACAAAATCCCACATCAGGAAGTTTTTTTAACCGTAAATTTACGCAAGAAATTGCGTAAATTTGTGTGGGTATCGCAATATTGCGTAAATTTACGGTTAAAAAAACTTCCTGATGCAGGTATTAAAATATAGCAAATAATAAAGATCTTATCATCAACCCATTCCAAAAACTTGGGTAAGAATATAGTAAATACAAAAAATCTGTAAGAAACTATGAAAAAAAGAATAATAAATAAATTAATTAATATTTGCTAATCTAGGAAAAATTAAAAGTAATATATAAAATAATTTCCAATAAAACGCTCCCTAACCTGAGCACTTGTTAATATACATAAATAATTTTACTGAAGTCCCTAGAAATCACCTTTTACTTATTTGACATTTACTATTCTGATTTTCGAAATGTATAATTTTGTGTATTTTATGTACCAAAGTATAAATTCATACTAAAAACAACCAACATAATTTACGTTTCTTTTTTCAAAAAATAAATTTCTACCTCTCGTTCCATAAACAAAAAAAAAATGACATCTGATATGTGTTTGGAATACAATAAAAAAAATATAATGAAAGGTGGTAGAAGCCATGTAACTCGAAACATTTCCAAAATGTTTCTAATAAGCGGTAGTTAAATTTAATGGCAAGCAAATATATAATAGTTTTAGATTATGTGAAATATAGAAATCTTCGAGAATATTTAAAAATTAGTTGGATTAAGCATAGTTCACCAGAACTTCATCCTGGAAATATACTCAAAAATAAAGAAAATTTTGAAAGAATAACTAAATCTATGTCTGATTTATGTCCTGGTAAGTATTATTTTTATAACAAATTATATTAATTAATTTCTATCATATTTAGGTGATTCTGGAATATTAGATTTGAATATTTCTAATTTTTAAATTTTATATAATTTTATTTATTTAATTATTATAATTATGTGACATGTACAAAAAAATTTTCCAAAATATTAAAGATTGAATGCTAAATTTACAAATATATTAAAATCTTTAAAAATTTAGTAATTATTCATAACATAATAAAACATAAAGAAATACAAATAAAAGGAGACTAGATTATTGATTAATACTATTGTTTTTTCATCACTTTTTTCAATTATTCATGTGTTCTTTTAATAAAAAACAAAAAATTTCACATAAAATAAAAATAAAAAATAAGAAACACCATCTGAAGTTTCCTTTATAAAAAATGTAGAAAAAAAATTTAAATTTGCTATATGAGTCACATGTGAAAACTAATTGATAATCACAATATGTAACTATGTAACATGTATCCAATTGATTAATTTAATTTACCAAATGAACAATTCAATATTAGTAGTTAAAGATACCTGTACCTGTCATAATTATTTGCAAGAGTTGCAACCAGTTGCAACTAATTACGCCATAAGGAAAAATGAATTGCGCCATATGTCGTAATTAATTGCGACACTTTTTGAATTACGACAGGTATCACTATTAGTTATTAGTAGTTTACTATATATGAATTAATCGGCCTCAAGAAAATAATTTAAGAGAATAGAAGACTGGGATATACAATTTGATTATTGAAGAAATATCTCATTTTATCAATCTTCCAAATTTGAGAATGTAAATTTAATTAGTGGAAATGTTTATAAAGCCACTTAACATTTCACAAAAAACTGTTGCTCTTAAGTACATTTCTTTAAATGATAAATTTACATTGGACAATTTAATAAATAATGTGGATTAAATTAAATTATTTATCCTATTATTTTAAGTATTGCTAAGGATTTTTGTTATTTATACAATTTTTTTAATCGAGAAAAAAATGGTATTCATGATAACATTCTTAAATTCTATGGCGTTTCTTAGCAAAGTAAAATGCAAAATGTTTAATCTAAATATTCAGGTACTTATTTTTATTGAAATGTGAATTGTTCTATAAAATAATAAAAAATGAAATAAATGAAATGAAATTTTTAAAACTTATTTTTTTTAATACGTATATTCATACGTTACTGCATGTTTATATGTATTATCAGGAATAAATAACATTTTTCAATCTCATTGCTTAAAAAAATTAAACAACAAAAATTAATTAAATTGTTCTATTTTAAATTTGATTTTAATTCTTATTTATTATTAAATACAATAAATCCTTTTCACAAATATTAGTTTTAAAAAGAAATTCATTATCCTATTTTGAAGTTACACTGATTTTAAAAATACAAATCTACAATTTCATTTAATTAAAAAAAAATCAAAGAAATTGTTCAAACTTTTTTTTTTATTTTTAGTTATTGCTGATTATTTTTTATTTTTGTTACCAAACATTTTTTTCTAATCAATTTTTATACCAAGAAAAATTCCAGTTAATTCCTCATGATAAAATTTTTTAAGTAATTATATTAATTAATAATTTTTTTAATTAATAAATTGGTTCAAAATTATATAGTAGTGATATGAGCATATTGTTATATCACAGGCTCACGCAATACCACATAATTTCTTAATGAATTTCGTGTGGCTTTCACCCATAAAAGTAAAAGAAAATTACCTTTTACATTGTATAATCTGTAAACTTGGTTGCTCATTTCTATGATTAGCATTTTGCGTATTTTGAGTACTGAGACAAAAATAAATATAAAAATGCGATTTTTTATGCATACTAACAACTATTTGCAATTTTAAACGTAATTTACGTTTCCTAAAAACTATTTGCAATTTTAAACGTAATTTACGTTTCTTTTTTTTCAAAAAAAAAATAAATTTCTGCCTTTCATACCTTAAGCAAACAAAAAAAAATGCACTACATGCTCAGAATGCAATCAAGAATATAATGGGATTTTGCAAACCATGTAACTCGAAACATTTCCAAAGTGATTTTAATACTTGGAAAAGTAAAAATGCCAAAATAGATAAATTCATTCTAGATGTTCAACTAAATGCGAATAATAATCGGAAAGTAATAGAATAGATACTTTATTATAGATTTAAAGATGTTAAATAAATAGGTAGAGGTGGATTTGGAAAATACATATATTATGCTAGGTGGATTGATGGACGAATTAGAGAATGGTATATTAAAAATCAACGCCAGGTAAAGATGAAGAAGTGGAATTAAAAAAGTTTGATGATTTTGTGAATTTCAACGATGTCTTGAATGAGATAAATATATAATTAATATTTAAATTTAATTTTCAAATCTTTATATATCGTTTTAACTAGACATTGGCCCGTTGAAAAAATCGTAAACTGGTTAATTTAGTAATATTTATTTGATCACGTGGAGCGAAGCCAATATTGTTGAATAAAACTTTAATTTTATCCCAAAGTTCAAAATTCTGTTTTTCTTTTATTAATAAATTTTTGATACCCGAGAAGCAAAAAAATCAATAAATTTTTTGACACCCAAAAAGCAAAATTTGAAAAATCATATTACAATTAAAACTTTAGCAGGTTAAACAATTAACCGGTCATTAACAGTATAAAAATATTAGGATAAATTCAGTCAAACGGTTAACGGCTCCAAACTCTTATTAACTTTAAATTAAAAATGTTTTATATTATTAGATGGCAATTCACTCAAATACAAATGGAGTAGCTTTTATGGAATTACACAAGATCTAGAAACACACTCATATATGATGGAAATCTTCGAGAATATCTAAAAATCAATTTTAATAACATTAATTGGATTCAAAAATTACACAGTTTATGGTTTTTATCTTACATGTTGATGAAGATTCATAAATTAGATATAGTTCACCAGGACTTCCATCCCGGAAATATTTGGCATGCAATTTTAAAGATTCTTATTTGAGTATTTCAGATTTTGGATTAAGCAAACTAATAGGGGCAAATCCAAATAACCCGAAAAAAAGAATATATTTGGTGTATTACCATATATTGCTCCAGAGGTATTAAGTGGTGAAGAATAATATACAAAAGCTGCTGATGTATATTCATTTGGAATGATTGCTTTCGAAATAGTTACGGGCTTTCCTCCATATCCTGATATACCACATGATAAAGATTTAGCTATGAAATATGCAATGGATTACGACCAAAGATTCCATTTCATATTCCAAAATTAATTACAAGAACAATTATGAGGTGTTGGGATGCTCGAGTTACACATAGACCCATTGTCAAAGAATTATAAATCAAGTTAAAAAGCTGAAGAATTTTCAAAACAAAATTTTAGCCTCGGGAGTATTTTGAAAAGTATTTCGCGAATATCAGTCCAATGGGAGAAGGATCAACCAATACGACAACTACAAAATTATCAAACACAGCCAAAAGCAATTTATACCAGTCGACTTCTCAATTATTCAAGTCTTCCGAATCCAAAAAAATAAAGAAAATTTTGAAAAAGAACTTGAATAATTAACAAAATCTATAAGTGCTGGTAAGTATTAATTATGTTATTTGTGTTTTTTTTTACAATTAAAAAAAATATTAACTTATTTTTATATTTTATTTAGTTGCATCCAAATTACATATACCCAATTTTTAAATATGTACTTTTAGAGATTTTTTTTAATCATTTCATATATTTATTATTTATATTTTTATTTTTTTTTATTTTTACGTATTCATTTAAATTTTGCAAAAAACATTGATATATATATTATAAATATTTCAATAAAATACCTTCGATTTATTATACTGTGGCGGAACAAATCGGTAATCAGGTGAAATGTCACGGGGGATGATAATTCGTGCCACTAGTACTAGATGATAATCTGTATAGCCATCCGTAATATGCCGTACAAGGATGAAAGATGAGTACAAAGGATGAAAGATGATGCACAAAAGATGAAGGATGAAGTACGAAGGATGAAGGATGACGCACAAAAGATGAAAGATGAAGTACGAAGGATGAAGGATGAAGTACAAAGATAAAGTGTAAACAAAAGAGAAAATATAAATATGACTGCTGTTGGGAATAAGTACAATACAGTTACAGTTAGAACACAGAAAACAGTTAATCGATTAGTTAATTTGAAATACTTTAATAATTATTGAATAGAAAAATAAACACATAACAATATTTCTGTTGTTGACTAATACTTTACTTTTAAAACTTTATATTTTATATTTTATATTTTAATAAACTTATACTTTGTGTCATAATATTGTGAAATATTATTAAATATTATTTGATACTGCATTACTACTTTTACTCCACCTTGCTCACTGTGCCTTTATGATTAATTTAATTATTATTATTATTTATTATATTTATTATCTGTTTTGAGATAGGCCAGTTAAATCAATTGTATTAGCTGTGACCTACTGGCAGATAGAGTGTATTATTATTTGTTTGTATGATGCAAACTGTGAGACTGATTTGAGAAATTGTTCAAAATACTCTGCACTCCTGTGACAGAATTTGGTGTCTCCTGTGAGGTGGCATAAAGTATCCAACACAGTAACCTATAATATTTACATATCTGTTTCACAAATTTTATATTTTTTAATTAATTTAGTAAAATACACATTATATTTCTATTTTTTGAAAGGATAACCAAAGTAATTTTTAACATCACGAAACAATTTGAAGATATACAATTTAATATTATTATAATTCTCTTTTCATAAAAAACTGATTTCTTACATTTTGTTTCACGATCTATCAAAAGTGATTAGTAAAGTAGTTGTTAGCATAATGAAATTCTTTCAGATCAAAGGATTTACAATGAAGATTGTCAAGCAAAAATTTGTGTAACCAGATAAAATCTCTGAAGGATCATCAAAAAATACTTTTACAAAATTTTATGGAATAATATGTCAAACTGTCAAAACAAAGAAAAATTACCAAACCGAGTATGAGTACTGGTGAAAATAAGGTGAACACCCTAATACTGGAATTTCAAAATGCATTTCACAAAAGAAATGATGCAAAAATGCTGTCATTTTTCAGAGAAAACCAAGATTCCATGGAATAACTAGAAGAATTTAATCGATTAGCAAGAATAAATCAATATACTGATGAATATAAACTCCAAGTAGTCAGCAGATATCTACAAGATATAGCAGGACAGTGGTTTAACAAAGCACAAGAAAGACAGGATTTCATTAATCATTGAAATAATACAAACCAAACCTCTTTTGAAACATCCTTCTTGGCCACTTTTCCAACTACAGCGTTAATAAACCAATGGAAATTCAAACTACAAATAAAAGTACAAAAGTTAGGCGAAACTGCAAGAAGGACAGGATCCCATTAATCATTGAAATAATACAAACCAAACCTCTTTTGAAACATTCTTCTTGGCCACTTTTTGAACTACAGCATTAATAAACCAATGGAAATTCGAACTACAAATGAAAGTACAAAAGTTAAGTAAAACTGTAGAACAACATTTGAATAATATCAAGAAATTAATTAAACGAATAGATAGCAATAATAGATAGAGTGAAGATGAAAAAGGTTGGCAGTTTTTAAAGGATTGTGAAAAGATATTGCTTATCAAGCCCGGCCATTTATTATGTTTCAAGAAAAACCAACATTGGAAAAAACGATTCGAATGGCTAAACAATTTGAGGAAAATGCTCAAATCTATCCCGAAGTTATAACAGGATATACTACTATCACTTCTATGGGCATGCAAGGGTTTGTACCTTCTCGAAATAAAAATAATAAAAGTGAAGATATGATAGAACGAATAGTACAGAAAGTTTTTGTGCCCATTACTAAAACATTGTAAAAGATTATCTAGAAGGGAGAAAAAACAAATAATACTTTCAATAATAGACAAAATTATAACAACAATAATAGAGAGCAAGGTTATAATAGTTATAATGGCAATAGAGGACAGAGCTTTAGAAGTTATAATAATTTACCAAATTGCTACCATTGTGGACAAACTGGGCATATAGCTTGAAATTGTTTTATGAGACAATGGAATCAAAGAAACCAAATAAATCTGGCTGTTTCTGCTATCCCACAGTCTACCAATACTGTATCCTCTCAAACTAATACAACAACTAATCAAATTACACAACAAGTTTCGCAAGGAGACGTAAATAGTAATACATTTATAACTTAAGAAAAAGAAATCCAACAACCTGTATCAACTGTTTGGGAAAGAATACAACATTTAAATTAACAGGCACATCTTAGAAAGGTGAGAGTGTAGATAATATAAATCTCTCGTTTAAAACTGGAGATAATGATAAAGTAATAGAAGAAAGTGCTGAGTCTATACATGTTCCCAAAATTGATTTTAGATTTTTGAGGTATTTCATCTTTTTGAGATTTATGTAGAATCTATTTTATATATGAAAGTAAAAAAAGTATCCAGTTATATATATCTTTGATTAAGAAATTTATCTGGATAGTCAAAAAATTTCGGGTTTTAAGTAAAATAATTTCGTCTTCTATGAAAAACTATTTTGACTTTTTTTCTCAAAATTGCAATTTCAGGACTCCAAAATAATTTAGTGTGCAAGTATAGCTGGGTCTACAAGTAAACAAGATACTTCGCAATCTATTGCAAAAGAATGTATTTGCAAAAAAGAAAAAGGAAGTATTCGAGAATTCTAAACAAAAGAAAAGAAAAAAAGTACACCAGTCCAACAATCATATATAATACAAAATACTTCACCATATTCTATCGTCTCAGATTTACTTGTGACAAGAGCCAACATCACCTTGGAACAATTAATAACTATGCCTTATTATAGAAGTGAGACATGAAAGTCTTTGACACCTAAGCATACAATAATTGTAAAAATGGCAAATCATATAACAGTAGAAAGAAATACACTTATGACTTGTAAAGTCCAAATAGCTAGATGAAAAGTTGAAGTAATACTTGATAGTGGTTTATCTATCAGTATCATTTCAAAGAATTTTATGAAATCCATAGGATGAAGAATTGAGAAAACATCTGGAAGAAAAATAACTGGTATATACGAAGAAAAATGTCCTAGTTTAGAAATCATAATGTCACAGAAGTGCAGAGTATTTCGAACAATTTCTCAAATCAGTCTCTCAGTTTGCATCACACAAACAAATAATAATACGCTCTATTTGCCAGTAGGTCAAGCAATTAATTGATCTAAACTTGCCTATCTCAAAACAGATAATAAATATATAATAAATAATAATAATAATCAAATAATAATCAAATTAATCATGAAGGCACAGTGAGTAAGGTGGAGTAAAAGTAGTAACGCAGTATCAAACAATATTTAATAATATTTCACAATATTATAACACAAAATATAAGTTTATTAAAATATAAAATATAAAGTTTTAAAAGCAAAGTATTATTCAACAACAAAAATATTACAGCGTGATGTATCTTTCCTATTCCTGAATGANGTTTATCTATCAGTATCATTTCAAAGAATTTTATGAAATCCATAGGATGAAGAATTGAGAAAACATCTGGAAGAAAAATAACTGGTATATACGAAGAAAAATGTCCTAGTTTAGAAATCATAATGTCACAGAAGTGCAGAGTATTTCGAACAATTTCTCAAATCAGTCTCTCAGTTTGCATCACACAAACAAATAATAATACGCTCTATTTGCCAGTAGGTCAAGCAATTAATTGATCTAAACTTGCCTATCTCAAAACAGATAATAAATATATAATAAATAATAATAATAATCAAATAATAATCAAATTAATCATGAAGGCACAGTGAGTAAGGTGGAGTAAAAGTAGTAACGCAGTATCAAACAATATTTAATAATATTTCACAATATTATAACACAAAATATAAGTTTATTAAAATATAAAATATAAAGTTTTAAAAGCAAAGTATTATTCAACAACAAAAATATTACAGCGTGATGTATCTTTCCTATTCCTGAATGAAGTTTACTTTTCTATATAATATTTATTAAAGTATTTCGAATTATTCTGAATTATTTCTAATTAATTAATTAACTATCAATTATATTCTAACTATCATTCACTGACTGAGTTTTCACTACTGAAACTTACTTCTGACAACAGTTGTATTTATACTTTCTCTTTTGTTTACACTTCATCTTTGTACTTCATATTTCATCCTTTGTGCGTCATCCTTCATCCTCGCACAATATCCTTCATCCTTATACAGTATTCTTTATCCTCGCACAGCATTATTCATCCTTCATCCTTGTACAAGGATAACAATCACCTGAAAGTTCATCTAGTGTCACAAAATATCATTCCCATGACATTTTACCTGATTACCAATTTAATTCGCCACAAATATTTCCTCCTTCAAAGAGGAGCTCCTGCGACCCTACACCTATTTCCAAAAGATCTTCTATTAATTGTGTACCCATTGTTTTACAAAGTTGCAAAAATCTTTCGAACTCTGATTTTGGCAGTTTATAAATCCAGTCCGGCGTAACATTTCGAAAGTTTCTGACGTATTACGTCCCTATTACTTGAAATAATGATCGTATTTGTGTCGCTATTTGATAGATTCGTGCTCCGTTTTGGTGGGATCGTTCATGTAATTCTCTTTTTAGTACTGTCACAGTACTTCCTACACTGGTCGAATGAACAAAAATCGGAATCCTATTGATGACGGAAATATGCATAAATTGGACATCCTATTTGTGAAAATTCATAAATCAGAAATTCCTATTTATAAATCAGAAAAAATTGACTGCCTATACTTAAAAAATCTTAGCAAATTTAGCCATCAATCGGAATCCTATTCATGATAAAACTGTCTTATTTTTTTCCATTTGATCAGTGCTAATTGAGCATCTTGTAGATAATCACCAAGTTTCTTATATGCATTTATTTTTTGACCATTTGTTCCATGCATATCCGTTGTTATTCGTAAAAGTTCGTTTAAGTCAAGATCAATGACCCGATCCTGTTTTTCTAGAGCTGTAAAAATATCTACTGTATACATCATTAACATATCGTCATATTGCGTAGTAATTTCATTATTCACAGGTTGATCAATTTCTATTACAGTACTTTCTGTTATCAAATATGCACCAATATTGTCTATAATAACCTGGGCTGCTCCTAAGATTTGCGGAAATTCTCTTCGTAATTTGTGAACTTTCTTTCGTAAACTGTCTGAAATTGGAATATTATTCATAGTAAAAAAAAAATTTTTAACAAAATTTTTCAGGACTTTTCGCAATCTTACGAATTTTTTTAAACAAGTCTATTGTTTACTCATCATCTCACGTAAGATGATAACTCTTTTGTTTATATGATTTCAATCGATTGCCATATACAGGTCAACTATTGAGAACTTCTCCATTATTGGTTCTTAATATGTAGGAGCCATTATCAAGAACTTTATGAATAAAGAAAGGACCTGACCATTTATCTCAAAACTTATCGCCATGAACATTCTGTAAATCAGATCTGTACTCTAACACCATATCTCCTGTCTTGTATGTCATTGCTCTAATTTTCCTATCATGGATTATCTTTTGCTGTTTTTGTGCATCCTTAATATTCTTAGATACTTGGATTCGATTATCTTCGAATATTCCTGCAACTTCACCAGTCCTTTTGTGGATAATTTCTTTAAATTGTTTTTTATCAATTTTTTCAACTGGACAAGTAATAATATCAAGTTCTATGGGTAGTGTAAGAGCTCGTCCATATAGTAAATAAAATGGCTCATATTTCATTGTTCTATTTTTAGTTATTTGATATGCAAAGAGTGCTTAAGCTATCAGTGTATCCTATTCTTGCGTTGTTTCCTTTACACATTTCTTTAAAGTTTGACAGAGTATTTGATTATACCGTTCTGTCAGTCCATTACTTTGAGGGTGATAAGCAGATGTAAGTCTTCGGTGGGTTCCTATTATCTCTATTAGGTTGGTTACTATTTGACTAACAAATACTGCTCCTCTATTAGATAATATTTCTCTTGGGCAACTATGCCTACATATAATTTCATCATATAGAAACCAAGCGATAGTTTTCGCATTTGCTTTTTCAATAGTTCTGGCTTCTGGCCACTTTGCAAAATAATCCGTAGCAACTACTATATATCTTTTTCCCATTGTTGTTGACTTTAAGGGACCTACAATATCTATTCCTAATTGATCAAAAGCTTGTCCTACTCCAATAGGTCGTAATACTTTGGTTTGTTTAGGTTTGCCTTGTCTTTGACATATATCACATGTTTCTATGTAATTTCAAATATCTTTACCCATCATAGGCCAAAAGTATCATTGTCTCGTTTTATCTATGATAGCCTTTATACCAAAATGTCCAGCATTTGGTACATTATGCATATTGTATAATATTTTAGTTAAATTTTCTCTTGTAATTACCTTAGAGGATTGCCCTCTTTGTTTCGCTTATATAAAATATTGTCTTAAACTATATAATGATTCACTTGTTGTCGTAATTTTCACTGTTGTTCGTTAGTGCTGTTTGGTGAAAAAGTATGATTTATTAAGTATTCTGTTAACTAATTATAAGTATCTACATCCATTTCCAAAAAGTTTCAAGATTTTGTATCTTTAATTAATATCTGAGTTCTATTATATTATTATCGAAAATAGAAGATCTTCCAAACTCTTTCCACAACCACCATCCAAAAAAATGTTCATAAATTATTTTATATAATTTTATTAACAAAATTTTATCACTTTCTTTATTCCACCTGTATTTACAGTAATCTTTCCTCATAATCTCATCAACTTCGCTTTACTTAACATGTTATGGAGTTAGTTATATTAAGAACCTTAACTTTAAACGAGAAACTGAACCAGGTGGTTCAATGTTTTGAAACGGGTGACCTTTCTTTGCTAATGTGGATATAACATGGTCTCATTTTATTTACTCTTGTGGTATCTCTACTTCAGTTATTATGAACAGGCCAGATATGCATTATTGGGCGGAGGCTTGGTAGACATTTGTTGAGTCGTTAGTTAATTTTATGCTAAAAGCCTTATCGAAAAATATGGTTTCTCTTGCCTGGAGGTGGCCATAAAATCTTCCGGGGGGTCCAGTCATACACTGGTTGAATGGAAAAAAATAGGACGGTTTTATCATGAATAGAATTTCGATTAATGGCTAAATTTGCTAAGATTTATTAAATATTGGCAGTCGATTTTTTCTGATTTATAAATAGGAATTTCCGATTTATGAATTTTCACAAATAGGATGTCCGATTTATGCATATTTTCGCCATCAATAGGATTCCGATTTTTGTTTATTCGACCAGTGTCAGTTGTCCGCTGGGCTGAGGTATAATTTAAGGGGTATGTTGTAACACCTGCATGAGTGTTATTCTGAAGAAGGAAAAACATATGCAGGGACCAGTTTAATTTAGACATAACGGGAGTTGTGCGATGGGCTGAATATTTTGTGTAACTAAGGAGGGGGTAACACTTACATNTATCTCTACTTCAGTTATTATGAACAGGCCAGATATGCATTATTGGGCGGAGGCTTGGTAGACATTTGTTGAGTCGTTAGTTAATTTTATGCTAAAAGCCTTATCGAAAAATATGGTTTCTCTTGCCTGGAGGTGGCCATAAAATCTTCTGGGGGGGTCCAGTCAGTTGTTCGCTGGGCTGAGGTATAATTTAAGGGGTATGTTGTAACACCTGCATGAGTGTTATTCTGAAGAAGGAAAAACATATGCAGGGACCAGTTTAATTTAGACATAACGGGAGTTGTGCGATGGGCTGAATATTTTGTGTAACTAAGGAGGGGGTAACACTTACATTGAGTTTGTACTATATAAGGTATGGACATGGGAGGACCTTCAAAGTTATGCATCTATGGGCATAAAAAACTTGAATCTTGTGGTAGCTCTTACGGTGTATATTGTGGGATTAATAACCTGGTCGGTTAACAGGTTTAGATATTTTGTGTCACGAGAAACGTTGCTCATGATTTTATTCCAGTTTAATGTTTCGTTGTGTTGGGAATTAGGAAGGAACCAAGGTGTAGGCGTTGAAAAGCAGTTTGGTCTTGGGAGGGTTAGTTGTTGAGGGGTGAAGTGTTAGAGGGTTAGTTGCTGGTTGGGTAGTTGTTAGTAGTCTTATTTTATATAGTATTTTTACATAGCTTTTGCCTTATATCGATATCCGGATGGGTTGGGCTGGGGTAAAAGGCCTGGTATGGGAACACTAGCTATGTTCAGATACTATTTTTGGGTTATTTTGCGGGGAACATAAAAGATTTAAAGAATTTTGAGGATATTTGAAATTAAAACAAATATTGTAGATACAAGTTATATCAAATAACAGTTTTGCTGTATCGATTGGGTACAGTTCCTGGGTTAGGTTTTATGTGGGGTGTTTCATAAAAAGTTCTATCTAATGCTTTATTGATTAGTTTAATCTTTAAGTATTGGATGGAGCCATGGACATCAGTTACAGGAATTTAACAATTCAGGCAACGATGGGCCGATCCGTGCGATGCATCTTAATTGAATGTATTTCTAGATAGTAATAGTAGGTGCAATTTGCATCTCTCTTTTTTTCATAAGTTAGTCTAGTTAAATAAATTAGTAATCTAATTTGTATAGCGTAGCGTTGTGTAAGAGTTTAAAATTTATATAATAAAGTTTATTATTGCATGGCTCCGTTGGATTAAAAAAAAAAAATCTGAGTTCTATTATATTTGTTATCTTAATTAGTTATTCTAGATAATGCGTCAGCATTGGCATTAAGCCTTCCTTGTTTATGAATAAGTTCGTAGTCATACTCAAATAATTCAAAAATCCATCTAGCAACTCTTCCTTTGGGTTGTAGGCAATTCTTTAGCCATGCTAAAGCGGAGTTATCCATGTATAAATTAAACTTGGGGCCATGTAAGTAATGTTTAAAATGTCGTACAGTCCATATTGCAGCAAGGCACTCTTTTTTTAGCACAGTATAATTATACCTGCCGCCCAAATTCAAAATCCAAATGCCAAAATCCCAAATGCCGAAATCCCAAATCCCAAATCCCAAATACTAATAATTTGTGCATTTTGGCGTCCCAAATCCCAAATTATTTGGAATTTGGGCAACACGTATAAGTATAATTTAGTTCGGAAGCTGACACCAGGTGACTGGTGTAAACGATAGGGTGTTCCAGATTTTCTGTATCCTTCTGGGAGAGCACCGCTCCAATTTCCCAGTCAGATACGTCGGTAGCTAGTATAAATCATTTTGAAAAGTCAGGGTAGGTCATTATGGGAGCCGAAGTTAATCATCCTTTTAGTGTATCGAAGGCGAGTTGGTATTCAGACTTCTATTCAAATATAACACTTATCTTCGTAAAGTTGTGTAATGGTTTCGCAATTGTGACAAAGCTTTTTACAAATCTCTGATAATATGAGGATAATTTCAAGAAGGTTCTCACATTTGCTTGTTTTGTGGAACTGGATAATGCTGCACCTTTTCAATCTTTGAAGGGTCCAGACCTTTGGGTAGTACCAACACCACACCAAAGGGAAAAAATTTTCTTTTTTTTCATTTTTTCTTTGATGGCTTGGCCAGGTTGGTTTGGTAAGTTCTGTAAAACTGATAAGAACTTAGTTTTTATTCCACAAGGAGTAAATACGGNAGGCAATTCTTTAGCCATGCTAAAGCGGAGTTATCCATGTATAAATTAAACTTGGGGCCATGTAAGTAATGTTTAAAATGTCGTACAGTCCATATTGCAGCAAGGCACTCTTTTTTTAGCACAGTATAATTATACCTGCCGCCCAAATTCAAAATCCAAATGCCAAAATCCCAAATGCCGAAATCTCAAATCCCAAATCCCAAATTATAATTAGTATTTTTTGCCGAAATCCCAAATCCCAAATCCCAAATACTAATAATTTGTGCATTTTGGCGTCCCAAATCCCAAATTATTTGGAATTTGGGCAACACGTATAAGTATAATTTAGTTCGGAAGCTGACACCAGGTGACTGGTGTAAACGATAGGGTGTTCCAGATTTTCTGTATCCTTCTGGGAGAGCACCGCTCCAATTTCCCAGTCAGATACGTCGGTAGCTAGTATAAATCATTTTGAAAAGTCAGGGTAGGTCATTATGGGAGCCGAAGTTAATCATCCTTTTAGTGTATCGAAGGCGAGTTGGTATTCAGACTTCTATTCAAATATAACACTTATCTTCGTAAAGTTGTGTAATGGTTTCGCAATTGTGACAAAGCTTTTTACAAATCTCTGATAATATGAGGATAATTTCAAGAAGGTTCTCACATTTGCTTGTTTTGTGGAACTGGATAATGCTGCACCTTTTCAATCTTTGAAGGGTCCAGACCTTTGGGTAGTACCAACACCACACCAAAGGGAAAAAATTTTCTTTTTTTTCATTTTTTCTTTGATGGCTTGGCCAGGTTGGTTTGGTAAGTTCTGTAAAACTGATAAGAACTTAGTTTTTATTCCACAAGGAGTAAATACGGAAAGTTTTGAAGAAATTCAAAATGGCGGGAAATCAGAAAGTTTCGTGGCAGTAATTGGTCAAATGGTGACTTCGGTCTAGTTCATTTTTATTCTTCAATATTTGTAATTTTTTTTACTTTAAATGTATTGGAAATGAATAAAGGCAAGACCTCACTAATTGTTAAAAAAAAAAAATATTTTAATATATTGTTTTAAAATAGCTATAATTTGGTCAATTTTAATGTTACAGAAATTAAATATATATATCTTGTAGCTAAGAATCAGATCTTTCGATCTGTCATAGAAATATCATAGTAGAAAATCACTTCTAGTTATGTAAAATTGATTTGAAATTAAAGTTAAAATTAATTATTTTTAAAAATTTAAAAATAATTATTTAATAAATTTTATAATTGCACCAGCCAATCAGAATTGCGCCATTATTTAGTCTTTGCACCAGAATTTAGCCATTGCGCTTGATTGCGTCGTGGCTATACATGTTCTCAAAATTGATTTTAGATTTTTGAGATATTTCAACTTTTTGAGATTTATGCAAAATCCATTCTATATATGGAAGTAAAAAAAGTACCCAGTTATGTGTATTTTCAATCAAAGAATAAATCTGGATGATCAAAAAATTTCAGGTTTTAAGTAAAATAATTTCGTCTTCTATGAAAAACTATTTCGACTTTTTTTCCCAAAATTGCAATTTCGGGGCTCCAAAATAATTTTGCATACAAGTATAGTCGTGGCTAAATTCCAGGCTCAATTGGCTAAATTAAATCTGGCTAAATTCCTGGCTCAATTTGTATTGTGCCTACCATCCCTAAATTTTTCACAAGGACTAACATTAGACCATGTTGTACTTGATTTATGTACTCCTGTATTTGGTCACGGCCAACTCTATACTGTCCTAACAAGAGTTTGCATATCCTGATACTAACTAAACAAAACTACCAACAAAATTCTTTTACCACAAAAAATATTGTGTATTCAGAATTACTTAAAATAAATTTAAAATACAAAACTGTTTTTTTTTTATTTACAACAAGCCAAATTAGTAATTAGTAATGACTATAAATATATTTATATCAAAAAACTGACTTTTTTTTTTATTATACAATAACAATAATATGTATTTATATCACAACATAACAACTTTATTATAGTATTATTTTTTATATGATAAAATTAAATTAAAATTATACTATATAAAACTAGCCATTTATTTTTTTTGAGTATCCACCACATAAATAAGATTGGAATTGACAATGTTAATTAGTGTCACATTTGTTATACATTTTTTTAATTTAGTTTAAAAAATTAAATCAAAGAGAGTGTTAAGATTTTTATTTTTATTAATTTTAAGAAAGTACATGAGAATTTAATCTTGAAATTTCAGTTAACCTTTGATATTCCTGGAGGTAATAATATTGATGGTGTTTGAATTAATTGTGTATTAAATATTTGATCTGATACTTGATTTATTTGTATATTGTTTAATTCTTCTGATTGTACATCATTATTAAATGAGTAAATTACAGGATTTATTTTGGATAGATTTTTTAATCAAAAAATATAATTAAAAAATAAAAAATTATATTTTAAATAAAAAAATTTATGACACTTGTCTTTTATTTATTTATTTTTTTTAAAAAAATTTAAATTTGAAATTATTTTTATAAAATAAATCATTTTTCCATTTTTATTATTAATATAAACTTTATTTTCAAATTTAAAAATTCAATTAATTAAATGAAAAAAGAAAAACTATTTATTATTAAAAAATTTAAAATATCTTGTTTACTCAAAAAAATAAAGAAAATTGATTTATTTATTTTTTAATAAATAAAATAAATAATAATGTTTTTAATAAAAATCAATAAAAAAATTATTTGATATTTTAAAAAAACATGAATTTTTTAAAACGAAATAATAAAAATAAATTATTTTAAAAGATTTAAATTTTTTTTAAAGAATATTAATTATTTTGTGTTCTGGTTGTTCTGGTTTTTCTGATTGTTTTTGTTGGAGGTTTGAATTGTTCTGATTGTTCTGGTTGTTCTTGTTGTGAATTTAAAACATTCATATTTGGAAGAGAATTAGAATTTAAAGCTGTTGTAAGAGTATTAGTTAATCTTCTTCTTGTAGTTCTAGGTGATGCTCCTCTTGCAACACAGCAACACAGTTTGGTTGTCTTGGATTTAACCAAGGTGCATTTATAGTTTGGTTATTGTTTGTTTGATTGTTATAGTTGTTGTTGTAAATTAAAGAAAGTCAAAGCAAACTTGAAAGGTGATATTTCCAGATTAGTTACTGGATCATTAATTGGAGGTATATTTTTGATTATTCCAACCAATATAGCAGTTGTGGATCTTGAATTTTGATTAATTGAGCTGGTTTTATTTATGAGGTATCGATTATTGGCTTTATGTTTTACTTCTAGCCAAAAGTTTTTTGGTTCTAAATCACCTAAATACTCATCAATGTTAAAATCTAAAACAGAATAATCATTTTCATTTCTTACTGTTTATGTTGTAACTCCAGTTAACACCGCATTGATTCCAATTGTAGACATTGTATCAAAATTCATTTCATGAAGTACTTTAATTGAAGTAGCAGTAACCTTTAAAATAATAAAAAATCATAAACTAATTATATTATTTAATTTTTTAATTGAATAAAAAAAGAATAAGAGGACAAGTGAGAAATAAGAAGAATAAAAGAAAGAAAAATAAAAGGAGAAAGGTAAAAGAGAAAGTGACAAGAAAAAAAATGAGAAATAATCAAAGAGAAAAAAGACAAGACAAAAAAGAAACTTACTGAATACCAGCCTTCATGGGCAATGAATTTACCTTTCAGAAATATTACTTGCTCATTCTCAAAGTCTTCTATATTGTTTTCAACTTCTTGATTTAGTGGAATAAAAACTTTCATTCATAAATAAATAATTTCAGCAGGATCCATATTATACATGTCGTTAAAACTAATTTGACCTTGACTCAACTCTTAAAATTTCAATTTTTAATTGTGTCTGACTCAACTAATTGCGTCAATCACTAGTAAAAATCAAAATTTGCCTTGACTCAACTCCAATTTTTCTCAATTTTAATTGCGTCTAACTCAATTCAATAGTTTTGATGACATATATAATCCATATCATTTAATCTTGAGATTGTAGTTATTTCTTTTAAAATAAATTCATTTGTATTTCGTTCACTACAGCTATATAAATAGCAAATAGTCTGTAATTTTGCTGGCATTCTAGAATAATAATAAAATAATAATAATAAATTGTAATAATAAATAAAAATAGAAAAGTAAATGATATTAATTTATTAATTGTTTAAAAAAATAAAAAAATATATATATATTTTAATTAAAATAATAGATTTGATTTCTATACTATAATTATGTAGGTTGAAAAAAAAATAATAAAATATTTATTAAAAAAGATATTGCAACATTTTATTTATCCTTTTTTTTGAAAAAGGATTGAAGATCAATATATATATAAATAATTTAACATGTAAACATGAGAAATAATATATATTTAATTAAATATATTAAAATAGTTATTATGAAAAAAAATTATTTTTATTTATTTTTAAGTGGTAAAAAGATATTAATTGTAATGATAATCACTTATAGTAATAATAATTTTAATAAAATAATCACTTATATTAATTTTTATAATTGATAAAAAAAACAATTTTTTGTATTTATTTTTATTTATTATAATGATTACCAAAAATGATTTTTGATAATCACTATAAAAATAAAAAATAAATTTTTTTTTAATAAAAAATCGCTTGTATTTATTTATTTTTATTTTTATAGCAATTATCAAAAATCATTTGTGATAATTGCTAAAAATAAAAATTAAGTGATAAAAATAGTAATAAAAAATTAATTATTTTACTATTTTCGATAAGGGATAGTAAAAAAATAATTTTTTTTTTACTATTTTTATTTTTTTACTATTGCTTATAAAAAATAGTAAAATATTTAATTTTTGATTAACGATAGTAAATTTAATTTTTTTATTTTTATAAAAAATCACTTATATTTATTTTTAAGCAATAAAAATAGTAAATTTAATTTTTTTATTTTTATAAAAAAATCACTTATATTTATTTTTAAATGATAAAAATAGTAAAAAAAATTAATTATTTACTATTTTCAATATGTGATAGTAAAAAAATAATTTTTTTTTACTATTTTTAAATTTTTTCATAAAAATAAATTTATTAATAGTAAAAAAATTATTTTTTTACTATCACTTATTGAAAATAATAAATTTATTTTTTATTTTTATAAAAAATCGCTTATATTAATTTTTAAGCGATAAAAATAGTAAAAAAAAATTAATTATTTACTATTTTCAATATGTGATAGTAAAAAAATAATTTTTTTTTACTATTTTTAAAAATTTCAGAAATTATATAAACACCCGCTATTCTTTGGGTGGGTGGTGGGTGAAGATTATTCTTTTTATCATGTATCATGTACCATGTACCATGTACCATGTATATAAATTCTTGACCTTTTTTTTCCATTTCGGGTTATGAAAATCTTTCCAAAAAAGAGTATTGTTGGCAAGTAATTGAACTTAAGAACTTACCAATACTCACCAATTGAGTGAAAGTATTTTGTGCCATGACTTCACCAAAAAAGAAATAATAATAGGGTAAAATCTATATTATAATAACAAACATCAATAAAAATAAATTTATTCTTCTCTACTGTCAACATTTAATTTCAAAGTGCTACATAAAGATCTGCTTACGGAACCCTTTCTCTTCTTATTATTACAAATGTTCTTTTTATGTCTTCTTCTTTTAGCCGTTGCTTCAATTTTGTTAATCTTATCATTACTCCTTTCAACACCATCGAAAACACTTACAGACTTATCAGCAGGTTCAATTTTCACACGTTTTGAAGAAAAGGTGTTGTCATTATCCAAAACTACAGAAGATGATGTTCCAATTTTGGAAGATTTTCTTTAATTTTCAATAATATTATGATGAGTGGCGATAAGTTTTGACCAGGCCATATTAATATTTTCTAATGAACTGTGTAATTTGTCATCAGAATTTCTCTTGGTAAAGATTGGGTACTAATACACACTGGTCGAATGAACAAAAATCAGAATCCTATTGATGGCGCAAATATGCATAAATCAGATATCCTATTTGTGAAAATTCATAAATCAGAAATTCCTATTTATAAATCAGAAAAATCGACTGCCTATACTTAATAAATCTTAGCAAATTTAGCCATCAATCGGAATCCTATTCATGATAAAACCATCCTATTTTTTTCCATTCGACCAGTGACAGTTAATATCTTTTGCGTAAATGTAAAAATCGTTATTGATGACTTCCAACTGTTCTACAACAAAAATAAAAAAATCTCACAGACGAATTATACTCTTTAAACTTGCAAACCGAGAATTTAAGTACTGAAATACAATTTTAATATCAAAATCAAGATCTTGACTATACTTGCACGCAAAATTATTTTGGAGCCCCGAAATTGCAATTTCGGGAAAAAAAGTTGAAATAGTTTTTCATAGAAGACGAAATTATTTTACTTAAAATCTGAAATTTTTTGACCACCCAGATTTATTCTTTGATTAAAGATACACATAACTGGGTACTTTTTTTACTTTCATATATAGAATAGATTCTGCATAAATCTCAAAAAGTCGAAATACCTCAAAAATACAAAATCAATTTTGGGAACATGTATAATCTTGACCAACGTAATCATCTACTAAAACATTCAATATGGCATTCTCATCATCTTCTACTGCTCGAAGTAATTCTTGAGGAACTCCAACTAGAGAAATCTTCAATGGACATTTATTTGAATTAGGAGCTTTATTANTTTTCCATTCGACCAGTGACAGTTAATATCTTTTGCGTAAATGTAAAAATCGTTATTGATGACTTCCAACTGTTCTACAACAAAAATAAAAAAATCTCACAGACGAATTATACTCTTTAAACTTGCAAACCGAGAATTTAAGTACTGAAATACAATTTTAATATCAAAATCAAGATCTTGACTATACTTGCACGCAAAATTATTTTGGAGCCCCGAAATTGCAATTTCGGGAAAAAAAGTTGAAATAGTTTTTCATAGAAGACGAAATTATTTTACTTAAAATCTGAAATTTTTTGACCACCCAGATTTATTCTTTGATTAAAGATACACATAACTGGGTACTTTTTTTACTTTCATATATAGAATAGATTCTGCATAAATCTCAAAAAGTCGAAATACCTCAAAAATACAAAATCAATTTTGGGAACATGTATAATCTTGACCAACGTAATCATCTACTAAAACATTCAATATGGCATTCTCATCATCTTCTACTGCTCGAAGTAATTCTTGAGGAACTCCAACTAGAGAAATCTTCAATGGACATTTATTTGAATTAGGAGCTTTATTAAGAATAGTCAAGCCAGTTGAGACTGAAATCGTTATCTGCAAGAATAAGGTAATAAGTATATTTTATAGTTTGAATAATAATTTAACTATTACCTTTGGCCTTTTTACATCTCTATAATACCCAGGTACAATCTTTCTACCAACTGAATAAAACTTATCCTTTTCAAAAATGGCCGGGTTTCAGGATCTCACTCTTTAGAATTAATAGGAACAAATAAAACCATCTCAATTTCGTTATCTTCACAATCCACGGGATACACGCCAATGGTCCATACAACTACCAATTTAAGATCTTTCTTCTTGGTCTTACGAACAACTTTAATTTTTACAATGGTGTCAGCGTAGCATGGCATAATTGCTTCGAAGATGATGAAAAATAATATAAAATTCTCAACAATAAATTCCATTTATATAAAGCAAGTTTAGTATTGATATAAATTTACAATATTTCTATAAACGACAACTCAAAGACTAACCATCATGATGTAATAAATAAACAATTATCACTCTGTTTACTTTAAAACATTTAAAAACATTTAAAACATTTAAAACATTTAAAACATGATGTAATAAATCAACAAACTACCCCTTCGTTAATTTTACTCTTAAACATAAAGCAAGTATTAATCGTAATTACCTTAAACCAAAAGATTCTTCACATTTTCATTCCTTTACACGAATTTCTACCAAATTAACTCCTTCATAAATCCTTTGATCTAAGAAAATTTTTTATGCCAAAGCTTAATTCCAACAATTCATTCACACAGTCAATAAAAAAAAAGTCTTCACTTATTGTGCCTTTGCAAAATTCTGCCCTTTAACCTCTCACCACTTCACCCAAAAAAATGTATTTAATGAAGATCAATTCGTGTAACTGATGTGCCATTACTAAAACTAAAACACCTGTACTACTCAAAAAACCTTCAAGCCAAACTTTACAAAATAATAATCACCTGATTCAGAATTGTTGCCGAAGTTCAAAAAATAAAATATTAACAATAATTTTTATAGGATTTATTTCTTTTTGAACTTCAAACAACTCTGACCTTCCGATATCCAAAATCCAAATAAGATGGAGCACGAAGTGCTCCCATCATACTAGTAATATTATATAATACAATTGGCATAAAAAAATGGACACTTATTTAATTACATAATACCACCTTTATTACTATCTTAATAAAAAAAATTAATAAACATTTTTTACTTTGTAAGAGCAAATGCATAACTTTTTAATATTAATATTTTGGATTTATTTTTTTTTCTCGCAATTCACTGTCAAAAATAAAAATTTATTTATGTCAATGAGCTTTTATTAAAAATTTTTCATCAAAGAAACAAAAAAGTGATTGTCAAAGGAATAAATTGATCATCTGCAAAGTGCAACTTGACATATGATTATGGATTCTTTACTAAAATATAAAATAATCATCAAAAGAACAAATCGATTATCCACAAAGTGCATCTTATAACTTTTAGCCTTGATGCAGCAGTTTGACACTATGGTTACGAACCCCTTGAATCAAAAAATCTGCGAAAAAAAAAATAAATATACTTTTTATTTATCAAAAATGAAAAATACAAAAAATAAAATTGAATTTTTTATTTCGTTTGTTTTTTTTTTTTGAAAAAAATTAACAAAAACTCGAAGATCATTTCCTTTTTTCCCAAAAAGGAGCGATTTTCATCAAACTATTTATATTTATTATCTATTATAATAAATTATAAATTTGATCGCTAACAATTTTTTTTAATAAATTTAATAATAATAATAATAAATTTGATATTAATAATCGGGTTATCGCAAATTTACACGAATGCGTGAGAAAATAAAATTATATGCAATCTCACGATTACTAATAAACACAAAATACAGTCATCGTACAAACTAAATAGTCACGAGGACAATGCTTATTATACGGTCACAATGACATCGATTCGTAAATCATAAAAGATTTACACTTATCATCATTATGATGACGATGTTAACAAAAAATTTAAAAACCATAACACCTTCCCAAATTAAACAAACGAAAATCATAATGAATACTAAGAAAAGAAATCACAAAAATCCGCGTAAGGGACATCAAAAAAGTCGAAGACATCCATCCCTCTACATTTCATGTTATACATTCAATGTGGTCGTACTGGTATAAACAAAATAGTTTGTTTTTTCCTTGTCAAAAAGTTTCCTTTTTCTTATTTAAGTCCTCCCGATTTGCCATTCCAAAATCAATCAGATAAATATCCCAATTATTGTCAACTAGGATGTTTTCCTCTCGAATATCATAGTGATGACTTAATGGAGTACCAACAATGGTTAAGCCAATAACAAAACTCAGCCCTCCTCCATAACATACTAGCTTTGGAATATATTTTCCCTGAACATTAGCGAGATCTTTGTAGATTTTTACTTCTTTCTTCATTTCTTCCAGGACACATGGTAGAGTTTTTGATAAGTCCGCACTTTTCAAAGCATTCGTATCACCACGGAATTTACATGGAAGTGTTTTTCCATTTCGTCCTATACCTAATATACTCTTGAACTTAAAATCTGAAAAATCAAAAGTCTGCTGATTTATAAAAGTGCCAGAAGACAATTGTTGATTTGTTGATTTCTTGATGATTTTGTATTTAATCGGAGAATACGTGAATTATTGTTCCCATGAACTGATACTATTATATTTGGATTGGGCGAGTAAAAATCAGATTTTGCTCGTCGAACTAGATAAGCATATACTTTAAGTACCGATAGAGATTTTGAGTGTAATGGAAGAGTATTTGAAATCAAAAGCTCATTATGATTTCGACATAGAAACCAGTGATTGTCATAGGTGGAAAGTATACTTTATTTGAGTTGATTTTCTCCCATATAATTATAAATTTGTTGGATAACCATTCTTGCCTTTTCATTTGTCCTGTAAAACGTAGGAAATGTTTGATCACCCATATCTTACAAAACGAGCTTTCTTTTAATTTCAAGTGATCCCACATTATAAAAGCAAGAGAAATCTGGGATTCCAGTAGAATGAGTTGGCTCTATCGAAAAATTATAATCTTGTCCCATGAGATCATTCAATATCATACAAATATTGACATTCATAGCATTTCGAATCATTTCTTCATTAGCCACAACAAATTTATCATTAAATATAGGCTTATCAAGTATCGGTCGCTGATCAAAGTAAAAATGGTTCACATTACCGAAAAGGTCATTCTAAAGCAGTATATTTGTAGGCTGGTTGCCATTGATCTTGGTGGTAATCTGAAAATTAGAAAAACAAAGACATGTGCCATTGAGAAAATAATATTGAGATACAAAAATAAAATGCATATTGCTCGGAACTTACGTGACAACCTTACGATGGCACTGATATGCGCACTTGGAGAATCCAATAATGTCCGATTTTACATATTGACTGGAACTCAGCGTTATCTTGTAAAGTTTGATTCTGAATGATATCAGCACGATCGCTTCGAATAAAAATTCTTTACGAATAACGATTGGCAAAATTATTATGATCTGGATCAGATCTGTATCATGTGATTATGATAAAAACCGCTTTTCTGTGTTAAGTAAAGGGGGTCAAATATTTATATGGGGAATTAAAAACTCCCATGTAAAAAAGGATTCAACTTTTGATAATTATTTGAATGAAGAGTGTTTAGAGAAAGTATGTTTTATTGTTAATTAATTAATTTATTTATTGATTTTATTTATTGTTAATTTATTTTTTTAGTTAAATCTTGAGTTTGAACGTATAAGAGAAATTATGTGAGCTATTTATTCAGAAAGCCATTGAAGAGGTATGATTATTATTCACCATTATTTAGTATTAATTTATTTATTATTTATTATTTTTTATTATTTATCGTTATTTATGGTTAACTGCACAATTGATTGATCTTGGGGATAAATGTTATATGACGTGATGAATTCTTTGGGAGCATACAAAAAAGTAAGTAAACTAATATTAACATCTAATAACATTAATATTTAATCATAATAATAGCTTTATTACTATGATTATAATATTACATTTTAATATCAAATTTCTTAATTTATTTAATAATTAGGTAATTAACTTTTTATTTATTATTGGAATCTGCTGACAAAATATATGAATTACTTTCGCAAGAAGTATCTCATCTACAAGAATTATATGCTAAATGAGCCAAGATTTATCGATGAATATTGGAAAGACAAGTCTTAATCAAGATAAAATCATTATTTCTTTATTTTTTTATTGATTTATTGATTAACATCCATCGTTTGCTGAAAATGTTGAATTCAAAAAAGGGCTTATTTCCTCTGTAATATTAGTAATAATAGATGTAATACCGATTTGACTTTGTTTCCGTTGGTTTTTGTTCTGGTCGTCCAAGTTCTTTCTATTATTATTTATGAAACGAAATAATCAAAATAGAAATTATGAAGTAAGTGAATATAATATATTAATAACAGAAGATCATTAATAGAACAATTAATTGAAATATACATTTTGATTAATTATTAAAAGCTTTTCTTTTTAGAAAACTTTAAATCTTATTGTTTTAAAAAAAAAAGTATACATTTATTTTTCAGGAAGGAATCTTGGACAGTGGAAAATGGATAAACAATTATTTGTTACATATAATTATAGCCAATCCTACGATTTCCGTTACCTCAATTTTGATCTTGTTCGTCCTGTTTTGGACGAAGGACCTTCTTTTTTGATGTAGAAGATAATGGTGTGACGGACAGATAATAAGTAATTTGTAGTAAAAATTTTTTTTTGCAATCATTAACGACAATAGATTGATTGTAAGTAGTAATAGTTTACAATTTACTAGAGAGAATAAAAGAAATTATAATATGATGATGTTTTATAAATACCTCTAGTGGTAATTATTGTTATGGTGGACGTTCTTAGAGCTGAGCCAGGTTTTGACTTTCAATTTAAAATTTTCTTTTCTTATTTACATTATGAAATAATCTAATGTGTGTTTAATTTAATTCTTCAAGATTACAATTTTCTGCCAAAATATTAAAATACAATACAATGCAATAATACAAAAAATGGAGAATTTGCATGTGTAAGGTCAGATCGATTAAAAAAAACCAAATTGTCTCTGTTCTTAATTCCAAAAATAGAAAATACAGATAGAAATAAATACAATACTTATTTAGAGTTTCGATATGACCACATAAAAATTTTCTCTTGAATTTTATTTTATTGAACTTTTAGACAGATATCAAGAAATACTGTACGTGACTTACGCGACCTCTGAGGCTTGGATGACAAAGAAAATGTTGAAGATTACGATGCAGCCACATTGTCTGCTCTTCTTTTTTGACAAGCTGAAGGAGTGTTGGATGTTACGAAGTAATATTTCCTATTTAAAGGAATCAAAAAAATCTATAGACCCAGGCATATCTACTAATTCTTTTACTAATTTTTTGTAAGCGTGAGTACATATCAGATCGGAATTGGTTGGTTGTCTGGAGACTACAGATTTTACCATCACTACGATTTCCCAATTAAAATGAAGCATTTTTTCATTGCTTATATTTATGTTATCATTGAAAATGCAATATTCACTTTAATCTGTTCCTTATTTTAAGCATATTCACTAACTCTATGTATATATTCTATTTCTATCGCTAATGTTGTAATGATGTGATGTTGATGTGAAAATATGTATAAAATAAACTTGGATATATGTGTTCAAAAAAATATCCTCGGCATATCTAAATAAACAAATGATGTTGAAAAAATCCAATGAATACTTCAAATTGGGTTAATTATGTTATGTTATGTGATAATAGAAATGATGATAGAAAATCAATATTCTCTCAATCAAGTAAATTGAAATAATTTACAATTACATCCGATCCGAAATGAAGTTATTTATCTATAAAATTGGTGATAAATAATGCACCTTTTATCAAAGTTCATTATCCTCTAACATGATACCTTATTTCCACGAACACACATGATATAAATTTAAAAGACGAGGAATGAGATTCATTTTTAGTTCATGCATGACTTTAAGCTAATGGATTATACTATAAAAATATAATAAATAAATATGGTAGAATAATTCAAAATATATATCATTACCTGCATAGTGTATCAATTATTAAAGCAGCTTTCTTCTAGACTTCGAACTACAAACAATAACGAGAGAGATAAAGAAAATAATCGTATATTCTCTGATAATTTTATTTCTCAATTAATCCAACCATCATCGCAACAATCCTTCATAAACATATTATCGGCAGATAATTAGTTCATGAACTTGATTTGGATTAAATAATTTCACACGGCCAACGAAAAAGGTTAATCGAATCAACAAAACGAATGTTTATAAATAAATATCAATTAGACGAATCAGAACACGACACGAAGTGTCGTATGTGACAAAATTACTTAATATAACCTTATAAGAACAATTCAATGACACATTGACTATTTGGTTTTTTTTTTCAGATCAGACCAACTTTTTTTTACAGTCCAAAAAAAATGTCTTTTAAATTCTTTGATAAATTATCTCAAGACTTTTTAGAATTACTCAATGATGAAAAAGAATATAATGTTGTCATCGAAGTTGATAAAGAAGGAAATAAGAAATCTTTTACAGCACATTCAGTTGTCATACGTTATCGTTCACCATACCTTTATAAAGAATTAGAGAATCTTCCTACGAATAAAAATCATATTAAAACCATTATTAAACCCAATATTTCTGTTCAAATATTTGAAATTATTCTTAAGTAAGTTAAAAAATTATTTATTACTTTGAATATTAAATTAATTATAAAAGGACTCAAATTTAATAAAATAAAATGTATTGAATAGATATATCTATGGTGGAATTGTCAATATTGAATACAAGGATGCCAAAACCATTTACGAATTAATGATTATTGCTAATGAATTTGAATTTAAAGAACTATCAAGGAAATTAGAAGGTTACCTTATTGAATCTAAAGCTTATTGGTTACACACTAATTTTTCCCTTGTTTATTATTCAATCTTCGATGATAATGTATTTAAAGGGTTGAAAAGGTTTTATAATGATATTATTGTAAAATATCCAAATTCAATTTTTGAATCAAAAGATTTCACTTCACTCCAAGAAACAGCATTGATTTCTATTTTGGAAAGAGATGACTTGAAAGTCAAAGAAATTAAAATTTGGGATTACGTTATAAAATGGGGAATTGCACAAAATCCTACTTTACCTGCTGATTTGAAAGAATGGTCTAAAGAAAATTTCGAGGCTTTGAAAATAACTCTGCATCAATGTTTACCACTTATTCGATATTTTCATATTCCTGATGAAGATATTTTTAAGAAAATAAAACCCTACGAAAAAATCCTCGAAGAACAGCTTTGGAATGACATAATTCAACATTCTATCGACTCAAATAAACCCATTAATTCTCTTGTTTTACCAGCGAGAACCTTTTCAAATCCTGTATTTCCTTTAAGAACCATTTCTAATATAATTAGCAAAGAGCATGTTGCAGAACTTTCATCGTGGATTGATCAAAAATCAACTATTTATTCTTTATCAAATATTCCTTATGAATTTCAATTAATTCTTCGAGGAAGTAGAGATGGTTTTAATTCCAAGACATTTTGGAACATGTGTAATGGATATTCTGGCACAATTGTGGTTGCAAAAATTGCGGAAACTGATGAAATAGTTGGCGGTTATAATCCTTTGGCTTGGGATAATTCAACAAGTGGTATTCCTATGAAAACAAAGGATAGTTTCATTTTTTCATTGGAAAATGATGATCTTCAAGATTCAATTATCAGCCGAGTTACAAATAGTGATAAAGCTCTATACTATTCTGATTCTAATGATCAGAATAGTTATGGTCCAGAATTTGGTAATTGTGAATTTATAATGAAATCAGATGTTTCTGATTTTACTCAAGATAAAGGATGCCAGTGTTTGCATCTTCTTAGAGATGCTTATTATGAAAAACCTATTAGAAAAACTAATGCGGTTTATTCTATTGTAGACTATGAAGTATTTAAGATTGTTAAAAAACAAATTTAATCTCATTTTTAATGTAATTTATACTTCATATTTAAATGATAATAAAATTGAATCAATTTAAATAGATTAAAACATCAATATATTTGCTTAAAATTGAAAATGGCACCACTGTGTTTATTTATTATTTGTATTCTGTTTATATTCTACTGTCACAATGTGCAGAGTACTTCGAACAATTTTGCAAATCAGTCTAAAAGTTTGTATCAGTCGTCAGGAAATTTTTTTAACCGTAAGTTTACGTAAGAATTACGCGAAATTGCGTAAATTTACGACACCCACGCAAATTTGCGTAATTTTACGTAAATTTACGGTTAAAAAAATTTCCTGATGACTTATCTCAACCCTTTTCAGAACTTCTTTATGATCAAGAAGAATGTAATGTTATTATTGAAGTTGATAATGGACAAGAATTTGAGATTATTCTCAAGTAAGACTTTATATATATATATTTTTAATTTAATTATTATAAGGCAAGGCATTAATGAATTATTTTTCTATATATAATATGACAATTATATAATTTCATGTAGATATATTTACTATGGAATTATTGACAGAAAATATTGATGCTAAGATCATTTATGAGTTGATGATTACTGCCAATGAATTTAAATTAGAAGAGTTATCCGAGAAATTAGAAAGTCATCTTTTTCAATTCGAAGCCTCTTGGTTAAAAACTAATTCCTCTTTCATTTATCATTCAATTTCTATAAATAACGAATTTAAAAATTTAAAAAAATTTTGTGATAACATTATTGTTAAAGATCCAAAACTTATTTTTGAATCCGCGGAATTCGACTCTCTTTACGAATCTGCTTTAGTGTTAAATTTAAAGCGCGATGACCTACAGATGAAAGAATCCGAAATTTGGAGTACTTAATTAAGTGGGGAATAGCACAGAAACTTATCTTGCCCGAAGAATTGAAAGAATGGTCTCGCGAAAACTTCACGACTTTAAAAACTACTCTACAACAATGCTTACCACTTATTCGTTATTTTCACATTACAAATTCAGATGTTATGGATAAAATTAGACCACATAAAAAAATTCTTGATGAACAATTGTGGAATGATTTGAAACAACACCTTATTCTTCCAGATCGACCAGTTGAATATATTATCCCACCAAGATTAATTTTAACTCAAGAGCCACTAGCAAGAGAGAATTGCTCCTGAAAAACCAACTCAGCTACCAAAAGTAAATTCACTATCACAAATAGCAAATGAGCCCGAGCCATTTTCAACTATTATTAACGAAAATCATGCAGCAATAATTTCGTCGTGGATTAATCGCAACCCAACAAGTTATTCTTTATCAAATAATCCATATGTATTTAAATTAATTCTTCGAGGAAGTGGGGTTTGCACTGAGAACATTTTGGGAAATTTGTCATGGGGGTACCAATACTATTGCGATCTCTAAAGTTAAAGGATCAGAGGAAATTATTGGTGGATTTAACCCTTTAGCTTGGGATAAAACAAAGGAAGATTGGATGAGAACAAATAATAGTTTCATATTTTCATTTAAAGATAGTAATACCAAATTTCAATTCTTAGTAGAGTTAAAGATGAAAATTTTGCTTTGCATTTTCATTGTAACAAAGATGAAGTAGGCTCAAGATTTGGAAGGGCGGAATTAATGTTGAAATCATGTAAATTTGATTTTACTAATGATTGTCTTAGCGTCAAAATTCGAGATTTTATGAAAAATCACTTAGAAAAAGTGAAGAATGAAGTGCTTTTGCTTGAATATAACTTGCTAAAGGTGCTTCAATAGGCCATTTCCAATAAAAATATTTTGAAATTCCGGGAGTTTTAATTTTTGTATTTTTTTTTTCCGGAACCATTGTTTTCTCGTTTTATTAAATTTATTTCAATAATTACCTGTGCATCAAAGGAAAAAAACAGATTTCCATTTTAAAATCAAAATGGAATAATATAAATTATTAAAAATATTTTTGATACAAAAATTTCATACAGCTTTTCTTATAAAATAATTGTTCATTGTATAATTTAAGAAAATCTCAAGAAAACCAATTATAAAATACTGTGTAATCGGCATATTACATAATAATGAGTAACTACGAATTGAAGAAAAGATCGCCAACATGCATCATTTCAGGAATATTTAATAATATAATAATAATAGTAAATAATATATTCTCTTATTTATTTATTTATAATCATGATGAATAAATAATCTAGTTCATTAAATATTTTCGATATGATAATACCACATATTGTTTCGATGAGTTATGAATTAAGTTATAAGATTCATGATAAACTTTTGTAATAAATTAATGAATTATGAATACAAAAGAGTATTTAATTTTATTATAATTTTTAATTATTTACTAATTATCATAAAATATTATTATATTTATTATTATTATTAAAATATATAACATGTTCTTAATAATGGTGAAACATTTATCTTTGTTTGTGAAAGAATTGAATAGAGGTAATTTTATTTATTTTAATTTAATTTATTTAATTTAATTTAATTTAATTTATTTATTTCATTTAATTTATTCTATTTATTTAATTTATTCTATTTATTTTATTTATTTAATTTATTTAATTTATTTTATTTATTTATTTCATTTCATTTTTTTTCTTATAGCTTTTCGATTCTGACCTGAGTTCTTCAGTTTACCGGTTTGGATATAATAATTATTATAATTATTTCTTATTATTATTTATGCAATAATTTATTATAATTAATAAATTATTATTTATAAATCATTATCATTTAACTACTGATAGGTGCAGCATAAATATGATGAAATGGTTCGAATTGTGGCACGTAATCTTTAATTATTATTATTGGTTTAATTATTTTAATTATTTTAATTATTATTATTATTATTTTAATTATTTTAATAATTATGGTTACATCCCATATTCCATTTATTTACATTTGTTAATCTACCCATTCAATATTCATTCACGCATGTGAATTAAAATATATTATATATATATATAAATAGGCCTCATTACATGAATCATTTGAAGAATGTGCAATTCAACTTCTTCATTACACTCTACACTCCGCAAGATGAGATAGATAAAGGAATGATTTTTTATTCACTAATAAGAGATGAATCGGATGATTTAGTTTATACCCAACTAACTTGACAAATTCAAGAATTTCAATATTATCAAATGGATCTGTCCGATAGATTAAGGCTACGTTTCGATCAATTGGAAATTTTGAGAGGAAAAGTAAAATCATTTGAAAATTATTATCAAGTTCGAAAAGGTAAACTTGAATATAAAATATTTATATGGGGAATTGAAAATTCCCGTTGAGAAAAGGACTTAACTTTGTGATGATAATTTGGAAAATCGTGTTTAGAAAAAGTATGTTCCGTTGTTGTGGTTAATTAATTAATTAATTAATTTATTTATTTAATCTTATTTTTAATTCATTTATTTATATAATATTTTAGTTAAATCTTGAGGTATTATTATTAATTATTATCATTTATTATTTATTTTTATTTATTATTTATTTATTATTTATTTATTTATTATTTTTTAACTATTTATTATTTATCACTATTTATCTATTACTTATCACTATTTATTATTTTTTATAGTACAATCGATTGATTCTTTAGTATGAACACGATGGATTTTCCGAGAGCTTACAAAAAGTAAATAAACTAATATTAACATATAATAACATTTAATCATAACTTTTATCACAATTATTATAATCTTACATTTTAATATCAAATTTAATTTATTTAATAATTAGATAATTAACTTTTTATACCTTTTATTTACAATTGGGGTAAAATTATTATTTATTTATTTTTTATTAATTTATTGATTTCCGTATTACATTTATTTTATTCTTTATATTGACATCCATTATTTGCAGAAAATGATTAAATTCGAAAAAAGGTATCGATCCAAATCGCCTCTTTCAAAGTTCATTCCGAAGAATGCAGAAAATCTTGTTGACCCAATTTAATCAAGATCGAAAATAAATTAATTAGTACAGTACACGTTATTACATTAATTTTATATCCAACATTAAAAAACGCGTGCATCTTAACGTTTAATAATGCTACATCGTTGAAATATTATTATTTAACACTTTTAGTCGATTTAATGATAAATTTCATTTCCTTTATTATATTATTATTTTCCCATTTTTATAAAATCAAATTTACAAACTGAGCAAATTGAATTTGTATACACCTTGTATTAAGATTTTATAATATCAAAAAAAAAACTAATAAGTAAAATACAAATAATACAAATAAAAATATATAATGTCAAATAAAATTTAAAAATTAGAAATATCCAAATCAACTAGTCCGGAATCGCCAAAATAACATAAGAAATAAATTAATATTATTAAAACTAAATAGCATAGAAATAAATTATTATAATTAATTTTAAAAATTGGGTACATGTAATTTGGATGCAACTAAATAAAATATAAAAATAAATTAATATTTTTTTTTTTTAATTTTAAAAAAAACAAATAAAATTTAATTGATAATAACACAAATAATATAATTGACAATTACCAACACTTAAAGCGCAAGTAGATTTAGTTAGTTCCTTTTCAAAATTTTTTTCATTCTTGGGTTTTGGAAGTTTTGAAAAACTAAGGAGTCGACTGGTATAAATTGCTTGTGGATGTGTTTGATAATTAAGAGGAGTTGTAGTTGTTGTAGTTGTCGTATTGGTTGATTCTTTTCTCCAATGGAAAATGCGCGAAATACTTTTCCAAATACTCCCACGGCTATGATTTTGATTTGCTGAAAATTCCTCAGCTTTTTTAATTTGAATTACGATTTCGAGATATTTATTTTTCCCTTTGTCAAAATGATTTATGTAATCCTCATAGTATTTCCACAACTCATTACTTAATTCTTTAAAAGTGGGTCTATGTGTAACTCGAGCATCCCAACACCTCATAATCATTCTTGTAATTAATTTGGGAGTATTAAATGGAATTTTTGGTCGTAATCCATTGCATATTTTCATGGCTAAATCTTTATCATGTGACATATCATGGTATGGAGGAAAGCCTGTAACAATTTCGTAAGCAATAATTCCAAATGAATATACATCGGCAGCTTTTGTATATTCTTCATCACCACTTAATACCTCTGGTGCAATATATGGTAATACACCAAATATTTTCTTTTTTTCGGGATTATTTGGATTTTCACTTATTAGTTTACTCAAACCAAAATCTGAAATATACATAATATTATCTTTAAAATTGGATGATAAAATATTTCCGGGATGGAAGTCCCGGTGAACTATATCTAATTCATGAATGTTCATCAAATCAAAAGATAAATTCCGTAGATTATATAATTTTTGTCCCCAATTAATATTATTAAAATTAATTTTTAAATATTCTCGAAGATTTCCATCTCTTGCATATTGTAAAACCATCATACATGAGTGTGTTTCTGGATCTTGTGTAATTCCATAAAATCGAATTGTAGCTGAACTATATTTTTTGTTGGTTTTTAAGTGAATTGCCATCTATATTTATTTATTTTTAAATTTTTTTTTAAAAAAAGGAAACATTTTTAATTTATAGTTAAAACGTTATAAAATAATTTGAAAATTAAATTTAAATATTAATTAAAATATTTACCTCATTTGAGAAATCGTTGAAATTCACAAAATTATCAAACTTTTTTAATGCCACTTCACTATTACGATATCTTTTCCATTGTTGATTTTTAATATCCCATTTTCTAATATATCCATCAATCCACCTAGCATAATGGATTGTTCCAAATCCACCTTTACCTATTTGATTAACATCCTTAAATCTATCATAAGGTATCCATTCTATTACTTTCCACAAACCATCAGCATTTAGTTGAGCATCTTGAATGAATTTATCTATTTTGTAATTTCCGCTTGTCCATTTATGAAAATCATTTTGGAAATGTTTCGAGTTACATGGTTTGCACCAATATCCATTCCATTCTTGATTGCATTCTGGGCATGGCATTTTTTTTGTTTATGGTATTTAATACAGAATTTTAAATTTTTTAAAAAAAATCAATAAATTTGTATTAGAATTTACGTTTCAATATAAGAGCAATTTTTCGAATTTAATTATACAAAATTATCAATCGGAATTTTTATACTGAATGACCGATTTGGCTACTTTAGTATTAGGAATTTTTATGTTAAAATCTTAAACAAAATCATTATTTTGACCCACATGATTGTATAACCCCCACAAATACTTTGTCATTTTGCCATTTTCGTAAAAAAAAAAAAAACTTAAACAAAAAAAAATATATAACAAGAGTTCAAAGTCAAGGGCTTAAATTTTTCGATAAAAAAATTATTTTCATTTTTATTATTTTATTATTTCTATTATTTTATTATTTTATTATTTTTATTATTTTTACTTTTTTTATTATTTTTTTTTATTATTTTAATTATTTTTATTTTTTTTTATTTTTTTTATTTTTTTCAAGCATTTCGTAAATAATAAATTAATTTTATAGTTCATTGATGTATCACTGTAGATTTGATTTAATCTACAATTTGTAACTTTTTTTATATAGTAATAGCTAATAAAATTAAATCTGTTTATAATTTATATGACTTTAATGATTCAAATGAACAATGAAATTATTTTATAATTAATTATCATATTGAATTGTATTGTAATTTTATTGTTTCTGTAATTAGAATTCTCTGGTTTCTAAAATCGGTATATTCTACTTGCTGATTTCTAAAATTGTTTGTCTGGGAATTTCATTAAGTATAACCTTTCAGGAATTGAATTGTATTTCAGTTTTATTGCTTCTATAATTGGAATTCGCTGATTTCTAAAATTGGTTCGTCTTGAATATTCCGCTTGCTAATTTCTAAAATTAGTTCCGTTTTGAATATTCATTTGTTTGACCTTTCAGGACTTCATCGCATTGAAGTTTTAATATTTTCTATAATACTTTGGCTCGGAATATTAGAGTAATATTTATAAACATTTGTATAACCGATCTGCATTAATTACATTGTTCTCTAAGAATTTCTGATCGTCATGCACTGCAGCTGAATCTACTATAAATAGGAAGTTTTTTTCTTTGATTGTTTCCTACTTTAACTTATTGATTCCTTTATTGTAATTCTGTACAAAATGATTCTGTATGGCGCAATAATTAAAAACTTTATCTCGAAGAAACTATTTTCTCGTTAATTGATTTAAATTTAATCTTTTTTCTTCATTCAAAACATTTTTTTTTGTGATGGCTTCTCTTTTTGAAATGATTTAATTATATAAAAATAGTAAAAAAGAATAACCCATAAATTTTAAAAACATATAATTTCGAGTGTAATTTTTTTGTTCGGAAAAAATCTTTACGTAAAATTTGAACGAAAGTATATAAAAATATTTAATTAATAAATGTTACAATAGTTTTGGATGGATTGTGTGATAAGAAGTCATCACAAGTCTAAGCCCCAAAATTCTGAATAAAGATAAAAATTTATTATTATTATTTTTTAAATCAACAGAGACTCGCTCTAATACGTTTATTTATTGTAAAACTGCTACATAAGAAACAAATTAAACAACTAAATACATAAGGAAGCTTGCTGAAAATAAGAAAATCCTATTTACGGTACAGCTCATCGTCTCGAGAAAATATACGTAAATATATTCACTAATATTAATTCTAAAAAGTGTATTTATGCCAAAAAAATTTTCAAGAATAATGTATGATGATGACGAATGACTAATTAATGTCTCATTAACTATATTTAAAAATCATAAATACAAAAAAAAGATCATTATCAGTAAAGTTTCTTGTTTTTCGACATGTTTCATAGTGATAGTGATGATTTCTTTTTTCTTCAATATGATGGTTTATATTTATATAATAATTTTATTATTATTTACAACATAGACAATAACAAACAATTAAAAATTTATTATTTTATTTATTATTACTTCACTTATCTTGAAACGTAAAATTCAATAATTTCAAAAATAGTATGTTACAACTTCTCAAACCCATGACTACAATCATCAACAATGACACCATCGAAAGCGACGACAGTAACCAAATCAATATATTGGGCAAATCTAATATTATTAGGCTTTAGTAATGCTACATTTGTATTTAAACATAGTGCGTTTGATGAATTTCAAGATGAAAAGGTAATTTTATGCATACGTATAACATTATAAAATTATAATTTATAATGGAATGGGAATACGCTCTATATTGTGATGTTTGTAGATTATTTTAATCATTCTTTTTATTTTTGTTTTTTTTTTAAAAAAAAAGATTTGAAAGTATTACGTGTTAAAAGTTATGGAACAATATATTCGAGGTACATCAAAGTATTATTGTCTGTTGTAAATAATATTAATATAATATTAATCCGGAATTATTGATATCAATTATAAAGGCATTGATCAAAATTAATATATAATATAAATTAATCTATTACTTACAATAAAATCACAAAATTAATCAACCAATCAATTAAGTCGATATAATAAAAATCCAAGTTGATTGATAAACTAGAGAAAGGGAATATGCCAACAACGATGGAAATGTTTGGCTAATAATTAGCACGAAGATTACTTGATGTTAAGAAACGAAATAGAAATGCAGTTATCAACTAGCTATATTAAAATTGTATTATTATTATTGTCATTATTATTATTTATGAATGGATGGATTGCGTATGTGTTTATATTTAATTCATCCAATTTATAATTTTATTAGAATTAATTAGAAAGTCAAATATACGAACAAATACAAGTTCATCATCATTACAAAATAAATCAACTCGAGAAAATAATATAAATTAAAATTGTTAATAGAGAAAATGAAGGTGAAAAACAAAAACTTGCGATGTTGAGAAATTAAAATTGGAAAATGTTCGAATAATATGGAAGGAAGGGTTAAAGAAAATGGAAAGTATATTGGCGCGTATTATTTATTTTAAATTATATTTATTAAATTATTTAATATTTAAATAATAGAAAAGAACGGAAGATATAATAAATGATCGAGTGAATGAATATCCTGTACAAGTTACAGAAATTATAATGATTAAATGGAAAATCAAATTCATCAGGTTTTATTTATTTTATATTTATTACTATATAAATAGTATCGACTCACAATAATTTATTTAATTTACATTGCTATTATTTTTAGGCATATTAATCCTTATTAATCAAGATTATAAGTTTCATCATCATCAATTCAACGACAACACCACCAATAATATTTAATAATATTTACACCTCCAATGATAGCAACACCAATTATGACAATAATGATATGATGTGATGGTAGTAATGATAATAATGGTTCCTTAACTGTTGTAATTACAATTTTTCATCATCATCAACAATCACTCGTTATTATATCATTATGGGTTACGTAATCCTGATGATGGGATGTAATAAATTATTGTTACTAGTTATATTTATTAATTTAGGTTGTTATTTTTAGACACATATATAAGTGATCGATTAAATTTAATAACATTATTGATCTTACGAGATTTGCTTTGAAATCTATTAATAATAACAATAATTATAATGACTGAGATGAATAAGCTTAATGGCATCAAAGAAACGATGGAACTGAAAATCAATTTCACTTAAAACTAAGGTTGAGTGAAATACATGAACCAATCCAGTTATTGAAAGAGGAACAAGAAATAAAGATAGATTTTGATAAAATTCTAAGATTTTATTTTATTTTTATTTATTATTTATTAAAAAACTTAAAAATTAAGAAAACGTGAATTATGATTAAATGTCATTTTTCCAATTCGATCAATTCGATTACCATTCTTCTCTTCTTTATCAAAAGATGACAATAAATAATATAAATAATATTAAATCCTATTATTGAATTTAAGTGTGACATGATAAATATTTTTTATTATTATTTCAACTAAACAGTGGATAATAATCACCATCAAAACCATAATCTTCGAAAATACCGGAAACACCACTATTAGATATTTCCAAATGACGACAACAAAAATAATATTAATACAAACCATAAACACAATTAACACCAACAATACTGATGAAATAATAATAATAATAATAATAATCATCATTATTATCAAATTCATAGCATTACAATTATGTAGTCAGAAACGTAAACTATAATCACAATTATTAATAATAGTAATAACCATATATTATATAAATTATTATAATACCAAATAGTAATATTATTACTTGTTTTGATGGTGGTGATGGACTTGTTAATTTTGTCAGAGTTTTTCTAAAAGTTTATAATAATAATATTATTTTGTTGTCATTGTTGCAATTGTCTGATGTTGTTATTGATGTTGAAATTACTGATAAATATTATATTTATTATTATTTAAACAAGTAATAAGATAAATGAATTAATAATAAAATCTTCTCTATCTGTAATCATGCTACCATTTTTTACTATTGCTATTATTCTTAAAACTGATATTATTATAATTACTACTACCAGGTGTTGTTCACTTTTATTTCATGACATGATTATTGTATTATGAACTACAAATAAACAATATGCAATTATCAGTTCCCAGTGTGTTTTTGACATCCAATTTGCAAATTTACAAAAAGAAAAATGTCTAAATTTTTTGACAAGTTATCTCGAAATTTTATTGAACTTTTTAATGATAAAGAAGATTATAATGTAATCATTGAAGTTGAAAATCTTTCACTGCGTATTAGGTCTGACTGTATTAAAAATATTTGTTACTCACATCATTCATACATAATACATATGTACATAATTTATTATATAATACAGAAATGACAAAATAATGACTTCAAAACAGAAAAAAAGAAATAAATAGCTATTCCGGCTTAACTTGACGGACACTTGTTTGTTCTTCTTTCAAAAAAATTAATAATTAAAAATAATGAATAAAAATAATTTTAATAAATAGAATAAATAAATATTATCTTCAATATATTATATTTTAATTTGATAATTATCTCATAAGAATTCTTTGCAATAACAAGTTGAAGAAAAAAAATTTATCTACATAAAAATTAAAATAATTATTTCATTCTGTACCTATAAAAATATTATTAATATGTTATTTGATAAAATTCATAAAATTAATTAATAGAAACAATTTAATGAGTGAAATAATTTGAATCATGAACTATAAAATTACATTTTATTTTTTATAAATATATTTAAAAATAAAAAATAAAAATAATAAAAATAATTGAAAATAATAAAAATAATAAAATTCATAAAATTAATTAACAGAAACAATTTAATGAGTGAATAATTCCTTAAATGAAAAGAATGATTCTGAATCATGAACTATAAAGTTAAATTTATTATTTAAGAAATATAAATATATTTAAAATTATTTTAAATAGTTTTAATAAAAAAAATAAAAAAAAATGATAAAAAAATTAAAAAAATAAAAAAATAAAAATAATAAAAATAATAAAAATAATAAAAATAATAAAAATAATAAAAATAATAAAAATAATAAAAATAATAAAAATAATAAAAATAATAAAAATAATAAAAATAATAA
>PQFF01000063.1:421067-439524 GCA_003547095.1 Diversispora epigaea | reverse complement strand
AAAAAAAATAATAAAAATAATAAAAATAATAAAGATAATAAAAATAATAAAAAATAATAAAAAAAAAATAATAATAAAAATAAAAATAATATAAAAATAAAAATAATAAAAATAAATAAAATTAAATAATAGAAACTATTTAATGAGTAGATAATTTCTTAAATGAAAATATAATTTTGAATCATGAACTAAAATTAAATTTATTATTTAAGAAATTCATGAAAAATAATAAAAAAAAAATAGTAAAATAAAGTAATAAATAAAAATAATAAAAATAATAAAATAATAAATTTAAGCCCCTGACTTTGAACCCTTGTTATTATATCATTTTTATTTAAGTTTTTTTTTACGAAAATGGCAAAGGATCAAAATAATGATTTTGTTTAACATGAAAATTCCTAAAGTAGTTAATTTTCGGTCATGCAGTATAAAAATTCCGATTGATAATTAAATTCGAAAAATTGCACTTATAAAAAAATTCTGATACAAATTTATTAATTTTTTTTTAAAAAAATAAAATTCTGCCTTATAAACAAAAAAAATGTCATATTATACATGCCCAGAATGCAATCAAGAATATAATGAAGATTGGTGCAAACCATGTAACTCGAAACATTTCCAAAATGATTTTAATAATTGGACAAGTGGAAATGAAAAAATAGATAAAATCATTCAATATGCTCAACTAGATACTAATCATTGGTGGGATGTAATAGAATGGATACCTTATGATAGATTCAAAGATGTTAAACAAATAGGTAAAGGTGGATTTGGAACAATACATTATGCTAAGTGGATTGATGGATATATTAGAGAATGGAATATTGAGAATCAACAATGGAAAAGATACGATGAGAATGGAGAAATGGCATTAAAAAAGTTTGATAATTTTGTGAATTTCAACGATGTCTTAAATGAGGTAAATATTTTAATTAATTTTAAATTTAATTTTCAAACTATTGTATATCATTTTAACTATAAATTAAAATTTTTATATTATTAGATGGTAATTCACTTAAAAACATGGACTGCTTATTCTTCAATTCAATTTTATGGAATTACACAAGATCCAGAAACGCACTCATATATGATGGTTTTGGCTTATGCAGCGGATGGAAATCTTCGAGAATATTTAAAAATTAATTTTAATACTATTGATTGGGGACAAAAATTATATATTCTACAGAATTTATCTTTAAATTTGATGCGCATTCATGAATTAGATATAGTACACCAGGACTTCCATCCCGAAAATATTTTATCATCCAATTTTAAACATAATATTCAGATTTCGGATTTTGGTTTAAGTAAACTAATAAGTGAAAATCCAAATAATCCCGAAAAAAAGAATATAGTTGGTGTTGTACCATATATTGCTCCAGAGCTATTAAGTGGTGATGAAGAATATACAAAAGCTGCTGATATGTATTCATTTGGAATTATTGCTTACGAAATAGTTACGTGCTTTCCTCCATATCCTGATATACCACATGATAAATATTTAGCCATGAAAATATGCAATGGGTTACGACCAAAAATTCCATTTAACACTCCAAAATTAATTACAAGAACAATTATGAGGTGTTGGGATGCTCGAGTTGCACATAGACCCACTTTTAGAGAATTATTTAATGAGTTGTATAAATATTCTAATGATTATCGTCATGATAAAGATTCAGAAATTGGAATTCAAATTAAAAAAGCTGAAGAATTTTCAGCAAATCAAGAATCAACCAATATAACAACTACAACAACTACAACTCCTCTTAATTATCAAACACATCCACAAGCAATTTATACTAGTCGACTTCTTAATTATTCGAATCTTCCGAAACCCAAGAACGAAGAAAATTTTGAAAGGGAACTTGAAGAATTAACTAATATGTCTAATCTTCATTCTATTTGTATAAATTCAATTAGCTTAGTTTGTAATTTTGATTTTATAAAAACAGGAAATAATAATAAAAGAAATATAAATTTATCACAAAATGGAGTATTATTAAACGTTATGATGCACGCGTTTTTTAATGTTGGATAAAAAATTATTGTAATAACATGTACTAATTAATTTATTTTCGATCTTAACTAAATTCTGCCAGCAAGATTTTCTCCATTCTTTCTCTTCCAATAGTCGGAATGAACTTTGAAAGTGGCAACGCGGACGGACGGAATGCCCTCTTTTTGAATCCAATCATTTTCTGCAAATGATGAAAAGAAAATGTATCAATAAAAAAAATAATTTTACCTCAATTAAGGCACGCATGTAATTCTTGTAGACGAGATACTTCTTGTGAAAGTAATTCACATATTTCGTCAGCTGATTTCAATCGTAAATAAAAGGTATAAAAAGTTAATTATCTAATTATCAAATAAATTAAATTTGATATTAAAATGATAAAAGTTATGATTAAATGTTATTATATGTAAATATTAGTTTACTTACTTTTTTGTAAGCTCTCGAAAAATCCATCGTGTTCATACTAAGGAACCAAACGTTTATCCCAAAGATTAGCCAATTGTACTATAAAAAAATAATAAATAGTAATAAATAATAAATAGTTAAAAAATAATAAATAATAAATAAATAATAATAAATAGTAATAAATAACAATAAATAAATAAAAATAATAAATAATAAATAAATAATAATGAATAGTAATAAATAACAATAAATAAATAAAAATAATAAATAATAATGACTTTGTGAATAATAACTCTCAATTTCTCTTAAACGTTCAAACTCAAGATTTAACTAAAATATAATAAATAAATAAATTAACAATAAACAAAATCAATAAATAAATAAATTAATTAATTAATTAACAACGGAACATACCTTTTCTAAACACGATTCCAAATTATCATCACAAAGTTAAGTCCTTTTCTCCACGGGAATTTCCAGTTCCCCATATAAATATTTTATATCTCAAGTTTGCCTTTTCAAACTTGATAATAATTTTCAAATGATTTCACTTTTCCTTTCAAAATTTGCAATTGATCGAAACTAAGCCTCAATCTATCAGATCCCTTTGATAATATTGAAATTCTTGAATTTGCCAAGTTAGTTGAGGATCAACTAAATCATCTGATTCAGATTGGATAACATCTGAATATACAATCAAACAAATTACCGGATGATCCCCAAAAAATTAGATTTCTGAAAATCAAATCTTTTATGTCACTGGATCTAACTATAAGAACAAAAATTGAGAAGCTTGAAAAGGAACAAGTAATCCTTTTAACTTGAAAATTTGTAGCTAACAGTTGGCAGTATTCAGTATGTGTTTTAAGCAAATCTCAACAATGAAATTAATTAAGAAATGAATAAAAAAAATGAGGGAGAACATTAATTAATGTATATACTCTTTCTATTAAAGGAGCAATACACATGTCAAATGATCAAAAATTGGCAAAATCTTGGCTCAAATCAGCCAAAAATTGGCTGCCTATTTGTGCCAATAATTTTACCTGTTTTTCTTCATTCAACTAGTGATAATAGATATTCAAATTTATAAACATACTCATTATTTCGAAATTAATGGAAATAATTGCAAAAGAAACTAATTTCTATTACAAAACTGTTTTGCTTTGACTGTGCATAAAACTCAAGGTCTCACCATACAAAAAGTGTGTTTAGCTCTGGATGGTAATATTTTTTCATCCAGGCAAGCATATGTTGCTCTTAGCAGATGCCCCACCTGGAATAATATCACGATATCTCATTTAGATAGATCAGCTTTTATAATGTTATCCTTGAGTATCAAAGATTGGATAATATTTCCAGTTCTCATCCAAATTTATTTATTTAGGTTCAGGAAATTGTAATTATTAGAATAATTAGGTTGATTAATTAATATGATTACAATTACATTTGCTTTTAAATTTTGATCTTTCAGTTTATGTTTATTTTTTATTGGGTCTTGCTAAATATCACTGTAGGTGATTGTCACCACTAGGTAAAATTTCATAATTCCTTGATCAACCCTACCTAACTTTGCCCAGTGGTGACAATCACCTGCCGTGATATTTAACAATTTTTTTTTATATACTTAAATTTAATAAATTACAACAATTAAATTTTTAATCAAATCAATTTCCTTATACATATTAAAATAAAAAAATCAGTTTAAAGGTAATTATCTGAATCAAATATATAATAAATTGACTTTACTAACCTTCTAAATCTCAGAATTAAAAATAAAGCACAATCAATAAGTACATGAAATTTTAACTAATAAAAAATCATAATGCTGTGTAATGACCGCACCAACATATCTTGATCCACCATCTAAACGAACACCATTTCCACCAAATGATCGATAAACTTCTATTTTAACCAAATTCGCGGTATGTCCTCGTGTTTAAAATAACTATAAAATATCCAATAAAATATTGCGTAAATAAATAAAATTGATAAATGTAGATAAAATAGATTTAATTGATCAGAAATTATTTCTTTAATTAAAAAAAAATTAAAAGATTTTGATCAGTGTTGAAAGATGGTATTTTATTTAATTCCACCAATATACTCGAATATGTTTCAATCAAGTCGTGCCTCTTCCCATGGCAATTATTAATTCCGTGGACTGAACTCTAATAATGTTGAATTCATTAAATAGATTGATTTAGATGATTTAGTTTACTGTCATTGATTTCATTGTTGGTGGTCACGGTTTGAAAAGTTGTAACTTTTTAATTCAAATTTTTGAATTTATTTTTTGAATTTATTTCCGGCTATTTCTAATATTCCCAATCACAATCATTAAAATAACTTGATCAAAAGAAAATTTAGTGCATAAATTCACTTTATTAATTAACATCATTTTTCGAAATGTATTTACAATTTATGTAAGTGAATACATTTAGTAGCTTATACTTGTTATCACAATTTAACAACTATATATAGCTCAAACAACTGTAAGTTTTTTAAAAATATTTTATATACTTTCGTACAAATTTTGCGTAAACCCGAAAAACAATAAAATTGAAATTTATGTGTTAATCAACTAATAAATAAATCAAATTGTATCACGTGTGAGTACCATTTACAATCCGAAAAGAGAAAGGCTATCGTAAAAAAATAAATTTATAGTAGGAAACAATCAAAAATTTAATTTCAAAAAAAGAAGTGAATTCCATTATGGATTTTCTTAAAAACCATTAAAAAAAGACTAGCCAAATATAGTTAATGTTAATGAGACAATTATGGATACATGTGATACATGTGAAAATCTATTATGGAGTTCCACATATGGGCTGTTACCATAGAACTATAATGCTGTGCTGATCATTCTTATATTATAAAAAAATAAAATAAAATAAATAATATTTATATTTTATTTAAGTTATATAAATTAAGTTCTTTTTGAATTTATTGCTATAGGTTTCAAAAAAGGTTTGAAGTTAAAACCTAAAATACAAGCTTTATTATTTAATAGATTTGATTATTAGCCTTGTTTTTATAGATTAATTATAAATTTAATAAATAAAAATTATTATTAATGCAGATCGGTAATACAAATGTTTATATTAATTTTACATAAATTTTCTAAGTCGAATTTTGTTTATATATATATATATAAATGGAATTATCAATTAAGTTATACCTTACCTAAATGAACTTTCTAAGACAAACCAATTTTAGACGTTAATAAATATTAATGATCAACTGATCAACATGAATCGTAATTATTCATAAACGACTACAATCTGCGTGTAAGATTGTGAAATTTCAACTTTACGTATCCTCAAAAATTACTTACAATTACATATTTTACTATTTTCTTATGATTTTAGAACTTAGTAAATTTATCCCATTTAAAATCTACTTAAAATTATATATAATTAATATTAAATTTCAAAATTTATTCGTTTACGTTCTCAGCATAATTGGAAAACATATCTCGTAACGAAAATGGAACTACAAAAGAAGAAACTGAAAAAATTTAACTGGTACTTAAAATCATCAGAAGAAGAAAATAGTAATAGTCAGTTTATTCTTGGAAATTGTTATTTCTTTGGAATTGGAACAACAAAAGATGAAAGGAAAGCATTTCAATGGTACTTAAAATCAGCTGAAGGAGGATATAGTAATGCACAGTTAAAGATTGGATGTTGTTATAAAGATGGGATTGGAACAACAAAAGATGAAAAGAAAGCATTTCAATGGTATCAAAAATCAGCCGAAGGAGGGAATAGTGATGGACAGTGTGCTCTTGGATACTGTTATAGTAATGGAATTGGAACCACAAAAGATGAAGAGAAAACATTCCAGTGGTACTTAAAATCGGCTGAAGGAGGAAATAGTAACGGACAGTGCAATATTGGTTATTCTTATCGATTTGGAATTGGAACCAAAAAAGATGAAACGAAAGCATTTCAATGGTCCTTGAAATCAGCAGAAGGAGGAAATAGTTCAGGACAGTTTAATATTGGAAATTGTTATAAAAATGGAATTGGAACAACCAAAGATGAAAAGAAAGCATTTCAATGGTATCAAAAATCAGCCCAAGGAGGAAATAATAATGCAATGTTTAATCTTGGGTATTCTTATTTGAATGGAATTGGAACAAAAAAAGATGACAAGAAAGCATTTCAATGGTACTTAAAATCAGCTGAAGGAGGGAATAGTAATGGACAGTATAATCTTGGATATTGTTATAATAATGGTATTGGAATAACAAAAGATGAAAAGGAAACATTTAAATGGTCCTTGAAATCAGCTGAAGGGGGGAACAGTGATGGACAGTTGAATCTTGGATACTGTTATTTAAATGGAATTGGAACAACGGAAGATGAAAAAAAAACATTTCAGTGGTTCTTGAAATCAGCTGAAGGAGGAAATAGTGTTGGGCAGTTTACTGTTGGATATTTTTATCAGAATGGAATTGGAACACCAAAAGATGGAGCGAAAGCATTCCAATGGTACTTAAAATCAAATGAAGAAGGGAATAGTGATGGACAGTATGATCTTGGAACTTATTACTTAAGTGAAAATGAAGCCGCCGAAGATGGAATAATAGCATTTCAGTGGTACTTGAAAGCTGCTGAAGGAGGAAATAGTGATGGACAGTGTAATCTTGGAAATTGTTATAAAGATGGAATTGGAACCACAAAAGATGAAGAGAAAGCATTCCAATGGTACTTGAAATCAGCTGAAGGTGGGAATAGTGATGGACAGTGTAATCTTGGATATTGTTATGGTAATGGAATTGGAACCACAAAAGACGAAGAAAAAGCATTTCAATGGTATTTGAAATCAGCTGAAGGAATGAATGGTGCAGGACAGTATAGTCTTGGAACGTGTTATTTAAATGGAATTGGGACAACCAAAGATGAAGAAAAAGCATTTCAGTGGTACTTGAAATCAGCTGAAGGAGGGAATAGTAATTCGCAATGCAGTCTTGGAACGAGTTATTTAAACGGAATTGGAACAACAAAAGATGAAGAGAAAGCATTTCAATGGTATTTAAAATCATCTGAAGGAGGGAATAGTGATGGACAGTGTAATCTTGGACACTGTTATGATGATGGAATTGGAACCACAAAAGATGGAGAGAAGGCATTTCAATTGTACATGGAATCAGCTGAAGGAGGGAATAGTGATGGACAGTATGATCTTGGTAATTGTTATTTAAATGGAATCGGAATCATAAAAGATGAAGAGAAAGCATTTCAATGGTACTTGAAATCAGCTGAAGCAGGAAATAATAATGGACAGTTGAATCTTGGGTACTGTTATGATAATGGAATTGGAACCACAAAAAATGAAGAGAAAGCATTTCAATGGTACTTGAAATCAGCCGAAGGAGGGAATAGTTACGGACAGTATAATATTGGAAATTGTTATTTAAGTGAAAATGGAACCACAAAAGATGAAATGAAAGCATTTCAGTGGTACTTGAAATCTGCTGAAAGTGGGAATAGTGATGGACAATGTGCTCTTGGAAATTGTTATAAAGATGGAATTGGAACCATAAAAGATGAAGAGAAAGCATTCCAATGGTACTTGAAATCAGCTTTGAGTGGAGAATGTGATGGCCAATGTAATCTTGGAAATTGTTATAAAGATGGAATTGGAACCACTAAAGATGAAGAGAAAGCATTTCAATGGTACTTGGAATCAGCCAATGAAGGGAATAGTAATGGACAATTTAATCTTGGGTATTCTTATCGGAATGGAATTGGAACAACAAAAGATGAAGAGAAAGCATTTCAATGGTACTTGAAGTCAGCTGAAGGAGGGAATAGTTATGGACAGTGTAATCTTGGAAATTGTTATTTAAGTGGAAATGGAACCACAAAAGATGAAATGAAAGCATTTCAGTGGTACTCAAAATCAGCTGAAAAAGGAAATAGTTATGGAAAGTATCGTCTTGGATACTGTTATTTAAATGGAATTGGAACCACAAAAAATGAAGAGAAAGCATTCCAATGGTACTTGAAATCAGCTGAAGGAGAGAATAGTCATGGACAGTATCATCTTGGATATTGTTATGAAAATGGAATTGGAGCAACGAAAGATAAAGAGAAAGCATTTCAATGGTACGAGAAATCAGCTGAGGGAGGGAATAGTGATGGACAGTGTGCTCTTGGAAACTTTTATAGTAATTTTCATAATAGAATTGGAACTGAAAAAGATGAAGATGAAGAGAAAGCATTTCGGTGGTTCTTGAAATCAGCTGATGGAGGGAATCGTCAAGGTCAGACTGGTCTTGGATTTTGTTATCTTTTGGGAATTGGAACCACAAGAGATGAATCAAAAGCCGTACAATATTTAATAAAATCAGCTGAAGGGAGAAATGATAGACAATTAATTGAAAAGTTATGCAGAGAAGAAATTGGAATCTCAACAATTAAGAAATATCAAAATAAATTAAAGCAAAATTCTAATAGAAAGGATATTAGTTTAACACCTTTTAATTCATTTACTAAAATTTCAAACAAGATTGAGGATTTAAATGTTAAAAATCACAATTGCTGTATTTGTTGGCAAAAAAATGGTTGCATTGAAACCTGCAAGAAGAATTTTCATGATTTTGGACGATGTCATAATTGTGGAAATTTAAATATAAGAAAAGATGTATGTAAAAATTGCAAATATTTAGAAATACATTATGTGCTACGCTTTTCTGTAAATCCTGATGATAAATTTGATGCAATGTTTCAAATGACAGAGTTAGAAGAAAATGCAAGTGAATGGAAAGTTTGGAGATGGATTGATTATTCTGAATTGAAAGGAATTGAATATTTAGATAAAGGAGGATTTGGCACTGTTTGGAAAGCAGAATGGATAGATATGCCTGAAGAATTACTTGAAATCTGCAATTTCAATCAAGTTGTTTTGAAAAAAATTATAGGTTCAGAAGAAATGGCCCTTCAATTTGCATATGAGGTAAATATAAAATATCAAAATATTTTTTGCATTATACAAATGAATGTAACTATTTTAAAATTTTATATCTTTTATAAAAATATAGTTAATAGCAAATTTCTTTTGTCGTTCCCAATATGTTCTGCCAATTTTGGGTATAACTCAAGATCCAATGACGATGGAATATGCAATAGTTTTACGATATATGAAAGATGGAAATTTAAGAAATTTTCTTCAGCAAAATAAGACTTTACCATGGATTGAACGATTATGGTTATTAAGTTCTTTTATCTCAGGATTATATGTTATTCATGATAAAGGATTTATTCATCGTGATCTTCATCCTGGTAATCTAATGATTACTGAAACATTTAATAATTTTAAATTCATAAGATTAGGAGATTTAGGATTTTGTAGACCTGTAAATGATCTTAAATCATCTGGAAGATATGGTGTATTACCCTTTATTGCGCCTGAGATATTGAATGAAAATCCATATACTCAAGCTTCTGATATGTATAGCGTTGGAATTATTATGTGGGTAATATCAACAGGAAAAATACCATTTTCTGACAGAGCATATGATCATGAATTAATTTTAGAAATTATTGAAGGACTTCGACCAAAAATTAAAAAAGGCACACCACAATGTTATGTGGAATTAATGAAAAAATGTTGGCACAAAGATCCATCTGAACGTCCAAGTGCAAAAAAAATTTTTTACCAAATGAATGTATGGATAAAGGATTTGGCATTTGATAATCAAACTGAAGTTTCGCTAAAATTTTTAAATGCGGATCAAGAAATGAAAAAGGAAGATTTTCAATTATCAGAATTATCATTAGATGAACCTATTCATCCTGAGGCAACTCTCACAAGTAAACTTTTACCTCCTTTATCCTCATTTCAATATTCAAATTTTAATCTTAGCAATATTGATTGGAATGAACCTTAAAATTATTTGAATATCAATTTATATAATGAGACCAAAGCTATTATTTATTATCATCCTTTTTAAATTGTTATTGTCGAAATTTTATCTTTCATCGTATGATTCTTTAATTATCTAATAAATTTATAATATATTAATTCAAAAAATTCAAAAGTTTTTGGCTTTCATTTATATTACAGAATTGTTGTATTTAAAATTTAAATTTATAACAGGGCCGGGGCTTATTTGATTTTGATTCAAGATCTTTTGTGAGACCTTCAGAATTTGCTTTATTACAGTTGTGTGTATTGACAATGCAAATTTTAGAAGTTTTAAAAAATTTGACAACTTAGTGAAAATGGAATTATAAATGTCATTTCCCACATTATAAATGTTTATATGTAAATCTTAATTTAGAGTGGAATTGCTTACATGAATCAACATAGTCTCATTTATTTAATTTTTTTGAAATACTTGATATATACTTTATTCATAGTATGCATAGCTTTATTATTGGTTAACATTTAATTTATCTTGTCATTTTATAGTTTGGAACTATCAACTCAACAAATATTATAATTCTTATCAGAATAAAAAATTTCATGTTGAAATTATAATAATAAGTGGTCACAGCACTTATGCAACGATATTTTGATAAAAAAAACTTTATCATATATTTATCTTTTTAAGTTCTCAAAATGTAATTATTCCAAAATATTTAATGTCATTATAAATTACATTGTCGTCTTCCCTTAACAATTTTTTTAATAATTCTCCACAATCTGATATTATACTTTTTCTTTAAACAAGCTTAAATTTTGTTCTTTTATTCTCTAACAAACTGACAATAAAATGTTTTATTACTAAAGATGTATTTTCATAAAAATTAAATTTTCAAACTTGCATATACTTTATGTAAATACTTAATCATATTCCTCAAGGAAAATTATAAGCCAACTGACAATTTCATGATTATTTTGTTGACCAGTTTTTTGTAACTATAACTATAATAGCTAATAAATTTTTAGTTGGCAACAACTCTATATTAACAAAAAAATGATGAGTATCAATTTCATATCTCAGGATATGGATCGGTTCACTGTAATCTCGATATATGAAAGATAACTACATAATGAGCAATAAAAAAATAATATGATCAATTATCATGCCACTAACTAATGGAGATCTGATGTAATAATAATAATAACATCATAAAAATTATTTTTCTGCAATAATATTAGCAAATTCGTTCATTATATGTATGTTCGATTATTAATACAATTTACTAGTTTAAAATTAAATAAGAGTTTGTTACACTTAGTTAATGATTTAATATGCATAAAATTGAGTTTGTTTCCTTTCTTTTTTAAAAAACATAACAATTAATAACTATACTGAATTAATATCTTAAAGCTGAGATATTGAAATAAAGAGTATATTGGATACAGTGACAACGAATTGTATTATACTGTGGCGGTCTGCCCAGAACAAAGAGTAAAGTTACGTCAATCAGTCCCACTAAATCGAACTCTCGTCACACCCCTTTTCGTACTAACTCAACGTACTCTTGTACGCAATATTTCGTAACGCCCACTATCCGCCAGTAGGATCAAGCAGTCACTTGCCTACTCGCAACGAATAGATATATAAAATAAACTCTTAACACAGTACACACAGGTGCGATCTGAAGGTACGTGAGTAAGTGGAGTAAAAGTATCTTTTTACAGCTCACTACGCAAACTTCCGAATCTTAGCTTCAGACTTTATTCAGTAACTTTATTCAAGAAATTACAAAATTAGTAATAGAGGTATTACGGGCTGTTAACCGTTTCTCACCAATATTACCGTTATCATGAAATAAAAATATTAAAAACGTATCAAATTATTACGGTGTATATCGAAACTTTTAAACTTATTGCAAAGATGTAACAACAAAAATATATCACTGCTTTGGCGTGTCTTATCTCTGCTGCTAAATCAAAACAATATGTTTCTATCTTTATTATTTATTTTTATTATAAAATGCGTACCAAAAGATTATTATTTTTATTATTACAAATTAAGTAAAAGATTTTCGTAATTATTCGGAATATGCCAAAAGAAATTAAAAATTATAAAAATTGTAAAAATGAGCCGATCCTTTTCACATCCTAAATTACCAGTCTATTTTATACATTTTCGAACTTATTTCCCTTCATCCTGTGTTGTCGCGTCTAAACACGTTCTTTTCTAATTTTAAAGATGACACACAAGGATGAAATACTTCGTACAAAGATGAATAATCTGTCATCTAGATGGTAGCACACTCATCCGGTTACACTGTCATCTTAATGTCATCTCCCGTGACCTTCGCAACATTTCGAAATCCCGTGCACATCCCATGTGGAATTCGTGCACCCTCAAACATTTCCTCCTTCAAGGGGGAGCTCCTGCGACCCCATACTCATACCCCATAAATCGCTCATTAGCTGCAAATGCATTTCGCTGCACATTTTCAGTAATCTTTCGTACTCCTGTTTCGGAAGCTTGTAGATCCAGTCAGGTGTGACCAGTTGGAGATTCTTTGGTCGCAGCATTCCGACTGCTTGTGCGAGAGATCTTAACCTTTGCGCTATCTGGTATGTCCGTGATCCGTTCTGATGGGAATACCCTTGCAACTCGTGTTTTATCGACGTAGCCGTACGGATTTCTTGAAAAGTAGAAATATACTCTCCAAGCCTTCTATAAGCGNTTTAAAGGGGATATCTCAAACAATATAAACTCTAACTATATTTATCAAAATTCTCGTAAATCTGTGAAACACTACTTTTCTTAAGAATACTTCATGCCAAACCTCACAGGAGGCACCAAAATCTGTGGCGGTCTGCCCAGAACAAAGAGTAAAGTTACGTCAATCAGTCCCACTAAATCGAACTCTCGTCACACCCCTTTTCGTACTAACTCAACGTACTCTTGTACGCAATATTTCGTAACGCCCACTATCCGCCAGTAGGATCAAGCAGTCACTTGCCTACTCGCAACGAATAGATATATAAAATAAACTCTTAACACAGTACACACAGGTGCGATCTGAAGGTACGTGAGTAAGTGGAGTAAAAGTATCTTTTTACAGCTCACTACGCAAACTTCCGAATCTTAGCTTCAGACTTTATTCAGTAACTTTATTCAAGAAATTACAAAATTAGTAATAGAGGTATTACGGGCTGTTAACCGTTTCTCACCAATATTACCGTTATCATGAAATAAAAATATTAAAAACGTATCAAATTATTACGGTGTATATCGAAACTTTTAAACTTATTGCAAAGATGTAACAACAAAAATATATCACTGCTTTGGCGTGTCTTATCTCTGCTGCTAAATCAAAACAATATGTTTCTATCTTTATTATTTATTTTTATTATAAAATGCGTACCAAAAGATTATTATTTTTATTATTACAAATTAAGTAAAAGATTTTCGTAATTATTCGGAATATGCCAAAAGAAATTAAAAATTATAAAAATTGTAAAAATGAGCCGATCCTTTTCACATCCTAAATTACCAGTCTATTTTATACACTTTCGAACTTATTTTCCTTCATCCTGTGTTGTCGCGTCTAAACACGTTCTTTTCTAATTTTAAAGATGACACACAAGGATGAAATACTTCGTACAAAGATGAATAATCTGTCATCTAGATGGTAACACACTCATCCGGTTACACTGTCATCTTAATGTCATCTCCCGTGACCTTCGCAACATTTCGAAATCCCGTGCACATCCCATGTGGAATTCGTGCACCCTCAATACACTCCCCTAGCAAAAGTATTTGTGGAATGATAAAATTTGAAAATAATTGCTAAAATTAAAAAGGTAATTGTGAGACAATGAGTGATCTAAAACGTACAAACTTTTTTTTATTAGATTCCCCTAAACTAAGGCTATCATATAATATCTTTTGTGATAAAATTGAACATCTGTACATAGAGATATTACGCTTCAAATAAAATNTTTTGTTGACCAGTTTTTTGTAACTATAACTATAATAGCTAATAAATTTTTAGTTGGCAACAACTCTATATTAACAAAAAAATGATGAGTATCAATTTCATATCTCAGGATATGGATCGGTTCACTGTAATCTCGATATATGAAAGATAACTACATAATGAGCAATAAAAAAATAATATGATCAATTATCATGCCACTAACTAATGGAGATCTGATGTAATAATAATAATAACATCATAAAAATTATTTTTCTGCAATAATATTAGCAAATTCGTTCATTATATGTATGTTCGATTATTAATACAATTTACTAGTTTAAAATTAAATAAGAGTTTGTTACACTTAGTTAATGATTTAATATGCATAAAATTGAGTTTGTTTCCTTTCTTTTTTAAAAAACATAACAATTAATAACTATACTGAATTAATATCTTAAAGCTGAGATATTGAAATAAAGAGTATATTGGATACAGTGACAACGAATTGTATTATACTGTGGCGGTCTGCCCAGAACAAAGAGTAAAGTTACGTCAATCAGTCCCACTAAATCGAACTCTCGTCACACCCCTTTTCGTACTAACTCAACGTACTCTTGTACGCAATATTTCGTAACGCCCACTATCCGCCAGTAGGATCAAGCAGTCACTTGCCTACTCGCAACGAATAGATATATAAAATAAACTCTTAACACAGTACACACAGGTGCGATCTGAAGGTACGTGAGTAAGTGGAGTAAAAGTATCTTTTTACAGCTCACTACGCAAACTTCCGAATCTTAGCTTCAGACTTTATTCAGTAACTTTATTCAAGAAATTACAAAATTAGTAATAGAGGTATTACGGGCTGTTAACCGTTTCTCACCAATATTACCGTTATCATGAAATAAAAATATTAAAAACGTATCAAATTATTACGGTGTATATCGAAACTTTTAAACTTATTGCAAAGATGTAACAACAAAAATATATCACTGCTTTGGCGTGTCTTATCTCTGCTGCTAAATCAAAACAATATGTTTCTATCTTTATTATTTATTTTTATTATAAAATGCGTACCAAAAGATTATTATTTTTATTATTACAAATTAAGTAAAAGATTTTCGTAATTATTCGGAATATGCCAAAAGAAATTAAAAATTATAAAAATTGTAAAAATGAGCCGATCCTTTTCACATCCTAAATTACCAGTCTATTTTATACATTTTCGAACTTATTTCCCTTCATCCTGTGTTGTCGCGTCTAAACACGTTCTTTTCTAATTTTAAAGATGACACACAAGGATGAAATACTTCGTACAAAGATGAATAATCTGTCATCTAGATGGTAACACACTCATCCGGTTACACTGTCATCTTAATGTCATCTCCCGTGACCTTCGCAACATTTCGAAATCCCGTGCACATCCCATGTGGAATTCGTGCACCCTCAATACACTCCCCTAGCAAAAGTATTTGTGGAATGATAAAATTTGAAAATAATTGCTAAAATTAAAAAGGTAATTGTGAGACAATGAGTGATCTAAAACGTACAAACTTTTTTTTATTAGATTCCCCTAAACTAAGGCTATCATATAATATCTTTTGTGATAAAATTGAACATCTTTACATGGAGATATTACGATTCAAATAAAATTGACAAAAAATAATAAATTTATTCTTAGAACTATACCTATACCGCATTCGATGGGTATTAAAGATAGATACCAACTATCTTATATGAAATTGTAGCCAGAAATGATATCTACAACTTTAATTATTGACGTTTTTCTCAGTACCTAATAAATATTTTGACTTCAATTAGACGTGAATAAAAACGACCGAAATTTAATAAAATTTTAAAAAAATAAAAAAAATTCGAAAATAATTGTGCCGATTGTTTATACGTGAAAAACTTGATTATTTATTAATGCAACAATAAATGTACTTTTAAGTTACCTTGAAGCCTGAAATATGAAGCATCTTTTATAAAAATTTCAGCCTTATATATTGAAAATTAAGAGAATAATTCATGATTAAACTTTAGAGTATAATTTTGAAACATTCGATATTAAACTATTAATATTAAACTCAATTCTCAGTTTAAAAATCTGAACTTTTTACAGTAGATGCTCCACATGTTAAACTTTAACTGTAATTAGTACCATTTTTATTGTTGTGTTGGTGGATAAGGATGTTTTTATATGTGATTCCGATTGGTAATTATTTTCAGATTTTTTTTTGATTTTTTAAAATAATCGACATGGATTTGAAGTATTTGAGAAATTGATAAAATTCGGAAATGATTGACAAAAGTTGTAACATATTAAAGTTAGGTTTTTAATAATAAAATATAAAAAATGCTTATAAATAACCTTAACGAATAAGACAAAATACACTTAACTCAAATGAAAGAATAATCGACATTCAAATAAAAGTAAAATTTTTAAGAAATTTATGCTAAAAAATTGACCCATTCCAATTTTTTGAACCACTTTCATAACTATATTTGGACTACAAAGTAAACAGATTTGGAAGGTCATTAAATATATATGTTTAAATTTTGTATTTTTTGGTTAAATATTTATTGAGAAATTTATATTTTTTTAATGTGCATTAAATTGTTGATCTTTGACAAAATTATAAAATTATATATACCACAAAAATAATTAAATTAAATAAACTAGATTGTGAAATAATTTCATTTTATTGTTATTATTGTATTAATAATTTATAATATTTACTAATTATTAATTAATTTTAAATTAAAAATGCNTGAACATTTTGTAAATCTGATCGATATTCTAGTACCATATCGTTGTTTCTGTACGTCATAATACGGGTTCTCTTATCGTAAGCCCTCTTTTGTCGTGCTTGGGCATCTTTTATGTTCTTGGACGCTTTGATCTTGTTGTCTGCGAATACTCCTACCATCTCACTAATTCTTCTATTGATTAGGTCCTCGTACTGTCTTTCGCTAATTTCCGTGGCTGGCCATGTTACTATATCGAGCTCTATGGGCAGTGTAGGCACGCAACCATAGAGTAGGTAAAAGGGTTCGTACTTTGTCGTCCTATTCCTAATGGTCCGATATGCGAAAAGTGCCGGGGTATTAACACATCCCAATTGTACGATGTTTCTTGTACGCACTTTTCCAGAGCCCTACATAAGGTCTGGTTGTACCACTCTGTCAGGCCATTGCTCTGAGGGTGGTATGCAGACGTAAGTCTATGATGAGACCCCATTATCTCTACTAGGTTCGCTACTACTTGGCTGACGAATACTGCTCCTCTATCTGACAGTATCTCTTGCGGACATCCGTGACGGCATATTATTTCATCGTATAGGAACCATGCGACGGTCATCGCATCTGCCTTTTCTATTGCTCTGGCTTCCGGCCATTTTGTGAAATAGTCCGTAGCTACTATAATGTATCTTTTCTTTGTGGACGTTAGTTTCAAAGGTCCCACAATGTCTATTCCTAGTCGGTCGAATGCTTGCCCTACTTTAATGGGTCGCATTTCTTCGGTTCTCGTAGGTTTACCCTGTCGTTGGCACGCGTCACAGGATTCTATATAGTTCTTTACGTCTATGCCCATGGTGGGCCAGAAATATCGCTTTCTCGTTTTATCGATTGTAGCTTTTATGCCGAAATGTCCCGCATTTGGCACACTATGCATATTATGTAGTAATTTCGTTACGTCGCTTTTCAATATTACCCGTAATGGGCTATCATCCTTATTACGTTTGAACAATAAATTGTCTTGCACGATATAATGGTTCGCCTGCTGCCGTAGTTGTCGTCGTTGCTCGCTTGTCCAATTCGGGGGAAAAGTGTGATTGATTAAATACTCAGTTATTTGATTGTAAATTTCCGTGTCCATTTCGAAAGGTTTCGTAAGTCCTCTTCTATTTATCTGAGTTTCCGGGTTTCTTCTATTAGCTTTAGTACTGGATCCGGGATAAAGTGTCTGCGTTGGCGTTAAGACGCCCTTGTTTATGAATTATTTCGTAATCGTACTCAGATAGTTCAAAGATCCAACGGGCAATCCTTCCTTTCGGTTGCGGACGATTCTTCAACCATGTGAGGGCTAGGTTGTCAGTGTACAAATCAAACTTGGGACCATGCAAATAATGCCTGAAATGTCGTACAGCCCAAATGGCGGCGAGGCACTCTCTTTCAACGA
>PQFF01000063.1:331721-403307 GCA_003547095.1 Diversispora epigaea | reverse complement strand
AGATGTTCAATTTTATCACAAAAGATATTATATGATAGCCTTAGTTTAGGGGAATCTAATAAAAAAAAGTTTGTACGTTTTAGATCACTCATTGTCTCACAATTACCTTTTTAATTTTAGCAATTATTTTCAAATTTTATCATTCCACAAATACTTTTGCTAGGGGAGTGTATATAGAACTTCACACATTCATTAATTCTAGTAGCGACGAATATTTTTCATAGAAGTTTATAAATATTTATTAGAATTGTTAATGATTTAATAATAATTTAAAATAAGGATATAAAAACAATCACGAGAATTGCAACAACAATAACAAAATAAAATAATAAATAATACTGACTACAAACATTAATAACTCCATCATCATCAATGCAAGTAATAATGTAGTAATATAATATTATATTATTACAAGTATTATTATTAAAAGTAGCAATTATTTCATCCTTATCATGTACCATAATTGATGACGGTGATGATAAAATTATAGATGCAATAGTCAAGGAAGCCTATTGCTACCGTTATCACTACTGCATAATTAAAATAGCTGTAAAATTGTTGTATTATTGTTATTTTTTACATTATCATTTCTAAATTATCATGAGTTGAAATAAAATTTCATTTTTTTTTATTCAGTGATAATAAGAATAAGAATAAACAGAAAATATGATTACTTTCTAATTCTATCATTCAAAGGAATTACCTATTTTCTAAATTGCATATATACTTATATACTTGAATTCCATTATTCAAAATATTTATTTTTTTACAGTGCAGCATTTTACATTTCTAACTAAATAATTGTAATTCGATGATAATAATACTTATTTTTATTGTTATTATTTCTTATTGAAGTTATTGGCGTTATGTTGTTGTTTTGTTGGTATTTATGGTGTCGATGGTGTTTGTGTTATTGAAGGCATTTGTATTAGTATTTTTGATGGTCAGAATTTTGGAATTGATGATGAAACTTCATCATCATTAATTGTAGATACCTAATGTTTGTGTTTTCGGGGGTTTTGATGATTGTAACTGTTGTATTTTTGATGGTGGTTGTGGTTGTGGTTGTTTAGATACTGGTTTTATTGTTCTTTGCCACCATGAATTATTATTATTATTATAATCTGTTCTCCAACTTTAAGGAAAAAATAATGTAATATGAATAAATATAATATTATAAATAATATAAAAAATAATAATAATAATTACCAAAATTACTCAAAATCTTTGAATTAATAGACTTTTTAGATAAACTGTTTGCTCTTAGAAGTTAGAATTATTAATGTTGTGATGTGAATTCTGAAAAATAAATTATCTAAATTATTATTATTTAATTTAAATTGTTGGGTGTAATTGAAATCATGGAAATAATAAAATATTTACCATATCCCACTCAAATTCATTAATATCATCGAAACTATAATTATTATTATTACTATTATTTGATAAAGAAGAAGCAGAATAGTTATCGAATTGATCGAATTGGAAAGATGGTGTTTTAAGCATAATTCGCGTTTCCTTAATTTTCTTGAGTTTCTATTTTGAACATCACAATAAATAATAAATAAATAAAATCTAAAGATTAAGATTACCTTGATTTTTTTTTCTTTTTTCAACAGTCAATTATTTCAATTAAAACGAAATTTCAATATTAAAATATTCTTCTAAATTTTGTAATTGATTTTCAGTCTTTAATCTTATTTATCTTCTTTCATCATCTCACCTTTCCTGTTGTTGCTGATTATAATTAACACTCATTATAATTATTACTATTATTGATGTGATGTTATTAGGTATCCATAATTTTAGTAATGATATTAAATCTAATCGCCCACGCCCATCCATATAAGTGTAAATATATTATTAATACTATTTGTATATCAATAAATATAGAGCAAATAGTAAGAAAATCTGATGAATTTTCTTTCTCCATTTAATCATTATAACTTCTGTAACTTGTATAGGATACTTATTCATTATATCTTCTGCTCTCTCTATTATTTAAATATTAATTTATTTAATAAATATAACTTAAAATAAATAAAATATTGAATATATAATTAATAATAATAAATAAAACATATCAATATACTTTTTATTTTCTTTGACCTCAATCTAATCATCCCTTCCATATCAATCGAACATTTTTACCTTCATTTTCTCTGTTAACAAATTTTTATTTATACTATTTTCTCGAGTTGATTTATTTTGTAATGATGAACTTGTGATTTTATAATATTTGTATATTTTGACTTTCTAATTGATCCTAACAATAAATAATAGTATAAACAATATGAACACGCAATCCATTCATTCATAAATAATAACAATAAAAAACAATAATACGATAATAATATTATAACTACATTTCGTTCATGCTAATTCATCAGAAAACATTTCCATCGTTCTTAACATATTCATCTTTCTCTGGATTTTTACGACTTTTATTTTTTATTTGACTTGCAGTCAATTATAAAATAATTGTTTATTGTGTGTATAATCGAAGAATTTTATTGTATCCAAGAAAATTTCAAGAGAATCTCAAGAAAATCAATTATAAAATAATTGTTTATTGTGTATAATCGAAGAATTTTATTGTATTCAAGAAAATCAATTATAAAATAATGTACTATGAACTATTACATAATAATGAAGTAACTACGGATATTAAAAAAAAGATCGCATCATTTCAGGAATATTTAATCGCGATGAACAAGATTTCTTTTACTTTCTTCTCTTTCTCATTTCTTTTTTTTAATAATAATAGTGAATTATTTAAATCTTAAATTTTATATTCTATTTTTTTTATTTATTTATAATCATGATGAATGAATGAATAATCTAGTTCATTAAATATTTTCGATATGATAATACTACTTATTGCTTCGATGAGTAATGAATTAAGTTATAATACTCGTGATAAACTTTTTTTTATTCATAATTCGTTAATTTATTACAAGAAATATTTGATTTTATAATAATTTTTAATTATTTATTTATATTATTATTATTATATTATTATTATTAAAATATATAACATGTTCTTTATAGGAATCTACAAAATAATGTTAAACACTTAACAGTGTTTATTAAAGAATTAATAGAGCTAATTTATTTTATTATATTTTACTTATTTTAATTTAATTTATTTAATTTAATTTAATTTAATTATTTCAATTTAATTTGTTTAAATTATTCATTTTCACCGATTTATTTATTTAATTTATTTTATTTATTTGATTTAATTTATTTTAATTATTTTTATTTATTTATTTTTATTTATTTATTTATTTTATTCATTATATTTTCTTGTAGCTTTTCGATTCTGACCTGAGTTCTTCAGTTCACAGATATAATAATTATTATCGTTCTTACTTATTATTATTTATGCAATAATTTATTATAATTAATAAATTATTATTTATAAATCATTATCATTTAACTACTGATAAGTGCTTCAGAAATATGATGTGGTCCGAATTGTAGTATGTAATCTTTAAATATTTTTATTTTAATTATTATTATTATTACTTTAATTATTTTAATTATTTTAATTATTTTAATTATTTAATTATTTTAATTATTTTAATTATTATTTTAATTATTTTAATTATTTTAATTATTTTAATTATTTTAATTTTAATTATTTTAATTATTTTAATTATTTAATTATTATTATTATTTTAATTATTATTATTATTTTAATTATTTTAATAATTATAATTCCATCCCATATTCCATTTACTTACATTTGTTAATCTATACATTCAATATTCATTATATTTTAGTTAAATCTTGAGTTTGAACGTTTAAGAGAAATTAGCCATTGAAGAGGTATTAGTATTTATTATTATTATTCATTATTTATTGTTATTTATTATTTATTTATTGTTTATTTATTATTTATTATTTTTTAACTTATTACTATTTATTATTTTTTTATAGTGTGGCGAAGTAAATTGGTAATCAGGTGAAATGTCACGGGGGATAACATTTTGTGACACTAGATGAACTTTCAGGTGATTGTCATCCTTGTACGAGGATGAAGGATGAGAAATGCTGTACAAGGATGAAGGATATCGTGCGAGGATGAAGGATGGCGCACAAAGGATGAAATATGAAGTACAAAGATGAAGTGTAAACAAAAGAGAAAGTATAAATACGACTGTTGTCGGAAGTAAGAAATTAGTTAGAGAGAGAAAAGAAAATAAATAAACAATTAATTATTAATTAGAAATAATTCAGAATAATTCGAAATACTTTAAATATTATATAGAAAAGTAAACTTCATTCAGGAACAGGAAAGATACGTCACGCTGTAATATTTCTGTTGTTAAATGATACTTTGCTTTTAAAAAAAACTTTATACTTTATATTTTAATAAACTTATATTTTGTGTCGTAATATTGCGAAATATTATTAAATATTGTTTGATACTGCGTTACTACTTTTACTCCACCTTACTCACTGTGCCTTCATGATTAATTTGATTATTATTTGATTATTATTATTATTTATTATATATTTATTATCTGTTTCAAGATAGGCAAGTTTAGATCGACTGATTGCTTGACCTACTGGCAGATAGAGCATATTATTATTTGTTTGTGTGATGCAAACTGTGAGACTGATTTGAGAAATTGTTCGAAATACTCTGCACTCCTGTGACAGAATTTGGTGCCTCCTGTGAGGTGGCATAAAGTATCCAACGCAGTAACCTATAATATTGGCACATCCGTTTCACAAATTTTATATTCTTTAATTAATTTAGTAAAATACTCATTATATTTCTATTTTTGGGAAAGGATAGTCAAAGAAATTTTCAACATTACGAAGTAATTCGAAAATATACAATTTAATATTATTATAACCACCTTTTTATAAAACTATCTTCTTACGTTTTGTTTCGCGATCTAGCAAAAGTGATCATCAAAGTAGTCGTTAGCATAACAAAATTCTTCCAGATCAAAGGATTTACAACGAAGATTGTCAAGCGAAAATTTGTGTAACCAGATAAAATCTCCGAAGGATCGTCAGAAATACTTTTACAAAATCTTACAGAATAATACGTCAAACTGTCGAAACGAAGGAAAATTATCAAACCAAGTATGAATACTGGCGAAAATGAGGCGAACGCCTTAATACTGGGACTCCAAAATGTGTTTCGCATAAGGAACGATGCAAGAATGCCGTCATTTTTCGGAGGAAATCAAGATCCTATGGAATGGTTAGAAGAATTCAATCGATCGGCAAGAATAAACCAATATACTGATGAATACAAGCTCTAAGTAGTCAGCGGATATCTACAGGGTACAGCAGGACAATGGTTCAACGAAGCGCAAGAGGGACAGAACCCTATCAATCATTGGAACAATACGAATCAAACCTCCTTTGAAACATCTTTCTTGGCCACCTTTCGAACAACTGCGTTAATAAATCAATGGAGATTTGAGTTACAAATGAAAGTACAGAAACTAGGCGAAACTGTAGAACAATATTCGAATGATATTAAGAAATTAATTAAGCGAATAGATGGTAATAATAGATGGAGCGAAGACGAAAAAGTTTGGCAGTTTTTGAAAGGATTACGAAAAGATATTGCCTACCAAGCCCGACCATTTATTATGTCCCAAGAGAAGCCAACATTGGAAAAAGCAATTAGAACGGCCAAACAATTTGAAGAAAATGCTCAAACCTATCCTGAAGCTATAACAGGATATACCACTACCACTTCTATGGGCATGCAAGGATCCGTACCCTCTCGAAATAAGAATAGTGAAAGCGAAGATGTAATAGAACGAATAGTACAGAAAGCCTTCGCGCCTATTGCCGAAACATTGCAGAAGATCATCGAAAAAGGAGAAAGAACACCTAATACCTTTAATAATAACAGACCAAACTATAACAATAATAATAGGGGACAAAGTTATAACAATTACAATGGCAATAGAGGACAGAGTTTTAGAAGTTATAATAATCCGCCAAACTGCTACCATTGTGGACAAGCTGGACATATGGCTTGGAGCTGTTCCATGAGACCAGGAAATCAAAGAAACCAAATAAACCCGGCTGCCTCCGCTGCCCCACGACCTACCAATACTGTGCCTCCTTCGACTAATACAACAGCGAACCAAACCACGCAACAAGTTTCGCAAGGAGACGTAAATAGTAATACGTTTATAACTCAAGAAGAAGAAATCCAACAACCCATCTCTACTGTCTGGGAAAGAATACAGCATTTAAACTAACAGGCGCACCTCAGGAGGGTGAGAGTGCGGATAATATAAATCCCTCATTTAAGACTGGAGATAATGATAGAGTAATAGGAGAAAGTATTGGGTCCACAAGTAAACAAGATGCTCCGCAACCTATCGCAAAAAGATTGCGTTCTGCAGAAAAGAAAAAGGAAACATCCGAAGACCCTAAACAAAAGAAAAGAAAGAAAATACCCCCTGTCCAACAACCACTTATGACACAAAATGCTCCNAAGCTATAACAGGATATACCACTACCACTTCTATGGGCATGCAAGGATCCGTACCCTCTCGAAATAAGAATAGTGAAAGCGAAGATGTAATAGAACGAATAGTACAGAAAGCCTTCGCGCCTATTGCCGAAACATTGCAGAAGATCATCGAAAAAGGAGAAAGAACACCTAATACCTTTAATAATAACAGACCAAACTATAACAATAATAATAGGGGACAAAGTTATAACAATTACAATGGCAATAGAGGACAGAGTTTTAGAAGTTATAATAATCCGCCAAACTGCTACCATTGTGGACAAGCTGGACATATGGCTTGGAGCTGTTCCATGAGACCAGGAAATCAAAGAAACCAAATAAACCCGGCTGCCTCCGCTGCCCCACGACCTACCAATACTGTGCCTCCTTCGACTAATACAACAGCGAACCAAACCACGCAACAAGTTTCGCAAGGAGACGTAAATAGTAATACGTTTATAACTCAAGAAGAAGAAATCCAACAACCCATCTCTACTGTCTGGGAAAGAATACAGCATTTAAACTAACAGGCGCACCTCAGGAGGGTGAGAGTGCGGATAATATAAATCCCTCATTTAAGACTGGAGATAATGATAGAGTAATAGGAGAAAGTATTGGGTCCACAAGTAAACAAGATGCTCCGCAACCTATCGCAAAAAGATTGCGTTCTGCAGAAAAGAAAAAGGAAACATCCGAAGACCCTAAACAAAAGAAAAGAAAGAAAATACCCCCTGTCCAACAACCACTTATGACACAAAATGCTCCGCCATATTCCATCGTCTCGGATTTACTTGCGACAAGAGCCAATATCACTTTGGGACAATTAATGGCTATGCCTCATTATAGAAGCGAGACACGAAAGGCATTGACACCTAAGCGTACAAGAATTGTAAAGATGGCCAATCATACAACAGTAGAAGGAAATACTCCCATGACTTGTAAAGCCCAAGTAGCTGGATGGAAAGTCGAAGTAATACTTGATAGTGGTTCATCTATTAGTATCATTTCGAAGAATTTCATGGAATCCATAGGTCGAAGGATTGAGAAAGCATCCGGAAGAAGAATAACTGGTATACACGGAGAAAGACGTCCTAGTTTAGGAATCGTAACACAAGTACCAATAAAGTTGGAAGAAATTGTGGTAGCTGTCGACATGGAAGTCATTGATGCAGCAGGTTACGCATTAATTTTGGGAACAGATTGGTTGAGGAAAGCACGCGCTATAATAGATTACCAAGAATGTAAATTAATCCTAAAGGATGATAAGCGAACAGCACAAGTCTCTTGCAGAAATACTAGAGCCGCTGTCCTGGACGATGATAAAGAAGAGGATGATAGTGAAGAAGAATATGTAGAAAGTAGTGATGATTCGGATACTGACGAAGAAGAAGTAAACTTCGCAGGATTAACTTATGAACTCCCGTATCAGGAATCCTACATGAAATACAAATTTACCCCCGAAGGAATGCGCAAGGATTCGAAGCTTGTCACATGGGAATTATATGATCAGTTATCTTATTGCTTTGACCCGGTTAGAAGAAAGAAAGGTACTCAAGAGCGATACAAAGCAACAGGACCTAATTCCTATTGCTGGTGTGGTATATATTTAGAAACAAGTCAGGATAAATGCGAAGTCTGTGAAGAAAATCAGCAAGATGAGAAGATTATTTCTATTATACCCCGAGAGGAAATACAAGATATTCGTTGTAATCTGGTACGAGGCGGAGTGGAGAAACTCGAAGAAAACCAATATAAGCCGCAAGTTCACGAAATTATCGAAGGATTTCCGAATCTGGTAGTCAAAGATCTTTCAGAATTAGGGAAGACAAACCTTTACCACCATACAATAGACACCGGCGAAGCAAAGCCAATAAAACTAAACCCCTATAGAACCTCACCCTGATACTTGGAATTTTTGAAGGAGGAAATAGCAAATATGCTAAAGAACGGACTAATTCGAAAGTCGTTTAGTCCTTGGTCTGCACCCATTGTGGTAGTGAATAAGAAGAATGGGAAATTCAGGCTTTGCGTAGATTACAGAAAGCTGAATGCGGTCACGAAACCTGACGCATACCCAGTACCACGGATAGCAGACATGCTAGATGCCCTGGGACGCTCCGCCTTCTTTTCAACTTTGGACCTCGCTTCAGGTTTTTGGCAAGTGGAAGTATCCGCTAAAGACCGAGAGAAGACTGCTTTCACTACCCCATTTGGTACCTATGAGTTCCTTGTGATGCCTTTCGGACTCATCAATGCCCCTGCGACCTTTCAACGAGTGATGGACAGAGTCTTCCATGAGGTTACTTGAAAGTTCGTACTAGTTTATATCGACGATATTATAATATATTCGAAAACCTACGAAGAGCACCTAGAACATTTGAAGGATGTGTTTACGCTCCTAGGAAATGCCGGATTAAAGATAAACTTGGAAAAGTGCGACTTTTTCAAGACGAGGTTAACATTTTTGGGACATATTATAACGATTGATGGAATAGCCCCGGACCCTTCGAAGATTGAGAAGGTGCAGCATCATCCAGCTCCACAAAACAAGACAAACGTGAGAGCCTTCTTGGGACTAGCCTCGTACTATCGAAGATTTGTAAAAGGTTTTGCCACAATCGCGAAACCATTACATAACCTTACGAAGAGAAGCGTAATATTCGAATGGAAGCCCGAACACCAACTCGCGTTCGATACACTGAAAGGACGATTAACTTCGGCTCCCATAATGACGTACCCTGACTTCTCAAGACGATTTATACTAGCTACCGACGCATCTGACTGTGGAATTGGAGCTGTGCTCTCCCAGAAGGATACGGAAGATCTCGAACACCCTATCGCTTACGCCAGCCGCTTGCTGTCAGCTCCCGAATTAAATTACACTGTGTTAGAAAAAGAGTGTCTCGCCGCAATATGGGCCGTACGACATTTTAAACATTACCTACATGGCCCCAAGTTTGATTTATATACGGATAACTCCGCTTTAGCATGGCTAAAGAATCGCCCACAACCTAAAGGAAGAGTTGCTAGATGGATTTTTGAACTATCTGAGTATGATTACGAACTTATTCATAAGCAAGGAAGGCTTAACGCCAATGCTGACGCACTATCAAGAATAACTAATTAAGACGACAAATATAATAGAACTCAGATATTTACTAAAGATACAAAATCTCGAAACTTTTCGAAAATGGATGTAGACACTTATAATCAGTTAACAGAATACTTAATAAATCATACTTTTCCACCAAACGGCACTAACGAACAACGACGAAAATTACGACAACAAGCAAATCATTACATAGTTCAAGACAATATTTTATATAAGCGAAACAAAGAGGGCGATCCTCTAAGGGTAATCACAAGAGAAAATTTAGCTAAAATATTATACAACATGCACAATGTACCAAATGCCGGACATTTTGGTATAAAGGCTACTATAGACAAAACGAAACAACGATACTTTTGGCCTACGATGGGCGAAGATATTCGAAATTACATAGAGACATGTGATATATGTCAAAGACAGGGTAAACCTAAACAAACCGAAGAATTACGACCTATTGGAGTAGGACAAGCTTTTGACCGACTAGGAATAGATATTGTAGGACCCTTGAAACCAACAACAATGGGAAAAAGATATATAGTAGTGGCTACGGATTATTTTACTAAATGGCCAGAAGCTAGAGCTATTGAAAAAGCAGATGCGAAAACTATCGCTTGGTTTCTATACGATGAAATTATATGTAGGCATNGAATGTTCATGGCGATAAGTTTCGAGACAAATGGTCTGGTCCTTTCTTTATTCATAGAGTTCTTGGTAATGGCTCCTACATATTAAGAACCAATAGTGGAGAAGTTCTCAATAGTCGACCTGTACATGGCAATCGATTGAAATCGTATAAACAAAGGGGTTATCATCCCACGTGAGATAACGAGTAAACAATAGACTTGTTTAAAAGAATTCGTAAGATTGCGAAAAGTCCTGAAAATTTTTGCCAAAAACTTTTTTTTTTACTATGAATAATATTCCAATTCCAGACAGTTTACGAAAGAGAGTTCACGAATTACGAAGAGAATTTCCGCAAATTTTAGGAGAAGCCCAGGTTATTATAGACAATACTGGTGCATATTTGGTAACAGGAAGTACTGTAATAGAAATTGATCAACCCACGAACAATGAAATTACTACGCAATATGACGATATGTTAACGATGTATGCGGTAGATATTTTTACAGCTCTAGAAGAACAGGATCGGGTTATCGATCTTGACTTAGACGAACTTCTACGAATAGCGACAGATATGCACGGAACAAATGGTCAAAGAATGAATGCATATAAGAATCTTGGTGATTATCTACAAGATGCTCAATTAGGAAGTACCGTGACAGTACTAAAAAGAGAATTACATGAACGATCTCACCAAAACGGAGCACGAATCTACCAAATAGCGACACGAATACGATCATTGTTTCAAGTAATAGGAACGCCGTACGCCAGAAACTTCCGAAATGTTACGCCGGACTGGATCTATAAACTGCCAAAATCAGAGTTCGAAAGATTTCTGCAGCTTTGTGAAACAATGGGTACACAATTAATGGAAGACCTTTTGGAAATAAGTGTTGGGTCGCAGGAGCTCCCCTTTGAAGGAGGAAATGTTTGTGGCGAAGTAAATTGGTAATCAGGTGAAATGTCACGGGGGATAACATTTTGTGACACTAGATGAACTTTCAGGTGATTGTCATCCTTGTACGAGGATGAAGGATGAGAAATGCTGTACAAGGATGAAGGATATCGTGCGAGGATGAAGGATGGCGCACAAAGGATGAAATATGAAGTACAAAGATGAAGTGTAAACAAAAGAGAAAGTATAAATACGACTGTTGTCGGAAGTAAGAAATTAGTTAGAAAAAGAAAAAAAAAGAAAATAAATAAACAATTAATTATTAATCAGAAATAATTCAGAATAATTCGAAATACTTTAAATATTATATAGAAAAGTAAACTTCATTCAGGAACAGGAAAGATACGTCACGCTGTAATATTTCTGTTGTTAAATGATACTTTGCTTTTAAAAACTTTATATTTTATATTTTAATAAACTTATATCTTGTGTCGTAATATTGCGAAATATTATTAAATATTGTTTGATACTGCGTTACTACTTTTACTCCACCTTACTCACTGTGCCTTCATGATTAATTTGATTATTATTTGATTATTATTATTATTTATTATATATTTATTATCTGTTTCGAGATAGGCAAGTTTAGATCGATTGATTGCTTGACCTACTGGCAGATAGAGCGTATTATTATTTGTTTGTGTGATGCAAACTGTGAGACTGATTTGAGAAATTGTTCGAAATACTCTGCACTCCTGTGACAATAGACGTTCAAAGTAACTTTCAAAGAAATAAAAGGAATATTTATTAAAAGTATTAAAGGTTTATTATAAAGTATAACAATAGAGATATATTACTGCTTTTGGCGTATCTTATCTTTATTGATATACAAAAGTTTGTTTTATTACAGGATAATTTTAGAAATATTAGGTCACTATGGGATCATTTATTATTAGGATTTATCAGTTTATTTACAAAATTTATTTATTATTATTAATCAAGGAAAAGTTTATTACAAAGAAATTATTCAGAAATTCATTTATTATTGCCGATTATTCGCAAATTTATTCTATTATTATTTATTTTATTATTTTGGAGTATTTCTATTATTATTATTAAGAGTGTAAGAAATTTATTTAGAATGCAAAAATGAATAAAGAATGTTTTTTTTTTCGCCAGAAGGAATCTTTTGTTTCTCTTCCCAATCGCAGCTTCTTTTATGGTTCTTCTCTTGTTTTTCTTTTACCCTGGGTTGCCACCCATATTGTCACTCGGGGGTGTTGTATGAGGGTGAATAATTACCTTTGTACTTCACCCAGGTGGTGGCACATATTCTGCCACCTTTGTTCGCCACCTTCAGTGGTCACAGTCGTTTCCGTGTCACCACAATACGTATTATCGTTATAATATGTCGAGGGGTTGTTGTACAATCATGGGATATGGGATCAAAATATAATCTCTGCAAATGATTTTTTGTTTATTATACCAACGTGAAAATTCCTAAAGTAGCTAAATTTCGGTACCGATAATTAAATTAAACTTATAAAAGAATTTTGCAACGAAGCATAAATTCTGATAAAAAAAAATATAAAATTCAGCCTTAAATACTATAAACAAAAAAAATGTCGTCTGATGAAATATGCCCAGAATGCAATCAAGGATATAGATATAAATGGTGCAAACCATGTAACTCGAAACATTTCCAAAATGATTTTAATAATTGGACAAGTGGAAATGAGAAAATAGATAAATTCATTCAAGATACTCAACTAAATGCTGATGGTTTGTGGAAAGTAATAGAATGGATACCTTATGATAAATTTAAAGATGTTAAACAAATAGGTAAAGGTGGATTTGGAACAATACATTATGCTAAGTGGATTGATGGATATATTGGAAAATGGGATATTGAAAATCAACAATGGGAAAGACAAAGGAATTGGGAAGGAGAAGTAGGAGAAGTAGAAGTGGCATTAAAAAAGTTTGATAATTTTGTGAATTTCAACGATGTCTTAAATGAGGTAAATATTTTAATTAATATTTAAATTTAATTTTCAAATTATTATATAATGTTCTTACTATAAATTAAAAACGTTTATTATTAGATGGAAATTCACTTTAAAACATTCGTTGGTTCTAATTATATCACTTCAATTGGATTTTATGGAATTACACAATATCCAGAGGAAATCTTCGAGAATATTTAAAAATCAATATTAATTGGTTTCGAAAATTAACTAATCTATGTGATTTATCTGAAAGGTTGATGAATATTTATGAATTAGATGTAGTTCACCAAGACTTCCATCCTGGAAATATTTTATCATCCGATTTTAAAGATATTATATGGATTTCAGATTTTGGATTAAGTAAACTAATAGGGGCAAATCAAAATAATCACGAAAAAAAGAATATAGTTGGTGTATTACCATATATTGCTCCAGAGGTATTAAGCGGTGATGAAGAATATGCAAAAGCTGCTGATGTATATTCATTTGGAATTATTGCTTACGAAATGATTACGGGCTATCTTCCATATCCCGATATACCACATGATGAAGATTTGGCTATAAAAATATGCAATAGATTACGACCAAAAATTCCATTTCATACTCCCAAATTAATTATAAGAATAATTATGAGGTGTTGGGATGCTCGAGTTACAAATAAACCCACTTTTAAAGAATTATATATTGAGTTGTTGAAATACTATTGGGATTATGATGGTTATTTAAGAGAAGGGAAAAATAAAGATTCAGAAATTGGAATTCAAATTAAAAAAGCTGAAGAATTTTCAGCAAATCAAGAATTAACCAATACGACAACTACAACAATTAAAACTCCTCTTAATTATCAAACACATCCACAAGCAATTTATACCAGTCGACTTCTTAATTATTCAAAACTTCCAAAACCCAAGAACGAAGAAAATTTTGAAAGAGAACTTGAAGAATTAGTTGAATCTTTTTCTCATATAAATACTAGTAAGTATCAATTATATTACGTTTTATTTATTTTTTTAATTTTATTTCTGATTAATTTCTGATTAATTATATTAATTTATTTTTTATTTAGATGATGATATCGATGAATTCTAAATATTATAAATATTTTATTATTTTATTATTTTATTATTTTTATATATAAATATTTTTGTAGAAATTCAATAAAATTAGTTTGTAAGTCTAGCATACGAAAATTTTCGAAAATACGGAACAGTTATATGAAATTTGGTGGTATCGAGAATAGTTTTAATAATTTATATTATCGTATTTTATTTTAATGTCAGTTTTAATTTTAATTTAGTTTTCATCAATTTCAAAGTTTCGAGAATTAGATTATATTAATGAAGAAGAAATAAGGATTTAAATCAACAACATTAAGAATTAAAGATGATTATGCTTATGAATTAATTTTAAAACGTGAATCTGGAATTCATCGTCGTCCTTTGATGAAATAAATTTTAATAAAATACTAATAAAATATATATTCAATAAATTTATAGGTAAAACCTTACAAGATAAAAAACTTGGTAAGGTTTGCTCCTAACCAATCAGTGAAATCGATAATTTTACCTTCAAGAACAAATTTAGTTCAAGAATTGCCTACCCATACAACAGAATAATATATGAACATGAAGTTTCATCTTGGGTTGATCAGAAATAGATAACTTATTCTTTAACAGATTCTCTATAAGAATTTTAATTAATTTTAAGTGGAACCTTTTGGGATACATGTCACGATCATGCTAGTACTGTAATGGTTACAAAAGTTAAAGAAATAGATGAAACCCTTAGAGGATACAATACTTTAGCTTAGAATTCTAATATAGCTTTATTATCTCATTGTTAAATAGTAATCAGATTCAATATTTAGCGGAGTAAAAATTCGTGTCCATCAATTTTGAATATAAACAAAAGTAAGTGATCTATATTTTTAGCATGATCTCTATGTATAGTTCTGGTTCTAATATGAAATTCTATACGAACAATAACAGATAATTTCTCAATTGATGATCATTAATATTTTGACATAAATTATTAAGTGGCAAATAGATGAGAAAAAAAGGTATAATTAGAGAATATAAAAGATATTTGTGATTATATTTATTTATCTAATTCTATGAATTATGGTGATGAATCAAAATTAAATTACAAAAATGAACAATGAAGCAACAAAACACTTCACTGAAGTACTTTAGCAACAAAGGTTATGTGACGTTATATTTTTCTACCCATCAATTTATTTCATGCGCTTATTCTTTTTTTTATATAAATTAATGATAAAAAATTTTCGATATAGGTGAATATTGAAAGACTTGGCACAATTATTTTAATTAACCATTTTTAATTAACTATTTTAATTAACTTCAACGTTAAATTAGTTTAGTTTAATTTTAATGTTAATTTTTTTTAAAAAAATTTAAATAATTTATTATATAGAATAATAAACAGTAAATAATATAATGAACCACATATAGATATTAAATAAATAAATAAAATATTATTTGAAGTATTATTTGGAATCCTGTTTAGAATATTATTCTATATCAAATTGAACTCCATATTCTTCAATAACTTTAAAATGATCATCACTTAATGTATAATGTCGTGAATGTTCTGTACGTTTTAAAATAATCTTTTTATTTCTTTCTCCTTTATGACTCCATCCTTCAAAAAATTTTCTTAAACTATCAGTACTAAATATCCATTGATTTTCATAAATTATTATTTTAATAGTTTCAAGTGATTCTGGTATATTTTCGGCCATTTGACATAATAATTCATCAGCATTAAATCCTTCTCCTACACAATTAAATATGAATCGTCTTAATTCATTAAAATTGTTATTAAATATTGCTATTACTTGTTCAGGACTTAAATTATATAAAGTTAATTTAGTAATCTTTGTACAATAATTTAAAATTGCTGAAAATATTTCAAATGAAATTTTGGGATAAAGTTCTAAACAAATATTTTTCAAATTTGTATTGGCCGTTTCGAGAATTTTTATAATAAATCCTTGAGGCCCATCATATGTAGTTATAAAATGAAAACTACTTAATTGAGTAAATGATGAAGCAAAGAACAAACGATCCGATCCATGCAATCCCATACATTCCCTAATATAAAGTTCCTGAAGTGAACCAAATTGACCAATTGGTGATGATTTCCTCTTGAAATGATAAAAATTTACTGATGTTAAACGAAGACTCTTTAATGTTTCTTTTTTACTAATGATAGCCCATAATAAGGAATTACAATCTAGATTGCTAGCATAAATTGATAGATTTTCTAAACGTTTTTGAACACTAATAAGTTTTTCTAGTAATTGTAATTGAGGAACTGAATACAAAGATAAATCCATATTTAAAATGCCATCACAAATTAATGCTAATGATTCATATAATGGACAAATCAGTTCATGATGAAATCTTATTGTCGATGTAAAACTTTCTAATCTCGTAAATGTTTTTGGGGCACCAGGTAAATCAAGAATTGAACCAATTAAATAACTACAATCACGAAAATTTTTAGAAAATTTTTCGGGAACTTCCATTAATTTAAAATCTTCAAAAAATGTACACCGATTTATTATTAATTCACATATCTCACGAAATAATATCCCTGATTTGGTGATGGATAAATAATTCTTATTATAATAATAATCGTAATAAAGATCATTGTAGTCATCGTCATAATTGATGTCATCTTGTTCCAGACCAATAATTCGTTTTAAATATATGGAAATAAAATAAACTAAATTATTAATTATAAATTTATTAGTGTATGATGGATAATCAAAAACAGTTTGAGGCGGTGATGATGATAAATCAAATCCATTTCGAATAAGTAAAGTTCTAGCCTGAGTATCCATACATGAAATATAAGTTCGAATAATACATAATGCTTTCTTTTCCCCTTTATTACTCGTACAACATTCTTGACCAAAAGTTAATTTCCAAAGTATTGGTATAGTAATTTTACACCAGATTCGATTAACTAATAAAAATGAATATAAATCATGAGTTGATTGAACATTATTTAAAATCATAATTAATATTTCTGTGGAAATTTTAGTTGCCATTTTTCTTTTTTGTCTAAGGAAAAGAGAATTTAATCCGAAAATTCGAAAAAAAATAATCGTATGACATTTTATGATTCATTTTGTAACTCCAATGCGATGTATGGATGCAATGATGGTTACCAAAATAACAAACAAAAAACAAAAATGTAACATGCATATTTGTGTAACAGAAATAGAGAAGAAATCCGTATAGGTAAAACCGAAGATACAATGCATGCATTTAAATGTCAAGGGAAAATCAAGACCTTACAAGAAGCTTTTAAAAAAATTCTACGATCTGAAATAAGTGACAGAACAGAAGGGAAACTATGTTTAAACTATTTAAAATCATTGATAAAATAGACTCTCTTAAAGTTAATATTATACCATTATGTTGAAAATGAGAAATATAAAGAAACTTCTAATTTGTACCCATGAGACCTAGTATTGTCAAAAAAACTATTTTAACAAGTATGTAGAAATTGAAGATTTAATTAAGAACATACTGGAAAGAAAGAATAGATACATCGGGAAATTTTATTAGGCGTAAGCCTATGTAATATACGGATGTTTTTACTTTATACCGGTGTAACTCGGCGGATATCGGTGCTACTCAGATAAAATACACATCATGTTTACCCTAGAATAAGAACTTTCGATCGGTCATAGAAATACCTTAGTAGAAAATCTCCCCTGTCTCACAAATTCCGATCGTAGTAGGGCTGAAGACATGATGGCAGTGGTAGTTTCACATATTAAATTGAATATAGAAATTTCCTTCCGGAAATTTGATCTAGTTTTGCAGATACTAGATAAGTTTTTTTTCTACCTATATTCAATTAGCAATCATCTTAAATTTTAAAAATATTTATGGCAAAAATATTATCATTATTTTTTTAGTGCCTCGTGCTAATTTTTCTCAAATTTCAAAAAAAAATTAATTCTTTAACTGTTGACAAAAGAAAATATAAAAATCAACTCAATTCTTGCAGTAGTTGATCTTGCATTTTCTTGTGCTTCATTTCTCAAGTCTATGGAAAAATTATTAGTAAAATCATCAACGCGGGAATTTGTTTTTTTTTTGAACATTTTAAATGCTGTTAAATACTCAATACGATTATGCTTCATATCAAAAAAAAAATAAAACGGGATACCCTAGTAGTCTAGTTATCCTAGATGCTATCGTTAATCCAGCACAATTAAATTCGTGTTCTCCTCGTTTATTATAATAATGAAGTGTAATCATTATTGAATAATATATAAAAAAGTAGGAAATTTATAGTAGAACAAACTTTGAAAAGTTCGAATAATTAATATTTTAGTTATTGATTGTAATATAATCAAGTGTTATAATAAATAGAGTGTTATTCTTTTTTATTTATTAGTTATACATTTTACTTATTTATTATTAAATTAAATAAATAAATATAAAATACTAAACTTATGAATATACTTTTTATTTATTGTTCTTTACGTTTTGATTCATATTTTCTCTAATAACAAATACAAAAAGAAACTTAAAACTAACACAAAAAAGAAGTTATGGAGACACAAATAATAATAAAAAATGAACAGTTATCAAAATTCATATAATAAACAAAATACACGATTTTTTTAAAATCTCATTTCATAATTTCATCTCACATCCACTAACAATTTAAAAAATAAAGGAATGGAATGAGATAACCTTTTTTAAAGAAATATCGACAATAAACAAATGATTTTTTTGGCGATTCTATATTATTTGATCGTGAAGAAAGAAAAAAACAATGTTTATCCCGCAACCCTTAGGCTGAAATTTTTTTTAAAAAAATATGAAATTACCACGATTCAATTTTGCATGACTATATTATTTCTTGTCAGTCGCAACAAACAAAAACAATTTAAACTTTTGATTTTCGATAAATTTTGTCAGGATATATAAATATTCTTAATATATTGCATAAAAAAATCTTTAATTAACAAAATGAACCCCTGAAAACTTCAAACAAAGTATTACACAAAATCGAATGAAAATAATTCAAGATTTTTTTTTTTGTATTTTAATTTCTAATATTTATATAAAAAAATAATAAATAAGAAATAATAAAAAATAAAATAAAAATAATTTTTCTACTTATTCAATAATTTATCATAATTAGTAAATTATTATTTATAAATCATTATTATTAACTGCAGCATAAATATGATGAAATAGTCCGAATTGTGGTATGTAATCTTTAATTTTTAATAATTTTAATTATTGTTCTCATTATTATTATTATTTTAATTATTTTAATTATTATTATCATTATTTTTATTATTTTAATTATTTTAATCTTATTTTAATTATTTAATTATTTTAATTATTTTAATTGTTATTATTATTTTAATTATTTTAATAATTATAATTCCATCCCATATTCCATTTATCTATACATTCAATATTCATCCACACCTGCATTCCTATGTGAATTAAAATATAATATATATATATAAATAGGCCTCACTACGAATCATTTGAAGAATGTGCAATTCAACTCCATAATTATAATTACACTTCGCAAGATATATATATATAAATAGGCCTCACTACATGAATCATTTGAAGAATGTGCAATTCAACTTCGTAATTATAATTACACTTCGCAAGGTGGGATAGATAAAAGAATGTTTTGTTTATTCGCTAATAAGAGATGAATCAGATGGTTTAGTTGATCTCCACTAACTTGACAAATTCAAGAATTTCAATATTTTGAGAGGAAAAGTGAAATCATTTGAAAATGATTATCAAGTTCGAAAAGGGAAACTTGAGATATAAAACATTTATATGAAGAATTTAAAACTCCCGTGGAAGAAAGGATTCAACTTTGTGATGATAATTTGGATGAATCGTGTTTAGAAAAAGTATGTTTTGTTGTTAATTAATTAATTAATTTATTTATTTACTGATTTTATTTATTGTATTTATTTAGTTAAATTTTGAGTTTAAACGTTTAAGAGAAATTATACGAACTATTATTCACAAAGCCATTGAAGAGATATTATTAATATTTATTAATATTTATTATCCATTATTAATTATTATTATTTATATATAATTTATCACTATTTATTATTTTTTTTATAGTACATTGGTTGATCTTTGGGATAAATGTTTGGTTCCTTGATATGAACGCGAAGAATTATTTGAGCTTACAAAAAAGTAAGTAAACTGAAATTAACATTTCATTTAATCATAATAACTTTTATAACTATCATAATAATATTATATTTTAATATCAAATTTCTTAATTTATTTAATAATTAGATAATTAACTTTTTATACTTTTTATTTATTATTGGAATCAGCTGACGAGATATTTGAATTACTTTCACAAGTATCTCGTCTACAAGAATTATATGCCTTAATTGAGGTAAAATTATTATTTTTTATTGATTTATTGATTCCCGGATTACATTTCCTTTATATTAACATCCATCATTTGCTGAAAATGATTGGATTCAAAAAGAGGGCATCCCGTCTGCGTCGCCACTTTCAAAGTACATCCCGACTATTGGAAGAGAAAATGGAGAAAATCTTGTTGGCCCAATTTAGTTAGTACACGTTATTACAATAATTTTTTATCCAACATTAAAAAACGCGTGCATCATAACGTTTAATAATGCTACATCGTTGAAATTATATTTTAACGCTTGTGATAAATTCATATTTCCTTTATTATTATTTCCTATTTTTATAAAATCGAAATTACAAACTAAAATTGAATTTGTACAGATCAAATGAAGAATTCGTACCCTATCTCTAGTGCTAAAATTTTATATCAAAAAAACTAATAAACCAAATCAATCAAATAAATAGATCAGAATTACCTAAACATAGAAATAAATATAATTTATTATTATAAAAATAATAAAATATATAAATAAATAAAAAATATAATATAATAATATACTTACTCGGACATAAATTAGACATAGATTTAGTTAATTCTTCAAGTTCTCTTTCGAAGTTTTTTTCGTTCTTGGGTTTTGGAAGATTTGAATAATTAAGAAGTCGACTGGTATAAATTGCTTGTGGATGTGTTTGATAATTAAGAGGAGTTTTAAGTGTTGTAGTTGTTGCAATGGTTAATTCTTGATTTGCTGAAAATTCTTCAGCTTTTTTAATTTGAATTACAATTTCAGAATCATTATTTATTCCTTCGTTTAAATGAAAAAAATAATCATAATAGTATTCATCCAACTCATCAAATAATTCTCTAAAAGTGGGTCTATGTGTAACTCGAGCATCCCAACACCTCATAATCATTCGTGTAATTAATTTTGGAGTATGAAATGGAATTTTTGGTCGTAATCCATTGCATATTTTTATAGCTAAATCTTTATCATGTGGTATATCAGGATATGGAGGAAAGCCCGTAACTATTTCAAAAGCAATAATTCCAAATGAATATACATCAGCAGCTTTTGTATATTCTTCATCACCACTTAATACCTCTGGAGCAATATATGGTAATACACCAAATATATTCATTTTTTCGGGATTATTTAGATTTGCCCCGATTAGTTTACTTAATCCAAAATCTGAAATCTCTAAATAATCTTTAAAATCGAATGCTAAAATATTACCAGGATGGAAGTCTTGGTGAATTATGTCTAATTCATGAATATCCATTAACCTTTCAGATAATAACAATAGATTTTGTAATTTTTGTTTCCAATTAATATTATTAAAATTAATTTTTAAATATTCTCGAAGATTTCCATCTGCTGCATAAGCTAAAACCATCATATATGAGTTTGTTTCTGGATCTTGTGTAATTCCATAAAATTGAATTGAAGTATATTGAACGCGTGTTTTTAAGTGAATTTCCATCTAATAATATAAACATTTTTGATTTATATTTAAAACGTTATTTAATATTTTGAAAATTAAATTTAAATATTAATTAAAATATTTACCTCATTCAAGACATCGTTGAAATTCACAAAATTATCAAACTTTTTTAATGCCACTTCTAAATTCTCAAAGTATCTTTTCCATTGTTGATTTTCAATATCCCATTCATTAATTGGTCCATCAATCCACCTAGCATAATGTATAGTTCCAAATCCACCTTTACCTATTTGTTTAACATCTTTAAATCTATCATAAGGTATCCATTCTATTACTTGAAAATCATTATTAGCATTTAGTTGAGCATATTGAATGAATTTATCTATTTTGTCATTTCCACTTGCCCATTTATTAAAATCATTTTGGAAACGTTTCGAGTTACATGGTTTGCACCAATATCTATCATATTCTTGATTGCATTCTGGGCATTTTTCATCAGATGACATTTTTTTTGTTTATAGTATTTAAGGCTGAATTTAATTTTTTTTTAAAAAAAAATTAATAAATTTGTATTAGAATTTATGTTTTAATATAAGATTTTTTTATAAGTGCAATTTTTCGAATTTAATTATAAATCGGAAATTTAGCTACTTTGGAATTTGCAGAGATAATATTTTGACCACATGATTGTACAACCCCACCCCATTTTCGTCTTTTTTTTGTATATTACAAAAATTACAGGATCAGGGGCTTGAATTCCCCATTTCATTTTTATCATTTTAATTTTATTATTGTTTTTATTATTTTTATTATCTTTATTGTTATTTTAGTATTTTATTTTATTATTTTTTTTATTTTTATTATTTTATTATTTTTATTGTTTTTTATTATTTTTATTGCATTTATTATTATCATTATTATTTTTATTATTTCATTTTTATTTTATGAATTTTATTATTTTTATTATTTTAATTATTTTATTATCTTTATTATTTATTATTTTTTGATTTATATTTACTTAAGAAATTATTCACCCATTAAATAGCTTCTATTAATTAATTTTATTTATTATTTTTATTATTTTTATTATTTTAGTTATTTTAGTTTTTATTTATATTTACTTTTTCAAGCATTTTGTACACTCATTAAATAGTTTCTACAAATAATTAATTTTATTTATTATTTTTATTATTTTCATTATTTTTATTTTATTTTTATTTTTTTTTATTTTTATTTTTTTTTATTATTTTTATTATTTTTATTATTTTTATTAAAACTATTTAAAATAATTTTTAAATATATTTATATTTGCTTTTCATGCATTTCTTAAATAATAAATAATATATTCTACTCATTAAATAATTAATTTTATTTATTATTATTTTTTTATTATTTTTATTTTTTTTATTATTTTTTTTTATTATTTTTATTTTTTTTATTATTTTTATTATTTTTTTTTTTTTTTATTTTTTTTATTATTTTTATTATTTTTAGTTTTATTATTTTTATTATTTTTATTAAAACTATTTAAAATAATTTTTAAATATATTTATATTTGCTGTTCATGCATTTCTTAAATAATAAATAATATATTCTACTCATTAAATAATTAATTTTATTTATTATTATTTTTTTATTATTTTTATTTTTTTTATTATTTTTTTTTATTATTTTTATTTTTTTTATTATTTTTATTATTTTTTATTTTTTTTATTAAATATATTTATATTTACTTTTTCATGCATAATAAATTTAATTTTATAGTTCATGATTCAAAATTATATTTTTCATTTAAGAAATTATCTACTCATTAAATAGTTTCTATTAATTAATTTTATTTATTATATTCATAATTCAGAATTATACTTTATTATTTTTTTATCATTTTTTTATTATTTTTATTAAAACTATTGAAATAATTTTTAAATATTAACTTTTTCATGCATTTCTTAAAGAATAAATTTTTCATTTATTTTTATTATTTTTATTATTTTTATTTTTATTTTTAAGTATATTTATATTAATTTATAGTTCATGATTCAAATTATTCACTCATTAAATTGTTTCTATTAATTATTAATAATATTTTTATAGGTGCAGAATGAAATAATTATTTTAAGTTTATATGAATAAATTTTTTTTCTTCAACTAATTATTGCAAAGAATTTTTGTGAGAATAATTATATTAAATTAAAATATCATATTGAAGATAATATTTATTTATTCTATTTAAAATTATTTTTATTCATTATTTATTAAATTTTCGAAAGAAGAATAAACAAAGTTAAGTCGGAATAGCTATTTATTTCTTTTTTTCTGTTTTGAAGTCATTATTTTGTCATTTCTGTATTATATAATAAATTATATATGTATTACATATGAATGATGTGTGTAACAAATATTTTTAATACAGTCAGACCTAATACGCAGTGGAAGATTTTCAACTTCAATGATTACATTATAATCTTCATTATTATTAAAAAGTTCAATAGATTTCGAGATAACTTGTCAAAAAATTTAAAGACATTTTTCTTTTTGTAAATTTTTAAATTGAATGTCAAAAAAAAAGGACACTGGGAACTGATAATTGCATATTGTTTATTTGTAGTTCATAATACAATAATCATGTCATGAAATAAAAGTGAACAACACCTGGTAGTAGTAATTATAATAATATTGGTAGTAATAATAATAGCAATAGTAAAAAATGGTAGCATGATTATAATTCATTTCAAATCTTATTCCTTATTTAAATAATAATAAATATAATATTTATTAGTAATTTCAACATCAATAACAACAAAACAATCACCACAATTACAATAAGACAATTGCAACAATGACAACAAAATAATAATAAATAATAATATTGTAAACTTTTAGAAAAGCTCTGACAAAAATTAACAACTCCATCACCACCATCAAAACAAGTAATAATATTACTATTATTAATAATTGTGATTATAGTTTGCATTTCTAACTACATAATTGTAATGCTATGAATTTGATGATAATGATGATGATGATTATTATTATTATTATTTCTTCAGTATTAGTATTGTTGGTGTTAATTGTGTTTATGGTTTGTGTTAATATTATTTTTGTTGTCGTCATTTGGAAATATATCTAATAGTGGTGCTTCTGGTATTTTTGAAGATTGTATTTTTGATGGTGATTATTATCCATTGTTTAGTTGAAATAATAATAAAAAATATTTATCATGTCCCACTTAAATTCAATAATAGGATTTAATATTATTTATATTATCATTTGATAAAGAAGAGAAGAATGGTAATCGACTTGATCAAATTGGAAAAATGACATTTAATCATAATTCACGTTTTCTTAATTTTTAAGTTTTAATAAATAATAAATAAAAATAAAATAAAATCTTAAAATATTATTAAAATCTATCTTTATTTCTTGTTCCTCTTTCAATAATTGGATTTGTTCATGTATTTCACTCAACTGAAGTTTTAAGTGAAATTGATTTTCAGTTTCATCGTTTCTTTGATGCCATTAATCTTATTCATCTCAGTTACATTTCCATATCTTCCGGTTGTTTCCGATTATTATTATTGTTATTGCTATCATTGATGGTTTTCAAAGCAAATCTCGTAATTTCAGTAATGATATTAAATCTAATTGACCATTTATATATAAGAATTTAAAAAATTAGATAAATCATTAATTGCGAATCGATTCTATTTACATAGATAACAAATAGTAATAATTATATTATTATTAAAAGTAATAATAATAATTTATTACATCTCCATTATCATTATCACGTAACCATAATAATAATCTATATAACGATGCCTTTGAAGTAATGATGGCGATGATAATGATGAAAATTATAGTTACAACAGTCAAGGAAGTTCTGTAAATGTTTATTATTTAGCTTAGATAGCCCATTAACATCCTATTACTATCATCATATCATTATTGTCATTATTGGTGTTGCATCATTGGAGGCGTTAGCATTATTGGTGGTGTTAGCAATTTTGATGGTGGTTGTTGTTGGAATTATTGATGAAACTTCATCCTCTTTATTTTAATCATAAAACTTTATTCGATTGATAAATATATCTAATGGTGGATATTTTCTGTATTTTTGATGTCGTGGTGGCTGGTGTCATTGTTTCGAAATTGGTTTTATTGTTCTTTGACGCCATGAATTATTATTATTATTATTATTATTATTATTATTATTATTTTAGATAATCTGGTTAATCTTAAAAGGCTTTAGATTTACTATGATTATTATTAAGAGCACTATTTGAGTAGTAGCAGCACTATTAGCAATAACAGTAGTGATCAGCAAAGAAGAATGGTAATTGTGATGATAATGTGATGAATTCTAAAAAATAAATTATTTTATATTAATATTTTTAATTTAAATTGTTGGTTGTAATTGAAATCATTTACCACGTCCCACTTAAATTCATTAATATTATCTATACTGTTATTATTATTTATTATTATTATTATTACCTTTGATGAAGAATGTTATCGAATTGACACAATTGATCAAATTGGAAAGATGGTATTTTAAGCATAATTCGCGTTTCCTTAATTTCTTGAGTTCTCTATTTTGAATAATAATAAATAAAAAAAATAAAAAACAAAATTTTAAAATGTTCTAATCCTTGATTTTTTTTGTTCCTCTTTCAATAGTCAAGTATTTCATTCAACCAAGATTTCAATTAATTTTTAAGCAATGACAACCTTCGAACTTGTCCTTTGATTATTAAAATATTCTTCTTTGGTGTCTTTAATCTTATCCACCTTCAGTTTCGTTTTCTTTCATCATCTCATCTTCCTGTTGCTGATTATTATTATCATCATTCTCGTTATAATTATCACTATTATTGATGTTATTAATTGTTTTCAAAGTAAATCTTCATAATTTCAGTAATTATTTAAATATAATCTCCAATTTATATAAGGATTAATATGAGAATAAAATAGCAATGTAAATTACTATATAAATAGTAATAAATATAAGACAATGAAAACCTGATGAATTTGCTTTCTCCATTTAACCATTGTAATTTCTGTAACTTCGTAAAGATATTTAGTCACTCGATCATTTATTATATCCTCTGCTCTCTCTAATATTAAATATTAATTAATTTAATAAATATAATTTAAAATAAATAAAATATTGAATATATAATTAATAATAATAATAAATAAAACATACCGATATGCATTTTATTCTTTGATTCAATCTAATTCTTCTTTCCATATCATTCGAACATTTTCCAACTTTGATTTCTCAACATCACAAATTTTTGTTTTTCACTTTCATTTTCTCCATTAACAAATTTTTTATTTATATTATTTTCACGAGTTGATTTATTTTGTAATGATGAACTTGTCGAGTTATAAATTCGTATATTTGACTTTCCAATTGATTCTAATAATAAATAATAAATTGAATGAATTAAATATGAACACATATGATCCATTCATTCATAAATAATAAAAATAACAAAAACAATAATAAAATATTAATATGACTATGACTAATTGAAAACTACATTTAGTTCAGTAACATCACGTAATCTTCGTACTAATTCATCAGCCAAAAATTTCCATCGTTCTTGACACATTCTAGTTAAAAATCGATCAACTTGGATTTTTTGTCTACTTGATTGATTGATTTTATTGTAAGTAAATTAAAATTGAATAATAATAAATTTATCATATATATTTTAATTTTGATTAATACCTTTGTAATCGATTTCAATATTATATTAATGTTATTTAATATAATTTACAACAAAAATAATAATACTTTGATGTACCTCAACTATATTATTAAGCACTTTTAACACGTAATACCTTCGATTTTTTTTTTAAAAAAAAATTAAAAAAAATAAAAAGAATGATTAAAATAATTCACATATCACAATATAGAACACATTCCAATTTTATAAATTAAAATATTAAATGTATGCATAAAAATGACCTTTCACCTTGACATTCATCAAACCCACTACGTCTAAACACAATTTTGCATTCAATTGATTAGAACAATTAAAAAGAGATGGGCCTTTGAAAAATGGTTTTCTTGATGCCAAATCAAAAATTGGTTAACATTTAAAAATGTAAATTATGGTAAATTGTAATGATTAAAATCAGAATTGGATAATTAACGAATTAATTAATTTAATTAAGATTATATAATTAACAATAAATAAATAATTTTCAAGATATTATCAAAATATTATTATCATTATCTATTATCAAAAGATATAATAAATTTATTTTACTAACCTCCTTCGAGTCATTTAATTTCAAAATTTTTAAAAAAATACGCAATCAAATCTTCCACCCACCTACCCCTAGATTTCTTGAGCCGTGGCACTTCATAAATGACCTTGTCGATGATTATTTTCCCACCCCAACTAATTTCCGAATTCTGTAATTTGGGACACTTTCTCGCGATTTCGATAATAAAATGATCAGTTAACCCTCCATTATTAAAACATCAAGATGGATTAGGTTAGGATATGCTTGAGAGATCTTGATTAATGCCGTATCATCAAATCTTCCACATTCTTTAAAATCCGATGGGAATATTTCGATGATTTTTCAATTACCTTTCAATTACCTTATTTGAAAGTTTATAGTAATGCGTAATTTTGAAACATAAATAGGTTTTGAGTTTATGCGCACCATATTTATAAACCTTTTTTCAATTGTATATCATATTCCTCTCCAAAGGAATTCCCATCTCCTATCAATTCAATGCGACGCCATAAAATTGGAACCGGAATACGAAGACCAGAGTCTAGAAACGAACAAGGCGGGATACAGTGTTTAATCTTCAGCCAAAAAATTAAAAATTTTCGCTAATAGTTCGGGTAATGCAAGAGCCATGATATATATATATATATATAACGCCCGAGTTCCGCTATTAATACCCCCGACTTCTTGCGATTCGTGAAGATGCATGTATTCGTGAACTTGGTGATTGGAGACAATGGGTACGGAGAAAAAATTTAAAATCATATATAAATCGTGATCTAGATTATCAAATTTTCCACGTGTGGCACAGCAGTGTTAAAAATTCGATCTGCCGCAAAAGTTTCATTTTNATAAACCTTTTTTCAATTGTATATCATATTCCTCTCCAAAGGAATTCCCATCTCCTATCAATTCAATGCGACGCCATAAAATTGGAACCGGAATACGAAGACCAGAGTCTAGAAACGAACAAGGCGGGATACAGTGTTTAATCTTCAGCCAAAAAATTAAAAATTTTCGCTAATAGTTCGGGTAATGCAAGAGCCATGATATATATATATATATAACGCCCGAGTTCCGCTATTAATACCCCCGACTTCTTGCGATTCGTGAAGATGCATGTATTCGTGAACTTGGTGATTGGAGACAATGGGTACGGAGAAAAAATTTAAAATCATATATAAATCGTGATCTAGATTATCAAATTTTCCACGTGTGGCACAGCAGTGTTAAAAATTCGATCTGCCGCAAAAGTTTCATTTTTGACATATTTTAGCCAATCTGCCATCAGAAACGTGGCATGTAAATCGATCACAAGTAATTAACATGGTCTAATGGAGAAAAACAGGATGAACATTATTTCGGATAAATCGGCAGAACATTGTTTCGATTAAATATGGGTGGAATTGTACGATTAAAGTTACAATTTACGGGGCTTTCTAATTAGCCACATTTGATTGCACTTTATATTATAATAAAAATATACCGAAAAGTTATTATATACGCTTTATTATATGACAGTACAATATGTATAATTTCTAGCTTGTTCACAAAATAAAAGATCTATAAAAGATGTAAATTTTTTCGTTGTCCACCTTTTGCAAAATTAGCGGATCTAGCACAGGTTAAAAATAAGGTACAGTAATGCAATTAATAATATTTTCGCCGTTGCGAAATTGTTCTTCGAAGATATACTCTTGTGGATGAGACTCATTGCCATATGGTTCTTTTTGTGCGACATTAGGAAAAAAATTGCAGATAAGAGAAACTAAAATTAACATTACTATTACCGAAAAAATTGGAGCCAAAATTATTAACGATCTTACCATAAAATAAATTCTTGTGATGCCAGCTATGCGGCAGAAGCGAATAATATCATTTTGCAAGTATTAGCGGAACCGAAAGAAGTCTGGAAACATCCCGTAATAATTTTGTAGAATTGTATCAGTTCCAAGCTGAAAATATTTAATGATACAAAGCATGAATGGGAGGAAATCCGATCAATCAAATGAAGCCCCCCTCTCTAATTCATCATCTTCCACTCATTCGTCTCCGAATTCCTCAGGTAATGATTGGGCAGAGATGCGAGAAATGCATTGTTATACTCAATAAAAAATCGAATAAATTTATTAATAAATAATTCCTGATTGCAGGTTCTGAACGAATCCAATAAACCAACATTATCTCATCTATTTGGACACGCTTTAAAGAAGTCTTTGATAGGGCCATGGCTAAAAAAAATTTTGATGAAATGTGTCATGGCGTATCGGTATGCATCTGGGAACTTGGGGAAAGATTAAACCATCGACAGATTAAAATTTTTATAATAGAAACACCCATAATAGCTCTACCGTTTAGGAAATAAATGATATGGAGTAGGAAAGGAACTGCAATTTCTTTACAATGTAAGAGGCCTAGATTCCCGGTAGGCATATTTTCCTCTCTCTTTGTCTCTTTTCCGTGATTCTATATATATAGGCCAGCTTTTACATTACATTGCAATTTCTTGTTGAAATATTATTACGGCACAAAAAAATAATATCATTTAATTTCGTTGTTCAGTTTCATGTCTAATAACTGATAACAATTGAGACTTCGTTTCTCATTTTTACCCACACCAAATACACAAGTTAAAAAATAAAGCCCGATGTGGGCAAAACAAACTTCATTCGAAAACTTTATTTGTAAAATTTAAAAATCTGGAAATATAAAATATATATATATATACAATTTTCGAATTATAAAAACCTAAGTGTTTTCCATTTCACCTTCTCCGTAACATATTGGACATTCCTTTCCACCTTTTCCTTTACATCTGTTACAGGTAACCATTTGATTTTTATGATTACATAAATATCCATCACCAGAGCAATGTCTGCATTTGATTTTTCCACGACCTTTACAATTATCGCACTAATAAATGGTTGAAAAATTATTATCATCAAACTTTGGGTTGCGAAGCTATAAAAAAATGACTTACTTTTGTCATTTCTGTCATTATGGAAGAGCGCATTTGGCTTTGCCGTTTTTTTTGACCTTTTTTTTTATTTTAAAGGACCTTAAAGATTGATAAATATTTATATTTGTGAAGTCGAATTTTTTCGAAGTAAATTACGAGAATATAGAAAATATAGGTATTTGGTTCTCAAGTCCTCAAATAATTTATTTATATAATTTTACCGAACAAATTAAACCCATGAAAATTGGGTCTATTCCAAGAACATATGCCAAGAACAAGAATCATTTTGACATATTCGGCTAGAAAAGCGTAATTGTGTCAATTATAGGAATCTTGATACCGTGCAGTTTGATATATTCGGGTTTGTATTGCCGATCAATAAATAACTTTATATGCATGTCATTGTTTCCCATTTTGTCCATTTTGTTATCGCAATGTTTTCACACAAACCAATAAAACTGTACTACAATTATCATATGACTCCACAGGCCCAGGCCGAAAATACCAAAAAATTTTGTTTACCTCGGGTAAGAAATTAAAAATACGTATGCATTCCGAAACAGAATGCAGTTTATTTTTACTAGAAAAATTTCGGCGGACTGACAAATTGATCGTACCTGTATTTATTTTGACATCCGATATTTTTACTCCAAATGTAGATTAGATAAGATCTATGTATAGCTAGAACATTTTAGAAAAATTGCGAAGGCGATTGGCAAATTGTAAAGTATAGCTTTCCATATATATTTTTTCCAATCTGGTCACACAAGAATTTCTTGGTTTTTGAATAGTCTCGTGATGAATTCTTTCTTTATAATATGCTACAACTTCTCAAACCCATGATCACAACAATGACATCAACGAAAGCGACGACAGTAATCAAATTACGAATCTAATATAGTCTACAGAACCAATAATAATCATAGGAAGAGACACGATTGGAACATATTTGAATATCGGTGGAATTAAATAAAGATATTTTTTATTTTTAAAATTAAATGGAGATTAGTAAAATCAATTTATTATATTTTTTGATATCTTTTGATACCTTTGATTCAGAGAAATGATTTATTTATTTAATTCATTAATCGATTTAATTAATCCATTTTTTAATTTTTTTTTAATTATTCTAACCAATTATACTTGATGCTGAAGCAAGGACTCTAAAGATGGACATTTAGAGAAGATATAGTACGTTTTGCGAAATAAATAAATTAATTTATAGATAATATTAATATTAATAAATTTTTTATAATCTAATTAATTATATATTTAATTTATAAAATAAACTTTTCACACTGATTAAAAGAAACGAAACTGAAATTATCAAAATTGATTATTAAGGTATTAAGGTATAATAAATTATTGTTATTTCTTTATCATCCATTTTAATTTAATTAATAAAATCCAGTCAATCAATCAAGTATAAAAATCCTTTTTAAAAGAAACTAGAGAAAGAGCAATATGTCAAGAATAATGGAAGTGTTTGGCTGATTAATTAGCACGAAGATTATGCTAATACTGAACGAAATGTAGTGTTCAAATTATATATATAACATATTATTATTACTGTTGTATTAGAACCGACCGTTATTATTATTGTTTATTATTTTTTATAAATAGATCGCGTGTCTATATTTAATTTATTTATTTTATTATTTTATTATTAAAAATTCAAATATACGAATACCTTAAGCAATATAAATCAACTTGAGAAAATAATATAAAATATATTGGTTATTTGTTATTATTAATTAATTATCTTATCTTAAGTTATGTTGAATATTATTATATTAAATCATTTAATAGAGAGAGTAGAAGATATAATAAATGATTGAATGAATAAATATCGAATTGATGGAAATCTGTTCCAGAAATTAAAGTTCGATCCGTAATTATAATTTTTTAAAATAAAGAGATTTGTTTCGAAAATCATTAACATAAACGATATCAATAATTATAATAAGAATAACAGCAATGAAAACGACAATAATAATAATTGGCAACAACAGAACGTGCGATGAAAGAAAATGAAACTGAGATGAATAAGATTAAATGCACCAAAGAATTGAAAGACGATGAAACTGAAAATCAATTTCAAAATTTGGAAGAATTTATCTTCACTTGAAAATTCATTTCACGGTTGAATGAAATTCATGAATTAATCCAATTTGTTTTTTTTTTTTTTTAGTTTTATTTTTAATCTTTAAATTTTTTAATTTTATTTTTAATTTTTTAATTTTATTTTTAATTTTTTAATTTTATTTTTAATTTTTTAATTTTATTTTTAATTTTTTTATTTTAATTTTAATTTTTTTATTTTAATTTTCTTCAATTTTTTTTTTTTAGATTTTTTTTAATTTTAATTTTTATTATTATTCAAAATATCAAAATCGAAAAACTCCAAAAATTAAGGAAACACAAAACACCATCTCTCCAATTCAATTTGATAAATCAAGACTTCATCTAATTAATTCATTAATTCTAGCGAATATTTTAAAATACTTTAATATTAAAAATAAAAATATTTATTAAAATTGTTAAATAATTATAATGATTTAAATTAATGTAATAATTTTATCAATAATTTAAACAAAAAATAATAGTAAATAATATTATTACAAACATTTAGACTAGTTCATGGGGTTATAAACAATTGATTTATACAACGTATACTGATTAGAGGTATGATGTACATATATTAGAAAGGGTTTTTTTATTCGGTTGAATTTTCACTTTTAATTTTGACAATGGTTAGCAAATGTTAGTTATAGAACAAATAATCCTCGCCTTATTTTATTTTTGGATACGGTTCCTTGAAATGCATTATATTTCTTCCCAGCAACTTTTTGCTCATATATTGGTCAAAAAGGGATGGGTGAAGGCGCGATCGACAGTTGCAGTATTTAACACTAAGGCAACAACGAGTCGGTCGGTTAGTAATAATAACTTAAGTATCATCCTTACCACGTAATCCATATAATTAATATGATCGTTATTAAAAAAAATTCCTCTGAAACTATTATTGATAACTATGATGATGATGGTAATGATTATAGTTTACGTTTCTAACCACAACATAATTCAATACTATTGATTATAATTATTATTTCTTATTGGAGTTATCGGAGTTGTTGATATTAACGAAGGTGTTTGCGTTAATATTAATGATGGTGTTGGCAATTTTGGTGGTTGTTGTCGTCATTGGAATTGATGATGATGAAACTTCTTCATCATAAAATCAGTTATTTCTTTGATACATTTTGATGGTGGGAGTAGTTGTGTTGTTATTTCCGAAATCGGTTTTGTTGTTCTTGGAATAAAAAAAAATCAATAATTATAAATAAATAAATAAATGAATAATAAATAAAAATTGCCTGAATTCTTTGAAACAATAAATTTTTTAGATAATCCGATTAATTTTAAAAAGGTTTAGATAAAATGATGAATGTTATGAACAGATTTACGAATTCTGAAAAAATATATTATTTTTATTTTTAATTTAAATTGTTAGGTGCAATTAAATCATTGATATAATAATAAAATATTTACCATGTCCTCATTAATATCTAAACCGTTATTGTTATTTGTTGTTGTTTTTTACCATCATTTGAAGAAGGTTATCGAATTGATAAGAAGGTATTTTAAGCATGATTCGCGTTTCCTTAATTTCTTGGATTTTTCTGTTTTGAATAATAATAAATAACATAATAATAAATAATAAATAAAATAAAATAAAATAAAAATAAAGTCTTAAAATATTACCTTATCTTTGATTTTTGTTCGAGATTTCAATGAATTTTTAAGCGATGAAAACTTTGAATTTGCTCCTTTTGATCATTAAAATGTTCTAAATTTTGAAATATAATCATTTATAATTTTATTAACCCCAGTCCCGTTTTCTTTCATCACCCATCTTCCAGTTGTTGCGGATTATTTCTTTATGTTTTATTAATGGATTTTTAAAGAAAATCTTCATAATTTCAGTGATGATATTAAATCTAATCATCCAATTGGATTAATATGCGCCTAAAAATAACCATGTAAATTAAATAAATTATCAATTGCGAGTCGATGCTATTTATAGGAATAAACATAAAACAAATAATTCGATTTAATCAGTATAATTTCCGTAACTTGTATAGGATACTTATTCACTCGATCATTCTTTATATCTTCTGCTCTCTATTATTCAAATATTAATTAATTTAATAAATATAATTTAAAAAAAAACAAAGTATTAAATAAATAAATAATAATAATTAATAAATATACCAATATACTTTTTATTTTCTTTGACTCTAATCTAATCCTTCCTTCCGTATCGTTCGAACATTTTCCAACTTTTGATTTCTCAAAATCGCTAGTTTTTGTTTTTCACCTTCATTTTCTCGAGTTGATTTATTTTGTGATGATTTATTTTGTAATGCTTTCTAATAATAAATAATAAATTAAATAAATAAAATAAATCAAATACAAACACGTGATCCTTAATTAATGTAACAAAAACAATAAACCATATTAATACATCAAGAAAATTAATAAACGGTAGGTCCCGTAATATTACGTAAATTTACGATTTATTAATTTCCTGATGTATATTTTGATGTACCTCGACTATATTGTTCATAATCCAACGTCACTTTCAACACGTACTAATCTTTTTTTTTAAAAAAAAAAAATAATAAAAATAAAAAGAATGATTAAAATAATTCACAAATATCATAATATAGAACGATTCCCTACATAAATTATGATATTATATGTATGCATAAAATTGCCTTTCACCTTGAAATTCATCAAACGTACTACAAATGAAGCATTACTTAAACCTAATAATATTAGATTCGTCGAATATATTGATTCTGGTTACTTTCGTCGCTTTCGTTGAATTTGTAGTCATGAGTTTGAGAAGTCGTAACATATTATTTTGAAATTATGGAATTTCATATATGATAATAATTGACTGGCTATCTGACAAATATTTATAAAAAAAAAATATTATATAAATATAAACCATCATATTGAAAAAAATGAATTCACTACCGTAGGTCAACGTTACCAGTTGGCATAGTTTACGTTCACTGAACATTTAATGTACATGAAATTGATGTACATATATAAGTGAAGCACCTCGCTTATACTCCAAAAAAAAAGAATTTATTAACACGAATTCACAACAATCAATATGAGACTAGCTAAAAACAAGAAACTTTTCTGAAAATAATCTTTATTTAATTTATTTTTTAAAAAAAAATTATGTTCAAATTTAAATATAGTTAATGAGATTCACCATCATCACTCATTATTCTTGATCATAAAAAATTTGGAACATAAATACTCTTTTTTTAAAATCATTATTCTTAAATCATTAACGTTATTAAATGAAGGTATTAATAAATGTGTGTTTACGAATGAATCAATTAATGTGAATGAATATATTTATGTATATTCAGGTTCTTGTTTTTGGGAGGGGCCTATACTTGTGTGGACTTCTTATCACGCAAATCGTCCAAGACTACTGACATTTATTTCTTTAAATATTTTTAATATACTTTCGTGCAAATTCCTACGTAAAGATTTTTTCGTGCAAAGAAATTACACTCGAAAATATCAATAATATTAAAATTTACTATTTATTGGTTATTCTTTTTATTATTGGGGTTCCTATTTTATATAATTATGTCATACCATTTATGTTTTAAAGGAGAAGCAATCACGAAAAAGAAATTTGAAACAAAATTTGCGAAAAAATAGTTATCATGTGCGAGATAAATTTATAATTATTGCTCCATATGGAAAACGCACTTATCATTTTTGTACAATAAAGGAATCAATAAAGTTGTAGTAGGAAACAATAAAAAAATGATTTTTGGTTATATTGAACGGAAGTCTATGATACAAATTTCCTATTTATGGTTACACAATGAAATTCAGAAATTTCTAAGAACATTCTTTTTCTATAAAACAATGTAATTAATGCAGATCGACCATATTAGTTTTTAAATATTACTCTATTATAGAATCAATAAACTGCGGTGCAATAAAATCCTGAAAGGTTATACCTAATGGATTTTTCAAGACGAACCAATTTTAGAAATCTGCTAGTGGAATATTCTGTAAGGCGCGAATTATAAAATTCCAATAATAGAAATAAGAAAACAACAATACAATACGGTTAAATATTGAAAGGTTTTTACCGAATGGATTTTCTAAGACGAAAAAATTTTAAGCAAGTAGAATATTCTAAGTCGAAACAATTCTGGAATTTCCAAATAATGATCGACGTGAATTATTTTATTTATAAACGACTGATGTGTAAGAATTGTGCTTTACGTATCCTCAAGAATTACTTATAATTACATAAAACATTTATAAATTATTTATTTATAACTTAGTTGATTCATCGAATTTATACTAAATTTCTTTTTAAAAAAACCTTTGTTCTCCGCATAAATGAAGAGTCGTAACGAAATTATAACAACAAAAGATAAAGAGGAAGAATTTTGGGCATACTTTGAATCAGCTGAATGGGACGATTGTAATGAACAATATGAAAATTGTTATAGAAATGGATTTGGAACAACAAAAGATATAGAGAGGTACTTGAAATCTGCTAAAGGAGGGAATAGTGATGGGCAGTTTAATCTTAGAAATTGTTATTTACTTGAGAATGGATTTACAAAAGATGAAAAGAAAGCATTTCAGTGGTATTCTGAAGGAGGGAATAATGATCTTGGTTGTTATTATCAGAACGGAATTGGAACCATGAAAGCATTTCAGCGGTACCTGAATTTAGCTGAAGAAGGGAATAGTTCTGGACAGCATAGTTTCGGAAATTGTTATGAAAAAGGAATTAGAACAACAAAAGATGAAGAGAAAGCATTTCAAATATACTTGAAATCAGCTAAGGGAGGGAATAGTAATGGGCAGTTTAAACTTGGAAATTGTTATTTAGTTGGAATCGGAACCACAAAAGATGAAAAGAAAGCATTTCAATGGTACATGAAATCAGCTGAAGGAGGGAATGGTGATGGACAGTTTAATCTTGGAGTATGTTATACTAATGGAATTGGAACCACAAAAGATGAAAAGAAAGCATTTCAGTGGTACTTGAAATCAGCCGAAGGAGGGAATAGTAATGGACAGTCTGGTCTTGGGAGTTGTTATGAAAATGGAATTGGAACCACAAAAGATGAAATGAAAGCATTTCAATGGTACTTGAAATCAGCCGAAGGAGGAAATAGTAATGGACAATATAATCTTGGAAATTGTTATTTGGATGAAATTGGAACCATAAAAGATGATGAGAAAGCATTTCAATGGTTCTTGAAATCAGCTGAAGGAGGGGATAGTGATGGACAATATAATCTTGGAAATTGCTATGCAGATGGAATTGGAACAATAAAAGATGAAGAGAAAGCATTTCAATGGTACTTGAAATCAGCTGAAGGAGGGAATAGTAATGGATTGTTTAGTCGTAGAAATTCCTATCAGAATGGAATTGGAACAACAAAAGATAGTAATTAAAATATTTTGAACAACGGTATATAATTCACAAGTATTTATGTAGAGTAAATTATATCTGATATAAATATATACATATATATAATCTTTACACGCGATATTGAAAAAGATTTTCGTGTAACTTTCGATTTAATTGTAAATTTGGTTAGACAATCCTATATGTTGTAGTGAATATATTATAAATAAAAATAAAATAAAACATCAAATGTGATTTTTACATGCTTAAATTTTCATCTAATTGCGAATTCAGATAACATTTTATTTATTATAACGATTTATTTTTTTTCAAAGAAACAAATTTTTACCTTACGCACGCTGTAAATGAATAAAAATTTCATCTTATGTAATAATATATCCACGAGAATATGCTGGTTATAGATGGTGCAAATCATGTACTTCGAAACATTTCAAAAATGATTTTGATAAAAAGGAAATAACGCAATAGATATGTAAGCTTATTCTTGATGTTCAACAAAATGCGACTAGTGAGTATGAAGTATACTTTATTATAGATTTTTTTTTGTATTAAAATGGTTGCTTGAGTGGGGTGCTATGAATCGTGATGATTTTAATATTTATTTATTTATCCCACTGAGACTAACGCTCATGATAATTTTAATTATTAAGAGAGGATCACTTTATTAAACTATTTTGAGTTTAAATAGTGTAAATGGTAGAAGTTACATTTAATTTTTAAACAGATCTTTAATGTTTGTATAATCAATATTGTTGATTTATTTGTTGTGAAAATACCAAAAAGATATTTCACGCAATTTTATAGTCTGTGAAAATCACCAAATTATCGTGATTTTGAGATGATCATATTGGGCTCCTAATTATAATTATCCCTTAAACTGTTTTGCCGGCAAATTTGCCCGCATTTTATAAAAATAAAATACTTTTGTTGAATTTTTTTATTTTAAAATTTGAAAATAATTGCTACATATATAAGTCTTTTATTTACTAATTAAATACCATAAAATTTTTCATGCTCATTACTTTAAATTTAACCAAATAATAACTGTTTAGATTTTAAAATTTCAAAAATTATTGTATAAATTTTAAAAATTTATTATTCAGTTAATTTTAAAGTAATGAGCGTGAGAATTTTGTGATAGATGTGATTCATTCTCAACTTTGAAGTTGCTTAGTAATGTTTTTGATGTCAATTAGTAAAAACAAGTTTTACAAATTTAAAAAAAAATTATTATTTATTTTGCTCTTATTTAAAGTTGAAATTCTACTTCATAATCCCAAAAATCATCATAGTAACCATTTTTTATCATAATTAATTCTATATTTTCTATTATTATTTCAGCCAGCTCCGATCAATTTTCAAGATGTTTAAAGATAAAGATTAAATTTTTGTAAAATCGGTACTTTATTAAAAAATAGTCAATTTTCAAACGTGAATATCACGTGACTTTCATATAATACAGTGCGGAACCTCTAAGATAGGAACTTTGAAATCTTAAATAAAATTTGATATTATAGTATTTAAAAATATACATTTGGGAGAATCTATTAAATTACTTATTTATTTATGTTGAATATTTCATGATTGTTAAAACAATAATTAATATTTTAAAGTAAATTGGCTAAACTATTATTTTACTTAACTATCTTTAATTAACTATAAAGTTAAATTAGTTTAATTTTAATAATAAAATCAATAAATAATAATGTGCAGATGTTTCATTAAATAAATAAATATAATATAATTTAGAACTCTATATTCTTCATATTCTTCCATCAGGAAATTTTTTTAACCGTAAATTTACGCAAGAATTATGCCAAATTACATAAATTTGCGTGGGTATCGTAAATTTATACGGATTGTATAATTTTTCTAATTTATTTTCGAAAAATTATAAATTTACGCAAATTCACGTAATTTTACGATACTCACGCAAATTACTTAAATGACGAATTAAAATGTCTGCATCGAATTTATTTGAATTTAAGTAATTTATTTTGGTAGATCCATCGATAAATAATGCTATTAAAGAAATAGATCCGAACGAATAGCAATAGTATATTCAAAATAATAATATATATTTACATTCTACTAAAAATAATATTTTATTAAATTTATAATTTCATACAAATATATCTAAAACCATCAAGTATATTCGATATATAAATAGAAATGGAGTAAATGTAGGAGTAAAAAATATTAGAAAAAATTCTTAATTCGATATTTAAATAAAAAAAGATTATGACAATTTAAAATCATTTTATTTTTTTTTACAGACTTGAATTTATTTAACATAGATAATTCCCAATTAAAAAAAAAATTATCTTAATTCACTTTCAAGACCATAATTATCAAAACAAAGACACATCATCAGATGATCTAATTTTCAACTTTTAACAGGATCAAGTAGTTAAAGGTTGTTTATAGTGGCAAAATTTGAAAAAATACATTTGCGCAAATGCTTAATATAAATTTATATATTTATTTATAATTATTAATTAGTACATGAATCAACAGTCACATGTCTAGTTTTTACTTAAATATTTGCATCTTTAAAATTTACAACGCCAATTTTAGTCGTTCTGTTATGGAGTTGAGATATTAGTGATATTTTAATGTGGCTATCGTCAAATTGTCATGTTTTCTTATTTAAGGGATCATTATTCTTAGGGTAAAAGAATTTTCCTTCTATTTTTTACTCATATTTTTTACTCAATTTTTATTTCTATTTTTATTTCGAATGTACCTAATAGTTTTAGATACATTTGTATTTAATTTTAATTTATATATAATAATTTTAAATTATAAATGTATATATATAGCTGATTAAATATTTTTTTTAAACAGAATACAAATAATAAACAAATATATATATGCATATTAAAAACAATGAAATTGTTTATGCAGCATTGCACTGCTTTTTTGTTTTTGTTCGGACGGATTTGGCCTTTATTAATTAACTAGATCTTCAAAATTGGTAATTATTGTTGTACAAATGAATACAAAACGGAATCTATTTAATTCGATAATTTGGCTATTGGCAATTTTTTAAGATTTTAAAAGAAACGAGGAAAATGAAAGAAATGAAAAAAACTGGAGAAACAGAAGAATTGGAAGAGTAATATTATTATAATAAAATTTATTTTAAAATCATAATTTATTGCTAACAATATTCCTAGACTAATTGATATAAATTACATTACAGCTTGTGAGTATTTAGATTCATAATTATTGAAATCAATGTTTCAATTTGATTAAATATCATATTATCATATAACAATTCTCTAATAAATTATAAACTAATCATAATCAATATTTCTCTTCTCTTCTCTTCTCTTCTCTTCTCTTCTCTAATATGAATAGTTAGTGAGTATTTAGATTCGTAATTATTGAAATCAATGTTTCAATTTAATTCAATATCATATAACAATTCTCTAATCAATTATAAACTAATCAATATAAATTATATTACAGTTCGTGAGTATTAGATTCATAATTATTGAAATTGATGTTTCAATTTAAATCGATATCATATAACAATTCTCTAATCAATTATAACTATTCAATAAATAGTTAGTGAGTATTTAGATTCATAATTATCGAAATCAATGTTTCAACAATTCTCTAATCAATTAGTAACTAATTAATATAAATAATATTACAGTCAGTGAGTATTTAGATTCATAATTATTAAAATCAATGTTTCAATTTAATTCAATGTCATGTAACAATTCTCTAATCAATTATAAACTAATCAAATATAAATTATATTACAGTGAGTGAGTATTTAGATTCATATTATTGAAATCAATGTTTCAATTTAATTCAATGTCATGTAACAATTTTTTAATCAATTATAAACTAATCAATATAAATTATATTACAGTTCGTGAGTATTTAGATTCATAATTATTGAAATCATTGTTACAATTTAAATCAATATCATATAACAATTCTCTAATCAATTATAAACTAATCAATATAAATTATATTACAGTCTGTGAGTATTTAGATTCATAATTATTGAAATCAATGTTTCAATTTAATTCAATGTCATGTAACAATTCTCTAATCAATTCTAAACTAATCAATATAAATTATATTACAGTTCGTGAGTATTTAGATTCATAATTATTGAAATCAATGTTTCAATTTTTTTACTATTTAATTGAATAAAGGCGAGATCACACTTTCCCATTTAAAAAAAAAAAAAAGAAATCAATGTTTCAATTTAATTAATTTAATTCAATGTCATTTAACAATTCTCTAATCAATTAAATTATATAACAGTTCGTGAGTATTTAGATTCATAATTATTGAAATAATTGTTTCAATTTAATTCAATATCATATAACAATTCTCTAATCAATTGTAAACTAATCAATATAAATTATATTACAGTCTGTGAGTATTTAAATTCATAATTATTGAAATCAATGTTTCAATTAATTCAATGTCATGTAGATGATCTTCCAAACTCTTTCCACAACCACCATCAAAAAAAATGTTCATAAATTATTTTATATAATTTTATTAATAAAATTTTATCACTTTCTTTATTCCACCTGTTTTTACAGTAATCTTTCCTCATAATCTCATCAACTTCATTTTGCACATGTTATGGAGCTAGTTATATTAAGAACTCTAACTTCAAACAAGAAACTGAACCATGTGGTTCGATGTTTTGAAACGAGTGACCTTTCTTTGCTAGTGTTGATATATCATGGTTTCACTTTATCTCTTCTTGTCGTATCNTTAAATATGTTTTAATATCATTTTAAATATTTTTTTAATTTTAATAATAATTTATTAGATATATTTTTAATATTTTATAAATATCTTTTAATATGATTTTAAACATAAATTAAGTATTTTTTAAATATTTTAAGTATATAATAATATATTTAAAATATATTTAAAATATATTTAAAATTATTAATTTAATTATATAATAAAAATATATTTTAAATATATTTTAAGTATAATGATCTTCCAAACTCTTTCCACAACCACCATCAAAAAAAATGTTCATAAATTATTTTATATAATTTTATTAATAAAATTTTATCACTTTCTTTATTCCACCTGTTTTTACAGTAATCTTTCCTCATAATCTCATCAACTTCATTTTGCACATGTTATGGAGCTAGTTATATTAAGAACTCTAACTTCAAACAAGAAACTGAACCATGTGGTTCGATGTTTTGAAACGAGTGACCTTTCTTTGCTAGTGTTGATATATCATGGTTTCACTTTATCTCTTCTTGTCGTATCTTTACTTTGGTTTTTATGAACAAGCCAGATATGCATTATTGGGCCGAGACTTGGTAGGGATCTGTCGAGCCGTTGGTTAATTTTGCGCTAAAAGCTTTATCGAAAAATATGAATTCTCTTGCCAGGAGGTATCCATAAAATCTTCCGGGGGGTCCAGTTAGTTGTCCGATGGGCTGAGGTTTAATTTAAGGGGTACGTGTAACACCTGTGTGAGTGTTATTCTAAAGAAGGAAAAACATATGCAGGGACCGGTTTAATTTAGACATAACGGGAGTTGTGCGATGGGCTGAATATTTTGTGTAATTAAGGAGGGGGTAACACTTGCATTGAGCTTATACTATATAAGGTATGGGCATGTGAGGACCTCCAAGGTTATGTATGTATGGGCGTAAAAACCTGAATCTTGTGCCAGCTTTTACGGTGTATATTACGGGATTAAAAACCTGGTTGGTTAACAGGTTCGGATAATTTGGATCACGAGAAATGTTGGGTATGATTTTATTCCGGTGTGATTTTCGATGTGTTGGGAATTATGGAGGAACCAAGGTGTAGGAGTTGAAAAGCGGATTGGTTTTGTGAGAGGGTTAGTTGTTGTGGGTTTGTGTTGGTTGAAGTGTTAGAGGGTTAGTTGTTGGTCGGGTTGTTGACGTGGTTTATTTTTGTTCCATATAGTATTTTTACATAGCTTTTGCCTTATATCGATATCCGGTGGTGGGTTGGGCCTATGGAAAGGGCCTGGTATGGGAACACTAGCATGTTCAGATACTATTATAATTTTCGATTTTAATTTGTCGTTATTTTAGTTTATTGTGAGGTTTATAGTCATAAAAAGAGAAGGAAAATAACGACGTTGTTTTTTGACCGTACACATAATGGTATGGTTCTTGGGTTAGGTGTTCTGTGGGGGTGATTCAATGTTCTATCTGATGCCTTATTGATTGATCTTAATCTCTAAGTATTGGGTGGAGCCATGGACATCAGTTGCAGGGGTGTAACAATCCAGGCAACGATGGGCCGATCGGTGGGGTGCTTTCTTAATTGATTGTATTTCTAGATAGTAATAGTCGGCGTACTTTTACAAGAATGGTTTTTNTGAGAGGGTTAGTTGTTGTGGGTTTGTGTTGGTTGAAGTGTTAGAGGGTTAGTTGTTGGTCGGGTTGTTGACGTGGTTTATTTTTGTTCCATATAGTATTTTTACATAGCTTTTGCCTTATATCGATATCCGGTGGTGGGTTGGGCCTATGGAAAGGGCCTGGTATGGGAACACTAGCATGTTCAGATACTATTATAATTTTCGATTTTAATTTGTCGTTATTTTAGTTTATTGTGAGGTTTATAGTCATAAAAAGAGAAGGAAAATAACGACGTTGTTTTTTGACCGTACACATAATGGTATGGTTCTTGGGTTAGGTGTTCTGTGGGGGTGATTCAATGTTCTATCTGATGCCTTATTGATTGATCTTAATCTCTAAGTATTGGGTGGAGCCATGGACATCAGTTGCAGGGGTGTAACAATCCAGGCAACGATGGGCCGATCGGTGGGGTGCTTTCTTAATTGATTGTATTTCTAGATAGTAATAGTCGGCGTACTTTTACAAGAATGGTTTTTTCATTTTTTTGTATAAATCAGTCTAAACTTGTTTGACTTGTTTAGCATTATGTAAGAAACTTGTATTAATAAAGCTTACTATTGCATGGCTCCGTTGGAACAAAAAAAAAAAAATTAATTCAATGTCATGTGATAATTCTCTAATCAATTATAAACTAATCAATATAAATTATTACAGTCTGTGAGTATTTAAATTCATAATTATTGAAATCAATGTTTCAATTTAATTCAATGTCATATAACAATTTTTTAATCAATTATAAACTAATCAATATAAATTATATTACAGTCTGTGAGTATTTAGATTCATAATTGTTGAAATCAATTTAATTCAATTTAATTTAATATCATATAACAATTCTCTAATCAATTTAAATAGTTAGTGAGTATTTAGATTCATAATTATTGAAATCAATGTTTCAATTTAATTCAATTTCATGTAACAATTCTCTAATCAAATATAAACTAATCAAATATAAATTATATTACAGTGTGTAAGTATTTAGATTCGTATTGAAATCAATGTTTCAATTTAATTCAATATTATATAACAATTCTCAAATCAATTATAAACTAATAAAATAAATTACATTACAGTGAGTATTTAGATTCATAATTATTGAAATCAATGGTTCAATTTAAATCAATATCATATAAACTAATCAATATAAATTATATTACAGTGAGTGAGTATTTAGATTCGTGATTATAGAAATCAATGTTTCGATTTAATTCAATTCAATATTATATAACAATTCTCTAATCAATTATAAACTTATCAATATAAATTATATTACAGTCGGTGAGTATTTAGATTCATAATTATTGAAATCAATGTTTCAATTTAATTCAATATCATATAACAATTCTCTAATCAATTATAAACTAATCAATATAATAGTTAGTGAGTATTTAGATTCGCAATCATTAAAATCAATGTTTCAATTTGATTCAATATCATATAACAATTCTCTTATCAATTATAATTATAAACTAATCAATATAAATTATATTACAGTTCGTGAGTATTAGATTTATAATTATTGAAATCAATGTTAATCAATGTTTCAATTTAATTCAATATCATATGACAATTCTCTAATCAATTCTAAACTAATCAATATAAATTATTTCACAGTGAGTGAGTATTTAGATTTGTAATTATTGAAATCAATGTTTCAATTTAAATCAATATCATATAACAATTCTCTAATCAATTATAATTAATATAAATTATATTGCAGTCTGTGAGTATTTAGATTTCAATTTAAATCAACATCATATAACAATTCTCTAATCAATTATAAACTAATTAATTTAAATTATATTACAGTCTGTGAGTATTTAAATTCATAATTATTGAAATCAATGTTTCAATTTAATTCAATATCATATAAAAATTCTCTAATCAATTATAAACTAATCAATTTAAATAGTTAGTGAGTATTTAGATTCATAATTATCGAAATCAATGTTTCAACAATTCACTAATCAATTATAAACTAATCAAATGTAAATTGTATTACAGTTCGTGAGTATTAGATTCATAATTATTGAAATCAATGTTTCAATTTAATTCAATATTATATAAAAATTCTCTAATCAATTATAAACCAATCAATATAAATTATATTACAGTGAGTGAGTATTAGATTCATAATTATAAAATCAATATTTCGATTTAATTCAATATTATATTAAAATTCTCTAATCAATCCATTATAAACTAATCAATACGAATTATATTACAGTTCGTGAGTATTTAGATTCATAATTATTGAAATCAATGTTTCAATTTAATTCAGTATCATTTAACAATTCTCTAACCAATTGTAAACTAATCAATATAAATTATATTACAGTGAGTGAGTATTAGATTCATAATTATTGAAATCAATGTTTCAATTTAATTAATTTAATTCAATATCATGTAACAATTCTCTAATTAATTATAAACTAATCAATATAAATTATATTAAAGTTTGTGAGTATTAGACTCATAATTATTGAAATCAATGTTTCAATATCATATTAAAATTCTTTAATTAATCATCAATAATATTTTTAGAAAGTGTAGTGAATGTCATCAATATTATACTGGAAAAAATTGGTGCCATTCATGTAATGCAAAACGATTTCAATTTGAATTTGATAAATGGACAAGTGAGGATAGTGAAATTGATAAATTTATTCAACAAATTCAACTAAAGGCAAATAAACATATAGAAATTATTGAGTGGATTCCATTTGAAAGACTTGAGAATGTCATATATCTTGCTAAAGGAGGTTTTGGTACAGTATACAAAGCAAAAAGGCATGATGGATTAATTCTTTCTTGGGATTATAAATTAGATTGGAAAAGATCTAAAACACAAGATGTTTGCTTAAAAAGTTTTGATGGTTCTACAAATAAAATTGATTTTTTGCAAGAGGTAAATATTTCACATTATTTATTTTCATTATTTTAAATTTATAATTATTATATATGCTAAAAAATATTTTAGATTAAAAATCAACTTAAATTTCGAGGTAAAAGAACAGTTGTGATATATGGAATCACTAAAAATCCAACGAAAAATGAATATATGATGGTTATGAAGTATTTACAATTAGGTAGTCTTCAAAAAGTGTTAAATAGCAAGTTTGAAAATTTAACTTGGAGAATAAAATATGATATTTTATCAAATATTGTATATGGACTTAAATATATCCATGAAATGAGCTTAATGCACAAAGATTTTCATTCTGGTAATATAGTTAATGAAACTTCAACTGTATGCTATATTACTGATTTTGGATTGTGCAAACCTATTACAGAAAATAATCCAGAAAAAATTTATGGTGTAATTCCATACATGTCACCTGAGATATTGATTAGAGGAGAATACACTCAAGCATCTGACATTTATTCTTTTGGTATGGTTATGTTAGAAGTTCTAACTAGTTATCCACCATATTATAATATTCCACATGATGAAAATCTTGTAATTGACATTTGCAAAGGGCTTAAACCTGAAATTAAGTGTGAAATTCCTCAATTTCTCAAAGAAATAATGGAAAAATGCTGGAATTTTGAACCTCTTGATCGTCCAACTGTTGAAGAGTTAGGATCGCAACTTGGCAAATATCTTTCTAATGATTATGAAATAAGAAAACAGGTAAAAAAACAAGTTCAAGCAGCAAATAAATCAAACAAGAATTTTATTAAATATGATCCAAATGAAATGCATCCCGAAGCAATATATACAAGTAGACTAATATGTAAACTTATAATTCCTGAATGTGATACATCTAGTAAGTATATTTATGTAATAAATAAATTTTATTTATCCTTTTTTTTAAAAAAAAAAATTATTTTAATTACATATTTAGATTCAAGACAGCAATTTTTTTCAATTCCTGATAATATAATTGGTAAATTTATTTCTTTAATTATTTTGTTTGAAATATTTATAATATTAACCATATTTAATTTGCATGGTCAAAGATGAAGAAAACAAAACTCAAGAAATTGAATGTAGATTCACTGGAAATTAATTAATAATTGGTTAAAATTATTATTTAATATAATTATTTATTATTTTTATTTTTTATTTTGTTATATTTATATTTTTATTATTTTATTTGATCAATGAAATTATAGGGTATAGCTTTTTTGAATTAAAGCAGATCAGTATGTAATCATTTAAAATAAATCATTATTGTCTGATATTTCAAGGTGTAAATATTTGTATTTATTTCATTTACACCAAAAATGCTTATAATTATCTTAGAGTCATATATTAACAATAACAATAATTTTACATTTTTATCAATTTCAAAAACAAAACCTGTAAAAATATTTAATAATATGTTATTTGATAAAATTCATAAAATTAATTAATAGAAACTATTTAATGAGTGAATAATTTCTTAAGTAAATATAAATCAAAAGATAAATAATAAAAATAATAAAATAATTTTTTTTTTTCCAACGGAGCCATGCTCCAATAAATTTTTTATTAATAAAATTATAATACAAGCTTGTACATAAGATTATAATATATCTATTGAAACTGACTAAAATAAGCTATGCTAGATTTACCGTCCGGCCCATCGTTGCCTAAGTTATTAAGCTTAGGAACTGATGGCCATGTCCCCATCAGAAAAAATTTTTATTTTATATAAATTGTTTCCTTTATAAGTAAAAGTATTAAGAAAAATTTCATTTGTAAAAAACTCTAAATCCTCCTCTTTCTGTTTTTGTTTTCTTTGAAAATTTATTTTTTCCATCATTTTTGATATATGCAAATTTCCCTCTTTTATATTTGATGTTTTGTCAATCTGTATTTTTGTCCTTTTATCATTCCTTATTTGTCTTGTTCTTTTGTCTTTATTAGTTATGCCATTCTTTATCTCCCATTCAATAACCTTATCACATCTTTCTTTCCATATTTGTTTAAGTATTTTCTGAAACTCTTCTAAAACATCTATGATTATTTTATTTGCCTTTGCTTTTTTGTTTCTACAAATCTTTTTTACTTTTGTAACTAAAATATTGGGTATAAAGCCTTTAATAACATCGAAAAAACTTAAGTCTGAATAATTTTTTGATAAAGTATAATCCTTCTCATATGTATAGTTTAGAATATCAACTTCACTTACAACTTTTTTAATTATTTTAATGTCTATACCAGGTTCTTCCTTCTTGATTTTTTCAATTAAAATCTCTTTGAATTTATTAGTTAAGTTCTTTATTGGATCTATTTGCCCTTTTCGTTTGCATGTGAAGACATGCATATTATCTTCTTCCACCAATTTCTCACATAATATACATGATGAGCTGCTATATAAATTTGGTTTATGTATATATCTTTTTGAAAGAGTTGGCAATTCTTCACATAACAGTTTTAAAGCAAAACTTCTTTTATTCGAATCTTCTTTGTTTGTAATATCTGATGTTATCTTACTGGGATGTTTGGTCTTGAATGTTAAATCCCAATCTATTTCTCTACATTTTGTATTAGTCATTATCTATTTGAATCTTTCCTGATATTTAAAATTCAACATTAATTTAAGTCTATTAATTTCTTTAATTGTATCTTTGACAGGTGTTTCTATTGGAGTAAATTTCCATATTGGTATGAAGCTACGGTCTGTTATATTATTGTAATTCAGAGATATTGTTGTGCCTTCAAAAATATTATTTGTGATGCCTTCTATAAATCCTGGTATTTTAGCTAAGGAGTCCGCGATTTCATTGTATTTATCTCCTGAGTGTGCTTTGCTTTATGACAAATTATCTTTAGTCTTCTTTCCTGTACAATATCATTTATCATTTGTAAAATTACTGGATTTTTATTCTCTGTCCATATCTTTCTTGTATTTATTTGTTTTGTAATTATTTTTATATTTTGTATAGCACATGCGCTATCAGTATATATTATAACTTTGGACCTTTTTGGCATTACTATCAAAGCTGTAAATATTGTCATTAATTCTGCCCTCGTTGATGATGGAAAATTTTTTATATTACCACGAAAAGTTAGTCTTTCATAATCTTTTACTTCTGGTATAACCCATCCGAAACCCATGATGTTTTCTGTTAAAGTTGTTTCTAAAGAACCATCTGTATATACTTTAACCTGTTTTTTATTTTTAAGTTTTTCTTTGATATATATAAGCTCTCTTATGTTCTCATCCTCACAGTTTATCCATTTTTGTATTTCATGATATTCACTTTTTCTCTGATTATCTTCCTCATCTATTATGTTTAATGGAATATTTAATGTATCATTTTCTTGAACATCTTCTTCATAATTTTTCATTATAGCTGTCGCCCTGTATAGATCTTTAACATTCATTCTTATCCTATTCTTGAAAGATTTTGTCAGCGTGTTGGATGTAGATTTCTTTGAATATATTACTGGAATTTCAATCTTATCTTCTTTGTTTTTGTCTAGTCTATATACACATTCCTCATTGTTTTCCCTTGTATTTATCTCACAACNCATAAAGATTTCTTAACTTGTCTTGTATCATGTTAGTTATATAATCTTTTTTTTGGTCAATATAAGTATACCATCCTGGTGGCTTCCCTCTCTTTGGACGTGTAGTTTGAATATGATGCCAATCCAGTATATCTTTAAAATTTAAATTCATTATTTGTTCCACAAACATTATTCCATTTTCCCTTAAGCCTTTATGTAATAATTTTTCTTCATATCCCAGGTCTTCCCATAATTGTTTAAATGTTTATTTGCCCCCACTAGGGATTGTAATTATTGATTTTCCTTTGTATGTAGATTCCCATACAATTAATTTTTCTTTTGCTTTGCTTATTATCATTGCATTTAGATTAAAATTGTCTTTTATCTTATATATCAAATTCTTATCAAATATCAATTTATCAGTCCATAACCAATTTTGAAATTGTTGTAATCTTATCTTTGTTGATTCTCCTAATAAATCATCCCTATTTATTCTATCGTTAAAATTTTTTATATGTAATTGTAATTGTCTATCTTCAATATCAAATATATTATATCCTTCTTTCAAGTGAAAGATACTGTTAATTGCTGTTTGTGCAAATCCAGCTTTATGTTTAAACGTCTTAAGACATATTGAGTTTATTTTCTTACACATACTTGTATTTAAGTAAACATCATTTAAAAGATATTCTATTGCTGGAAAAAGCACGTGATTTATTATATATCTTGCTCCTTTATCTGTTATTTTTGCCCTTTCTACCATTCTACATATGTTTCTAGCTTTCTCTTCAATTAATGTTTTTTGATGACTCTTCTTTCCATCTGCTGAAATCCATATACCTAGTATCCTTACATATTCATTTTTTTTGTGTGCTATTATTTTTTCTTTCATAAATTTAACTGAGTTTATTCTATTCTTATCTTTTTTATTTATAAACTTTCCCTGCTTCGATATTTTATGTTCCTTTTTTGGATTTATGCATATTAAATGAGATTTTTCTGCATTAACTCTAATGCCTGTGATATTTGAGAATTCTTCTACTTTAGTTAAAATATTTTTGAGTTGGTTCTTATTACTTGCTATATAAGTTGTATCATCCATATATGCAAAAGAATTTATTTTTATACTTTTTATTTTTCCCATATCAGTTCGTAAATCTCCATATTGTGTTGTTTCCATTAAATATCCCTCTTTCATATTCTGTATTCTTTCTAATAGAGGGTCATAATATATCCTCCACAAAAGAGGAGATAAAGAGTCCCCTTGCTCTATTCCCATTTTTGGATTAAAAGGGTCTGTGAGACCATGGAAAGTAATTACTCTATTAGATCTTGTTACTGTTAGTTTATGTATAATTTCAATAATATTGTTAGGTATTTTAATTCTTTCCATGCTTTTTTTGAGTATATCATTATTGATAGAATTGAAGGCTTTTGAAATATCTTGTGATAGAATCCATATTTCTTTTTTATACTCTTTTGCTTCTTCTATACAGTTGTTAAGAATATGTATTGGTCCTTGTACTGNTTTGGATTTATGCATATTAAATGAGATTTTTCTGCATTAACTCTAATGCCTGTGATATTTGAGAATTCTTCTACTTTAGTTAAAATATTTTTGAGTTGGTTCTTATTACTTGCTATATAAGTTGTATCATCCATATATGCAAAAGAATTTATTTTTATACTTTTTATTTTTCCCATATCAGTTCGTAAATCTCCATATTGTGTTGTTTCCATTAAATATCCCTCTTTCATATTCTGTATTCTTTCTAATAGAGGGTCATAATATATCCTCCACAAAAGAGGAGATAAAGAGTCCCCTTGCTCTATTCCCATTTTTGGATTAAAAGGGTCTGTGAGACCATGGAAAGTAATTACTCTATTAGATCTTGTTACTGTTAGTTTATGTATAATTTCAATAATATTGTTAGGTATTTTAATTCTTTCCATGCTTTTTTTGAGTATATCATTATTGATAGAATTGAAGGCTTTTGAAATATCTTGTGATAGAATCCATATTTCTTTTTTATACTCTTTTGCTTCTTCTATACAGTTGTTAAGAATATGTATTGGTCCTTGTACTGAGCCTTCTGGAAGACCCGCCCAATTATTTTCATTTAAAATTTTTTGTTTTGTCAGAACTTTACTTAATCTATTGTAAATCCCCTTAGAAAAAATTTTCCTTGCTGTTTCTAGTAATGTAATTGGTCTAGTATTCCACATATTTTTTTCCCAATCTTTAGGTTTTGCAATTGGAAAAATATACCCCTCTACCCACTCATGGGGTATTTCTCTACTTTGTAATATATGATTAAAAATATTAATTAAGAGTTTTAAAGTTTCTTCTCCCATGTGTTTCCACAGTTCATTTGTTATCATCGTCGGACCTGGTGCTTTTTTGTTTGGAGTTTTTCTTATTATTTTCTGTAATTCCTCAACTGTAAACTTTTTATTTATGGAGTTGTACCATTCATCTTTAATGTTTCCTTTAACTTTATATATGTCTTCCCAATCTCTGTATTCGTCAATTGGGTCTATATGTTTCTCTGTTATCCAATTTTTAAAGGTATTCTTAATTTCTTGTTTTATTTCTTCAGGATCTGTGATGACTTCTGTTTCGCACCCAACTTTTCTAACTATACTATCTGTTACTATCTTAGGCTTCTCTCTTTTTAAAACACTACTTAAGTAATTCTTTTTATTTTCTTTAAAATTTTTTTGACGATTTAGTATATTCTCAATAATTGACTTGTGTTTTGTTTCTTTAATTTCATTTCTAAAAATTTTCCTTAAGGAATAATATGTTTGTCGAGTATTTACTATCCATTTTGTGAGCTCTTCATTACTTTTTATTAAAGGATTTTCTATTATAAAATTATATTTGTCTTCAAGAATTTTAATTTTTTCTTCTACTTTTTGTACTATTTGGGGTTCTATATTGTTTTTTTTAAAAATTTTTTGTCTGCCTCATTCATATATTTTTCTTAGTATTATGATTTGATTATATGATTCAAAATGATTATGTAGCTGTTTTTCTTCTGAATATCTGCCCATTGTAATGTATTTCTTTTTTGGTAAAATCTCATTTGCCACTTTAGATATGACATTTCTTAAAAAATTCCATTTTTCTTCTACTGATCTATGTTGAATTTCCAAATTATATTTTATATGTTCTTCTATTTCATCCTCAAATTTCTTCCAAACTTTGTTAGATGTATTTTTATAATTAAATGATATTCTATTTATATTTTCTGCATTTTTGATTCTTCTTCCATTTTGATATTTGTCTTGAAAAAGGTCAAATTTTAAATTTAATAAAACTCCTGAATGATCACTTTGTGCTATTGAGCGTGTGTCTATTATTATAGTATTTAACATGTGATCCAGTATATTATCTGATATCCAGATTTGATCTATTTGACTTTATATCATTTGCTTTATTTCTCCATGTGAAATCTTCTGTTTGGTTTTCTGTTTGGGTATTTGTTTTTAGAGCTTCTTTATAAATTCTATATGCATCAGTATAGCTATTATTTAGCAGATATCTCAAAATATGACTTTCTGGTTTGTCTGATCTTAAATTAAATGTTATATTCTTATTAAATCTATCTAACCTTGGATTGGGTGTTGCATTGAAGTCTCCTATTACAATTGAAAAATGTGTTTCTCTATCTCGGTGCTCCTCAAGCTCATTAATTATCCATTTTGAAATATGGGATCTTTCTTTGCTTTCTGTTGCATTTGCTGGATAATATATAAGAATAATTTGCATTTTGATCTTTTTTTTAAATGCCATCTTGATTGATATAATATTGCCTTTATATTTTTTAGTTTTATAAATGTGTTTTGCCCATTTACTCTTGATCATTAAACATAGACCTGAACCCTTGGATTGTTCACTATCAGCCCATATATAACTATATTCATTTTCTCTATGCAGTGTTTGATTTATTATTATATNATGACTCTTCTTTCCATCTGCTGAAATCCATATACCTAGTATCCTTACATATTCATTTTTTTTGTGTGCTATTATTTTTTCTTTCATAAATTTAACTGAGTTTATTCTATTTTTATCTTTTTTATTTATAAACTTTCCCTGCTTCGATATTTTATGTTCCTTTTTTGGATTTATGCATATTAAATGAGATTTTTCTGCATTAACTCTAATGCCTGTGATATTTGAGAATTCTTCTACTTTAGTTAAAATATTTTTGAGTTGGTTCTTATTACTTGCTATATAAGTTGTATCATCCATATATGCAAAAGAATTTATTTTTATACTTTTTATTTTTCCCATATCAGTTTGTAAATCTTCATATTGTGTTGTTTCCATTAAATATCCCTCTTTCATATTCTGTATTCTTTCTAATAGAGGGTCATAATATATCCTCCACAAAAGAGGAGATAAAGAGTCCCCTTGCTCTATTCCCATTTTTGGATTAAAAGGGTCTGTGAGACCATGGAAAGTAATTACTCTATTAGATCTTGTTACTGTTAGTTTATGTATAATTTCAATAATATTGTTAGGTATTTTAATTCTTTCCATGCTTTTTTTGAGTATATCATTATTGATAGAATTGAAGGCTTTTGAAATATCTTGTGATAGAATCCATATTTCTTTTTTATACTCTTTTGCTTCTTCTATGCAGTTGTTAAGAATATGTATTGGTCCTTGTACTGAGCCTTCTGGAAGACCCGCCCAATTATTTTCATTTAAAATTTTTTGTTTTGTCAGAACTTTACTTAATCTATTGTAAATCCCCTTAGAAAAAATTTTCCTTGCTGTTTCTAGTAATGTAATTGGTCTAGTATTCCACATATTTTTTTCCCAATCTTTAGGTTTTGCAATTGGAAAAATATACCCCTCTACCCACTCATGGGGTATTTCTCTACTTTGTAATATATGATTAAAAATATTAATTAAGAGTTTTAAAGTTTCTTCTCCCATGTGTTTCCACAGTTCATTTGTTATCATCATCGGACCTGGTGCTTTTTTGTTTGGAGTTTTTCTTATTATTTTCTGTAATTCCTCAACTGTAAACTTTTTATTTATGGAGTTGTACCATTCATCTTTAATGTTTCCTTTAACTTTATATATGTCTTCCCAATCTCTGTATTCGTCAATTGGGTCTATATGTTTCTCTGTTATCCAATTTTTAAAGGTATTCTTAATTTCTTGTTTTATTTCTTCAGGATCTGTGATGACTTCTGTTTCGCACCCAACTTTTCTAACTATACTATCTGTTACTATCTTAGGCTTCTCTCTTTTTAAAACACTACTTAAGTAATTCTTTTTATTTTCTTTAAAATTTTTTTGACGATTTAGTATATTCTCAATAATTGACTTGTGTTTTGTTTCTTTAATTTCATTTCTAAAAATTTTCCTTAAGGAATAATATGTTTGTCGAGTATTTACTATCCATTTTGTGAGCTCTTCATTACTTTTTATTAAAGGATTTTCTATTATAAAATTATATTTGTCTTCAAGAATTTTAATTTTTTCTTCTACTTTTTGTACTATTTGGGGTTCTATATTGTTTTTTTTAAAAATTTTTTGTCTGCCTCATTCATATATTTTTCTTAGTATTATGATTTGATTATATGATTCAAAATGATTATGTAGCTGTTTTTCTTCTGAATATCTGCCCATTGTAATGTATTTCTTTTTTGGTAAAATCTCATTTGCCACTTTAGATATGACATTTCTTAAAAAATTCCATTTTTCTTCTACTGATCTATGTTGAATTTCCAAATTATATTTTATATGTTCTTCTATTTCATCCTCAAATTTCTTCCAAACTTTGTTAGATGTATTTTTATAATTAAATGATATTCTATTTATATTTTCTGCATTTTTGATTCTTCTTCCATTTTGATATTTGTCTTGAAAAAGGTCAAATTTTAAATTTAATAAAACTCCTGAATGATCACTTTGTGCTATTGAGCGTGTGTCTATTATTATAGTATTTAACATGTGATCCAGTATNATCTGTTACTATCTTAGGCTTCTCTCTTTTTAAAACACTACTTAAGTAATTCTTTTTATTTTCTTTAAAATTTTTTTGACGATTTAGTATATTCTCAATAATTGACTTGTGTTTTGTTTCTTTAATTTCATTTCTAAAAATTTTCCTTAAGGAATAATATGTTTGTCGAGTATTTACTATCCATTTTGTGAGCTCTTCATTACTTTTTATTAAAGGATTTTCTATTATAAAATTATATTTGTCTTCAAGAATTTTAATTTTTTCTTCTACTTTTTGTACTATTTGGGGTTCTATATTGTTTTTTTTAAAAATTTTTTGTCTGCCTCATTCATATATTTTTCTTAGTATTATGATTTGATTATATGATTCAAAATGATTATGTAGCTGTTTTTCTTCTGAATATCTGCCCATTGTAATGTATTTCTTTTTTGGTAAAATCTCATTTGCCACTTTAGATATGACATTTCTTAAAAAATTCCATTTTTCTTCTACTGATCTATGTTGAATTTCCAAATTATATTTTATATGTTCTTCTATTTCATCCTCAAATTTCTTCCAAACTTTGTTAGATGTATTTTTATAATTAAATGATATTCTATTTATATTTTCTGCATTTTTGATTCTTCTTCCATTTTGATATTTGTCTTGAAAAAGGTCAAATTTTAAATTTAATAAAACTCCTGAATGATCACTTTGTGCTATTGAGCGTGTGTCTATTATTATAGTATTTAACATGTGATCCAGTATATTATCTGATATCCAGATTTGATCTATTTGACTTTATATCATTTGCTTTATTTCTCCATGTGAAATCTTCTGTTTGGTTTTCTGTTTGGGTATTTGTTTTTAGAGCTTCTTTATAAATTCTATATGCATCAGTATAGCTATTATTTAGCAGATATCTCAAAATATGACTTTCTGGTTTGTCTGATCTTAAATTAAATGTTATATTCTTATTAAATCTATCTAACCTTGGATTGGGTGTTGCATTGAAGTCTCCTATTACAATTGAAAAATGTGTTTCTCTATCTCGGTGCTCCTCAAGCTCATTAATTATCCATTTTGAAATATGGGATCTTTCTTTGCTTTCTGTTGCATTTGCTGGATAATATATAAGAATAATTTGCATTTTGATCTTTTTTTTAAATGCCATCTTGATTGATATAATATTGCCTTTATATTTTTTAGTTTTATAAATGTGTTTTGCCCATTTACTCTTGATCATTAAACATAGACCTGAACCCTTGGATTGTTCACTATCAGCCCATATATAACTATATTCATTTTCTCTATGCAGTGTTTGATTTATTATTATATTTTTAAATATATATTTACTGTTATTACTATTTTTATTTACCCATGTTTCTGTTAAACCAATAATATCATATTCATTTTCAATACAAAAATTAAGCCAATCAATCTGTTTTAGAGTATCATTTATTCCTCTTATATTCTGTGTAAATATTTTAAAAGTTTTTTCATCAGAATATGGCCCATAACCTCCTTTATTAGACTCTCTGTAGCTCCTTCCCTTTAATAGATTAAATAGGTACTTTTCTTCTTTTTTTTTATTTATTTTCTTATTTTTAAAAATTTTTTTCTTATTTTTATTATATTTTTTTTCTTTATTTTCCATATATACTATCATATAATATTTATATAAAAAAAATGTATTAATTAAACCCCCATATGGTCCGGTGCAAAAAGATTTGCTCCTCAAAAAAATATTAATAAAAAAATTTTTTATTAAGTAAACTTCATTTTTTTTTATTTAAATGATATCAATACATGTTCGGAAGTATGATATATAAATTTTAAATAAAAATTATGCATCATCATCGAAATCATCATAGTTATCAATTTCTTCATTGATTAATTATATATTTTCATCGGAATCAAAATATTCCTTGGCATTTTTAAATACTTTTCTCCAAAATCCAACTATAACTTGTGAATTAATTTTATTTTTAAATGCATTTAAAAGTGTATTTGAATAGATAAAAGGTTTGTATGTGGACCCAAACATGCAACTTCACTCTTAACAACTGCCCAAATACCTTCAATTGGCTAAAGTCCACAATGATAGGGAGAAGTAAAAAAAAAACTTGACGGTCATATCATTTTGTTATTTTGACATAAGAAATAGCACCTTTTCTTTGTTTATTTGAACTAATTTAAAAAGTTCTAGTCTTCATAGCTCACTAGAAAAAGTGTAAAAGTACTGCAATATTTTCATCAGGTTGAAATTTCGATCGCTTAAGAATTTTTTGTGGTGTAAATGTACTTCTGTTCCAGTCTGATACAACACTCCAACTGTTCTCTCAGCAACACCCAATACTTCAGCAACTCACTTGCGTAATGTAAGTGTTTGATGATCATTTCCTATGGAATTAGCCCCGGAAAAGTAGTTGTAAATATTAATTATCATTAGTTTTTCATTCTCCGTAAGTGGTGCACCACTTCGTTTTAAAGAAGAAGGAAGCATGGTTAAGCAAAAAAATTTTGGTAACGAATATCCTTAGTTATGTTGTACAAGTCGTGTAAATTTCAAGCTGTCATGCTTGTTGCACAAAATTTTTAACTTAGTGTAAATCGTATCTTTTTCCGGCGGGGAGCAAATCTTTTTGCACCGGACCATAATATATATATACCGTACCTAACATATTCCAAAAATTATCCCTATTATTTAAAGTTAATGAGTTACTATCTTGAAGATATAACTCCTTTTTTTCTCCAGATTTTTTTAATTTATTAAACAAAGATAAGATTCCCAACACTTGGGAATTCTGGCTCTGGTAATTTTTCCATTTCCATAAATTCTTTTGGTAAGTAACGAAAAAAATAATATGTTTTTAATACATTTACAGTTTCATTATATTGTTTTTGAGTTTTAATAGGTAAATCTATTTTCCAATCCTGTCTGTTTCTGTGTTTTTCTTGTAGGTCTTTTATTGTTGTTTCTAAATTGGGTAACAAAGGCTTTCTCACATAATCTGAAATAATCCATTTGTCTGGTAATAGCTTAAATTTGTAATACTTTCTTAATTTTTTTATCTCTGTTTTTAAATTAATTCTTCTAATTGGCAGTTTAATTCCAGAACCTGCTTCCGCTGCCTTCATATCTTCAGGTAATGGTATTCTTCTATCTAATTCATAATTTATCCATTGTTTCCCTAGAGGCACTTCATAGTCATAGAGTGGGTATAAGAAACGAGATAATTCTCTCGCTTCTACAATACAGGTTGCTGGAACTTTAATTTCTTGTGGTATTTGAATTTGTTTAGGTGAGGTTGGTAGATTTGATCTTTGATAAAAGTAATTTTCTGGAAGTTTTTCAAAGTTATAATGTGTACCTAATTCTCTTAATAAGTCTTTAAATGAATAATCTTCTGTTCCTCCCTTTTCCATGGTAGATATTTGTTGCAATTTAAACTTATATCTTCTGGATTCTCTGGTAAATTTGGCTTTTGTGACTTTTTTATGGATGGTAAGTTAAAATAATACTCTGGTAATTTCTCTGGTATTTTGTAATATGATTTAAGCTGAAATCTGATTGCGTTTAGATTTTTTAATTTTCTTGGATCTGTTATAGGAAAGAGGTTTCTCACTTCCCTTCTTAAATCCTGCCAGTTTTCTGGCAATGTTGGTTTGGAAACAAAGTAACTCTCTGGAAGTCTATCGACATCATAATACTGTCTCAAAAATGCAACAATTTCTTTAATTGTTTGTCTATTCCTAATTGGTACTGTATGTGGTAACCCATCAAAAATTCTCTGTGGAAGTTTTGAAAAATCCATTGGTAATTGTCTTCTTTCTACTTTAGCAACTCTATTGCAATATTCTCGGACTTTGTCAAAGTTAAAATCTGCTTTGGATGGTCTTTCTCCTCTCTCAAAAAGTAACCAATTTATATGTATTATTCGGTTTGCTAAAGATCTTCCATCCAATTCATTTAAGTTAAAACTCCTTAAAGCTTTCCATGCAAAAATTATACGTACATTCTGTCTAATTTTTCTAATATTGTCAGTTCCAATATTGAAATCTATTTTATGTTTATCCTTATATTGTTGTATAAATCCTCCTACCAAATTTTCAAAAACTTCGATATATTGTGGTTTCTCATCATGTCTTCCATAAAATCTTTTAAAAAAGTGTAAATCTCTTATACCTTCATTTATTGTTTTAATTAAGATATGATCCTCTTCGCTTGTTTGTAATTTTTTCTCACATTGGAACAAAGCCTCAATATACTGTACTGTAAGGGAAGTATTACTAAATACCTTAGGTAAAATTTTATAATTGTCTAAATCTATTGATTGATCTTCATTTTCTTGTTCTACAAGTTCTTGNTCTTAATTTTTTTATCTCTGTTTTTAAATTAATTCTTCTAATTGGTAGTTTAATTCCAGAACCTGCTTCCGCTGCCTTCATATCTTCAGGTAATGGTATTCTTCTATCTAATTCATAATTTATCCATTGTTTCCCTAGAGGCACTTCATAGTCATAGAGTGGGTATAAGAAACGAGATAATTCTCTTGCTTCTACAATACAGGTTGCTGGAACTTTAATTTCTTGTGGTATTTGAATTTGTTTAGGTGAGGTTGGTAGATTTGATCTTTGATAAAAGTAATTTTCTGGAAGTTTTTCAAAGTTATAATGTGTACCTAATTCTCTTAATAAGTCTTTAAATGAATAATCTTCTGTTCCTCCCCTTTTCCATGGTAGATATTTGTTGCAATTTAAACTTATATCTTCTGGATTCTCTGGTAAATTTGGCTTTTGTGACTTTTTTATGGATGGTAAGTTAAAATAATACTCTGGTAATTTCTCTGGTATTTTGTAATATGATTTAAGCTGAAATCTGATTGCGTTTAGATTTTTTAATTTTCTTGGATCTGTTATAGGAAAGAGGTTTCTCACTTCCCTTCTTAAATCCTGCCAGTTTTCTGGCAATGTTGGTTTGGAAACAAAGTAACTCTCTGGAAGTCTATCGACATCATAATACTGTCTCAAAAATGCAACAATTTCTTTAATTGTTTGTCTATTCCTAATTGGTACTGTATGTGGTAACCCATCAAAAATTCTCTGTGGAAGTTTTGAAAAATCCATTGGTAATTGTCTTCTTTCTACTTTAGCAACTCTATTGCAATATTCTCGGACTTTGTCAAAGTTAAAATCTGCTTTGGATGGTCTTTCTCCTCTCTCAAAAAGTAACCAATTTATATGTATTATTCTGTTTGCTAAAGATCTTCCATCCAATTCATTTAAGTTAAAACTCCTTAAAGCTTTCCATGCAAAAATTATACGTACATTCTGTCTAATTTTTCTAATATTGTCAGTTCCAATATTGAAATCTATTTTATGTTTATCCTTATATTGTTGTATAAATCCTCCTACCAAATTTTCAAAAACTTCGATATATTGTGGTTTCTCATCATATCTTCCATGAAATCTTTTAAAAAAGTATAAATCTCTTATACCTTCATTTATTGTTTTAATTAAGATATGATCCACTTCACTTGTTTGTAATTTTTTCTCACATTGGAACAAAGCCTCAATATACTGTACTGTAAGGGAAGTATTACTAAATACCTTAGGTAAAATTTTATAATTGTCTAAATCTATTGATTGATCTTCATTTTCTTGTTCTACAAGTTCTTGTGTGACTGTTGCATCTTCCATTTCTGTATCTGAGATTTCTGTATTTGTCTGTGTTAAAATTCCCTCCATACTGTCCACAAAATNAAATTTTGTGTAATCTTTCCTTTTTGTATTCCCATTTGTTGTGTCGTGTCCTTGTTTATCGTATTACTACCCCTTTGTTGATCAAATTCAGGGTTAAGCTGATTTTCCTTTTCCAAATTATTATCTGTTTGATTTTTATCCTCATCATATGCTTCTTCAAAAAGTGCATACTCTTCTGAAGATATGGGATATAAATCACTTACAGTCTTAAATTCTTCCCATTTTATGTATCTGCTGTTGATTCCAAATGCACCTATTGTTCCAATTCTAACTGTAACAATATTTTTCTTTTTGTTGCGAATAAAAAATAATGTAATAAAGTCTGCTGGTCTTGTTTCTAAAGCCTCCTTTACTTCAGTTTCATTATCATAGTATTCTTTTGAAAAAATATATTTCTCAGGATATTTGCTCATTGTGAGTAGTTGGATAAGGTTTTTTGTTGCACCCTTAATAATTAAAACTTCATCACTCTCTGTTGGTTTTAAAAATAATTTCACTTCTATTTGATTGTTATCTTTGGGTTATAAAACTTTTGCTCCTATGAATTTATATTCAAGGTCTCTTTCTCCTGTTGGAGGACTCTTTCCTCTTAACCACTCCATTAAAATGAAAATGTTAATATGCTCTATTGACTGTAAAAATTTAAAATTTACTGCGTATTTTTAACAAAAATTTGATGTGCGGGAAAGAGTTCTTCTTCAAAAAATAATAAAATAATTAAAATAATAAAAATAATAAAATTCATAAAATAATAAAATAATAATAAAAATAAAATAGTAAAAATAATACAAATAATAAAAACAAAAAAAAATAATTTTTGTAATATATATTCAAAAAGAAGACGAAATAGGGTGGGGTTGTACAATCATGTGGTCAAAATATTATCTCTGCAAATTAGTTTTTGTTTATTATAAATTCCAAAGTAGCTAAATTTCGGTCATGAAGTATAAAAATCCGATTGATAATTAAATTCGAAAAATTGCACTTATAAAAAAATCTTATATTAAAACGTAAATTCTACTACAAATTTATTAATTTTTTTTAAAAAAAATTAAATTCAGCCTTAAATACTATAAACAAAAAAAATGTCATCTGATGAAAAATGCCCAGAATGTAATCAAGAATATGATAGATATTGGTGCAAACCATGTAACTCGAAACGTTTCAAAAATTATTTTAATAAATGGGCAAGTGGAAATGACAAAATAGATAAATTCATTCATATGCTCAACTAAATGCTAATAAGGATTTTCAAGTAATAGAATGGATACCTTATGATAGATTTAAAGATGTTAAATAATTAGAAAAGGTGGATTTGGAACTATACATTATGCTAGGTGGATTGATGGACCAATTAATGAATGGGATATTGAAAATCAACAATGGAAAAGATACTTTGAGAATTTAGAAGTGGCATTAAAAAAGTTTGATAATTTTGTGAATTTCAACGATGTCTTGAATGAGGTAAATATTTTAATTAATATTTAATTTTAATTTTCAAAATATTAAATAACGTTTTAAATATAAATCAAAAATGTTTATATTATTAGATGAAAATTCACTTGAAAACACAAACTGGACTTACTTCAATTCGATTTTATGGAATTACACAAGATCCAGAAACACACTCATATATTATGGTTTTAGAATATGCAAAAGATGGAAATCTTCGAGAATATTTAAAAATTAATTTTAATAATATTAATTGGAAACAAAAATTATATAATCTATGGCATTTATCTAGCAGGTTGACGAATATTCATAAATTAGATATAGTTCACCAAGACTTCCATCCTGGTAATATTTTAGCATCCGATTTTAAAGATTATTTAGAGATTTCAGATTTTGGATTAAGTAAACTAATCGGGGCAAATCCAAATAATCCCAAAAAAAAGAATATATTTGGTGTATTACCATATATTGCTCCAGTGGTGATGAAGAATATACAAAAGCTGCTGATGTATATTCATTTGGAATTATTGCTTACGAAATGATTACGGGCTTTCCTCCATATCCCGATATACCACATGATGAAGATTTGGCTATTAAAATATGCAATGGATTACAACCCAAAATTCCATTTCATACTCCAAAATTAATTACAAGAATGATTATAAAGTGTTGGGGTGCGAGGTTGAGTTGGGGAAATATTATAATTATTATAATAATAAAGAATTCAAATTAAAAAAGCTGAAGAATTTTCAGCAAATCAAGAATCAACCAATACAACAACCACAACAACTACAACTCCTCTTAATTATCAAACNTACACAAGATCCAGAAACACACTCATATATTATGGTTTTAGAATATGCAAAAGATGGAAATCTTCGAGAATATTTAAAAATTAATTTTAATAATATTAATTGGAAACAAAAATTATATAATCTATGGCATTTATCTAGCAGGTTGACGAATATTCATAAATTAGATATAGTTCACCAAGACTTCCATCCTGGTAATATTTTAGCATCCGATTTTAAAGATTATTTAGAGATTTCAGATTTTGGATTAAGTAAACTAATCGGGGCAAATCCAAATAATCCCAAAAAAAAGAATATATTTGGTGTATTACCATATATTGCTCCAGTGGTGATGAAGAATATACAAAAGCTGCTGATGTATATTCATTTGGAATTATTGCTTACGAAATGATTACGGGCTTTCCTCCATATCCCGATATACCACATGATGAAGATTTGGCTATTAAAATATGCAATGGATTACAACCCAAAATTCCATTTCATACTCCAAAATTAATTACAAGAATGATTATAAAGTGTTGGGGTGCGAGGTTGAGTTGGGGAAATATTATAATTATTATAATAATAAAGAATTCAAATTAAAAAAGCTGAAGAATTTTCAGCAAATCAAGAATCAACCAATACAACAACCACAACAACTACAACTCCTCTTAATTATCAAACTCATCCACAAGCAATTTATACTAGTCGACTTCTTAATTATTCAAAACTTCCAAAACTCAAGAACGAAGAAAACTTCGAAAGAGAACTTGAAGAATTAACTAAATCTTTTTCACATATAAATACTAGTAAGTATCAATTATATTATGTTTTATTTATTTTTTATTTTTTATTTTCTGATTAATTAAATTAATTTATTTTTTTGTTTAGATGATGATATCGATGAATTTTAAATTTTATTATTTTATTATTTTTATTTTTTATTTTCTGATTAATTATATTAATTTATTTTTTTGTTTAGATGATGATACCGATGAATTCTAAATATTATAAATATTTTATTATTTTTATTTTTATTTATAAATATTTTTGTAGAAATTCAATTAAATTAGTTTGTAAGCCTATTCGCATAACTATAACTATTTTAATAACTATTAAAATAGATAAATAAATAACTGTTGCTAATAATTTCATTAATCTATTTTTTTAAATGATAATTAGTTAAATAAGAAATGATTGATATAAAAATTAATTTGATAAATTAAATTTAGTAATCGTAATAAACCTAAGGCTTCGGAGATATTGTTATATCACAAGCTCACACAATACTACATAAATTTTCTTAACTAAATTGGACCAACAAGATTTTCTTCATTTTCTTCTTCCAATAGTTTGAATGAACTTTGAAAGAAGGACGTGGGTCGGATTCCTTTTTTTTTCGAATTCAATCATTTTTTTGTGAATAATGGATGTTAATATAAAGAATAAATTTAATGTAATGTGGAAATCAATATAGAAACAAATGAATAATAATTTTACCTCAATTAAGGTACGTCTTTCCAACACCCATCGTTAAATCTTGGCACATTTAACATATAATTCTTGTAGGTAAGATACTTCTTGTGAAAGTAATTCATATATTTCGTCAGCAGATTCAACTTTAAACCAATAATAAATAATAAATAAAATATAAAAAGTTAATTATAATAAATAATTCTATATTGTAAAATGTAATATCACATAGTAATAACAATAATCATTATTATTATTAGATGTTATTTTACTTACTTTTTTGTAAACTTTCAAAGAATTCATCACGCTCATATTGGGGAATCAAACATTCATCCCAAAGATCAACTAATTGTACTATTAAAAAATAACAAATAGGATAAATAATAAATGATAAATAAATAATAATAAATAATAATAAATAACAATAAATAATAAATAACAATCAATAATAATAATACCTCTTCAATGGCTTTTTGAATAATAGCTCTCATAATTTCTCTTAAACTATAAAAAATATAATAAAAAATAATTGATTAAATAATAAATTAATTCAATAAATAAATAAATTATATAAATTAAATAAATATATAAATTAAATAATTAAATAAATTAAACACTCTTCATCCAAATTCTCATCACAGTTAAATTCTTTCCTCCGCAGGAATTTTCAATTTCTCCTATAAAATGTTTTACATCGCAAGTTTCCCTTTTCTAGCATTATCCTCAAAATTCCAATTGATCGAAATTTAACATTTATCCCGTGGATAGATCCATCGATCGAAACTTAACATTAATCCCAAAATTCGTGAATTTGTCGAGTTAGTTTGGACCAAATTATCTGATTCATTATCATCATCTCATCATTACCATTACTATTATTCTTATTATTATTAAAGTTCTCTCGATTTTTGATGATCTCTTAAAATGCTTCAAAAAGTTCTTTGGGATTACTCTTCTTATTAGAGAATAAACAAAACATTCCTTTATCTATCTCATTTTGTGGAGTGTAATGGTGGAGTGTAATGATGAAGTTGAATTTCACATTCTTCCGATGATTCACGCAGTAGGCCTATTTATATATAGATATATATATGCGATGTATATTTTATTTTAATTTACATGGGAATGCAGGCGTGAATGAATATGTAAATAAATGGAATTGTAATAATTAAAAGAATTAAAATAATAATAATAATTAAACAATTGAAATAATTTAAATAATATTAATAATTAAAATAATTAAAATAATTAAAATAATAATAATTAAAATAATTAAAATAATTAAAATAATTAAAATAATAATATAATAATAATAATAATAAAAGATTACATACCATAATTCGAATATTTTCAGTAGTAAATAATAATGGTTTATAAATAATAAACTATTATATCAAAACCAGTAAAACTACTGAAAGCTACGAATAAATGAATTAATAAAATAAATAAATAAATAAATAAATTAAATTAAATTAAATTAAATTAAATTAATAAATCGGTGAAAATAAATAAATTAAATAAATTAAATTAAATTAAATTAAAATAAAATAAAGAAAAATAAATCAAATAAAATAAAATAAATAAAATAAATTAAATTAAATTACCTCGATTGATATTCACTATTCAATTCTATAACAAACACTGATAAATGTTTCACCCATGATTTACCATAGTAGCTTCCTATAAAGAACAACATGTTGGATATTTCAATAATAAAATAATAAAATAATATAATAATGTTTAATTATAATAAAAATTAAAATACCTCTTGTAATTGTAATGAATTACGAATTGAAAAAAGTTTATCATTAGTATTATAACTTAATTCATAACTCATCGAAGCAACATGTGGTATTATTGTATTGATATTTCAACCAAATAAATTACGATAATCTTCTATTTCAAAGTTAAATATAGTGAAATTGCATAGAATATTTAAATAAATTATTAATATAAATAAATAAAAAATGAAATTGCTTAGAATATTTAAATATATTATTATTATAAATAAATAAATAAAAATAGAATATAAAATTTAGATCATTCATTATTTTAATTATTAAAAAAAGAAATATTTAAATAAATTATTATTATAAATGAATAAATAAAGTAGAATTATTAAAAAAAGAAACGAGAAGTAAAAGAAATCTTGTTCACAGTGATTAAATATTCCTGAATTGATGCAGGTTGGCGATCTTATTTTAATACTTCATTATTATGTTGAGGGTGCACGAATTCCACATGAGATGTGCACGGGATTTCGAAATGTTGCGAAGGTCACGGGTATACGTGTTGCCCAAATCCCAAATAATTTGGGATTTGGGATGCCAAAATGCACAAATTACTAGTATTTGGGATTTGGGATTTGGGATTTCGGCATTTGGGATTTCGGCATTTGGATTTTGAATTTGGGTGGCAGGTATAGTCACGGGAGATGACATTAAGATGACAGTGTAACCGGATGAGTGTGTTACCATCTAAATGACAGATTATTCATCTTTGTACGAAATATTTCATCCTTGTGTATCATCCTTAAAAATAGAAAAGAACGTGTTTAGACGCGACAACACAAGATGAAGGAAAATAAGTTCGAAAGTGTATAAAATAGACTGGTAATTTAGGATGTGAAAAGGATCGGCTCATTTTACAATTTTTATAATTTTTAATTTTCTTTTGGTACATTGCGAATAATTACGAAAATCTTTCACCTAATTTGTAATAAAATAATAAATAATCTTTTGNATTTGGGATTTGGGATTTGGGATTTCGGCAAAAAATACTAATTATAATTTGGGATTTGGGATTTGGGATTTCGGCAAAAAATACTAATTATAATTTGGGATTTGGGATTTGGGATTTCGGCATTTGGGATTTCGGCATTTGGATTTTGAATTTGGGTGGCAGGTATAGTCACGGGAGATGACATTAAGATGACAGTGTAACCGGATGAGTGTGTTACCATCTAAATGACAGATTATTCATCTTTGTACGAAATATTTCATCCTTGTGTATCATCCTTAAAAATAGAAAAGAACGTGTTTAGACGCGACAACACAAGATGAAGGAAAATAAGTTCGAAAGTGTATAAAATAGACTGGTAATTTAGGATGTGAAAAGGATCGGCTCATTTTACAATTTTTATAATTTTTAATTTTCTTTTGGTACATTGCGAATAATTACGAAAATCTTTCACCTAATTTGTAATAAAATAATAAATAATCTTTTGATACGCATTTTATAATAATAATAAATCCCTATAAGAAATATACATACCTAAAATATACTTAAAATATACTTAAAATATACTTAAAAATAAGTATATTTTAATAATATTTTAGATATATTTTGAATATATTTTAAGTATATTTAAGTATAAAATCCATCATATTTAAAATTACAGTAAAATATATTTAAAACATACTTAAAATATAATTAATATCTATCTTAAATATACCTAATCTAGGTAATGAGTAAGTATATTTTAAGTATATAATAATATATTTAAAATATATTTAAAATATATTTAAAATATACTTAAATTTATCAATTTATTTATATGATACATATATTTAAAATATACTTAAAATATACTTAAAATATATTTAAAATATACTTGAATTTATTGATTTAATTAAGTAATAAAAATGAAATAATATTTTAAATTTATTTAATAATATTTTAAATTAAATTTAAGTATTTATTAAATATTTATTAAGTTATTTTTAATATTAAATATTACATATTATATATATACATATTTGAATACATTTAAAATAAAGTATGAGAAATAAGAAATAAAACTCAAGAAATATTTGAATCTATTTAAAATAAATTAGTATGAGACTTTAAATTGTAATAACTTGATAAATATTGACATTACAAAAATAAAATACATACCATTTTATAACTAATGCATAAATTGTAAGTGAAGTCAAAAACAGAATTAATCTAATATAAAAATTAAAGTTCAAAAAATAAAGTTAAAACTTAAAAAATACAGACAAAATTATAACAACTTGGTGAATATTGATGCAAAAATAAAAAATATACCATCGTGTAGCCAAGAACCGGAATATCATAGTTGAAAATCGTTTTCTGTTTGAATAAAGTCAAAATATATAATTAATTTAATATAAAGAATTCAAGAAAGAATTATCTTAAATAATATTTATACATGTGTATTTGTACCTGTCTGAAATAAAACTTATAAAATAAATTAAAAAAAAATAAAGCTCAAGATTACTTTAAATAAATATAAAATTAAGATTAATTTAAAATTTAAGATTACCTTAAAGTAAATAAAACTTTCAATAATACTCATGACTGTATAATAATAGATACAAGTATATATACGTTCTAAAAAATAAACTCAAATATTTAAAGTAAATAAAGTTTAAAATTTATTTTAAAGTAAATAAAGTTTAAAATTATTTTAAAATAAATAAAATTTAAAAATATCTTAAAATAAACAAACTTGAGATTCAGTAAAATTAAGACATTAATTTAAATAAACGAAGTTCAAGAAATTCAAGATTATATGA
>PQFF01000063.1:298209-328883 GCA_003547095.1 Diversispora epigaea | reverse complement strand
GTTTACTTTTACCAAAGTATTTAAATTACGTCACAAAGTTCTGGAAGTGTAAAAAAATTCGTGAGTATTTATAATTAAAGAAAAATTCATTATTTGGTCCATTTATAAGCTAGCTTAACGAAAATTAAGATTCAAGTGATTTCATACCTTTTGAATAATTTTAATTAGTTGCTTAAAGGCAGTTTACTTTGATAAAAGGGTCAAAATTATGTCATAAAGTTCTGAAGGTGTAAAAAGAATCTTGATAAAAACAAATTTTTATGTGTTACAAATTATATGTCACTTGATTTTTATTATATTTTAAGTACATTTTAAGAATATATATAAAATTTATTAATTCGAAATACCTAAGTCTATATTTTTAAAATGTATTTAAAATATACTTATTAAAAATAAAAGTATATTTTAAGTATATTTTAAGTATATTTTAATAATGTACATAAATTTATTAATTTAAAATACCTAAGTCGATATTATTAAAATATACTTAAAATATACTTATTAAAAAACGGAAGTATATTTTAAGTATATTTAAGTATATTTTAAGTATATTTTTTTAATTATAAAAATTTTTTTTAAGTATATTTTAATAATATTTTAAGTATAATGGTATATAATTTAAATAACCGATTTTTGCTAAGTTTCAAATATTAATAATATTTTAAGTATGTTTTAAGGATATCAAGGATATTTTAAGTATATTTTAAGTATATTTTAAGTATATATAGTTCTTATAGGGAATAATAAAGATAGAAACATATTGTTTTGATTTAGCAGCAGAGATAAGACACGCCAAAGCAGTGATATATTTTTGTTGTTACATCTTTGCAATAAGTTTAAAAGTTTCGATATACACCGTAGTAATTTGATACGTTTTAATATTTTTATTTTGTAATAACGGTAATATTGGTGAGAAACAGTTAACAGCCCGTAATACCTCTATTACTAATTTTGTAATTTCTTGAATAAAGCTACTGAATAAAGTCTGAAGCTAAGATTCGGAAGTTTGCGTAGTGAGCTGTAAAAAGATACTTTTACTCCACTTACTCACGTACCTTCAGATCACACCTGTGTGTGTAGTTGTTTAAAGAATATATGTAGTACTTGACCGGCGTAATCAGGTTGTAGCCTGACTGGGATAGTACAAGCCTGCGTAATTAGGTAGAGAAACCTAACAGGAACAGACGAAAAGGGGTGTGACGAGAGTTCGATTTAGTGGGACTGATTGACGTAACTTTACTCTTTGTTCTGGGCAGACCGCCACAGATTTTGGTGCCTCCTGNACGAGAATTTTGATAAATATAGTTAGAGTTTATATTGTTTGAGATATCCCCTTTAAAAATCCAAAAGATTATTCCCGCCAAAAGAAAGCGTAACAATACGAAATAGTCCTAAAAACGACAGAGATTTCTGTTCCCAACAAGATTTTTGAGTACAAAGCAGTCGTTAACATAATAAAGTTCTTACAAATCAAACGATCAACGACGAAGACAAACGTCTTGAAATTTGTGTAACAAGACAACAAGAATCTGTATCCCTACGAAACAATAGCCACCGTGACGAATAAAAGAATAACTAGAGGAATGAGTCACAGCACTGAAGAAAGCGGAACCAACGCTTTAATAAAGGGATTACAAGACGCCTTTCGTATCAGAAATGATGCGAAGATGCCGATGTTTGGAGGAGGAAATCGAGACCCTATGGAATGGTTGGAGGAATTCAACAAATCTGGTTGGAGGAATTCAACAAATCTGCTAGGATAAATCAGTATACTAGCGAATATAAACTTCAAGTCGTCGCCGGATACTTACAAGGTGCAGAGGGACTATGGTTCAGCGAAACACAAGAGGGACAAAACCCCATTACGCATTGGAGCGACAGAAACCAAGTATCGTTCGAAGCCTCATTTTTAGCCACTTTCAAAACTACTGCGTTGATAAATCAATGGAGGTTCGAACTATCAATGAAAATACAGAAAGTGAACGAAACAGTGGAGCAGTACGCTAACGACGTCAAGAAACTGATCAGACGCATTGACGGCGAGAACAGATGGAGCGAGGACGAAAAGGTCTGGCAGTTCCTAAAAGGATTACGAAAGGATATTGCCTACCAGGCGCGACCCCTTATCCTGTCCCAAGAAAATCCCTCCTTAGAAGCAGCAATTAGAATAGCGAAACAATTCGAAGAGAATGCGCAGACATACCCTGAAGCCACGGTCGGGTATGGCGCCACTACATACGTAAACCCCCAGGGATTTACGCCAAGTCGCGACCAGGACAGAAATAGAGAAGACGTAATAGAGCGCATTGTACAAAAGGCACTTGCGCCAATCGTCGAAAAGTTACAGAGGATTACGGAAAGGGATGAGAGACCTACACATACATCCTACAGAAGGCCGAACTACAACAACGATATTAGAGGACAGAACACATGGNACAACAAGAATCTGTATCCCTACGAAACAATAGCCACCGTGACGAATAAAAGAATAACTAGAGGAATGAGTCACAGCACTGAAGAAAGCGGAACCAACGCTTTAATAAAGGGATTACAAGACGCCTTTCGTATCAGAAATGATGCGAAGATGCCGATGTTTGGAGGAGGAAATCGAGACCCTATGGAATGGTTGGAGGAATTCAACAAATCTGGTTGGAGGAATTCAACAAATCTGCTAGGATAAATCAGTATACTAGCGAATATAAACTTCAAGTCGTCGCCGGATACTTACAAGGTGCAGAGGGACTATGGTTCAGCGAAACACAAGAGGGACAAAACCCCATTACGCATTGGAGCGACAGAAACCAAGTATCGTTCGAAGCCTCATTTTTAGCCACTTTCAAAACTACTGCGTTGATAAATCAATGGAGGTTCGAACTATCAATGAAAATACAGAAAGTGAACGAAACAGTGGAGCAGTACGCTAACGACGTCAAGAAACTGATCAGACGCATTGACGGCGAGAACAGATGGAGCGAGGACGAAAAGGTCTGGCAGTTCCTAAAAGGATTACGAAAGGATATTGCCTACCAGGCGCGACCCCTTATCCTGTCCCAAGAAAATCCCTCCTTAGAAGCAGCAATTAGAATAGCGAAACAATTCGAAGAGAATGCGCAGACATACCCTGAAGCCACGGTCGGGTATGGCGCCACTACATACGTAAACCCCCAGGGATTTACGCCAAGTCGCGACCAGGACAGAAATAGAGAAGACGTAATAGAGCGCATTGTACAAAAGGCACTTGCGCCAATCGTCGAAAAGTTACAGAGGATTACGGAAAGGGATGAGAGACCTATACATACATCCTACAGAAGGCCGAACTACAACAACGATATTAGAGGACAGAACACATGGAACCGTAACAATAATGCCAATGACCCGTTTCGCTGCTTTTTCTGCGGGCAAGCGGGACACACAGCGAGAATGTGCCCTACAAGGCAAGGAAACCCAGGAAATCCCGCTACACTTCCACCTCGAGAACCAGCTAGAGCGGTTCAGCCCCAAGCCAATGTCGCGACGAATCAATCCGTAAACCAAATACCGTTAGATGGNGCAAATGGCAACACATTCGTGACCCAACAAGAAGAAGTCAAGCAGCCCGCTGCTACCACATGGGAAACAGCACGGCATTTAAACTATTAAGCGCACCTCCGGAGGGTGAGAGTGCGAGTGAAACAAATCCCTTATTAAAGACCAGCACAAATAATGCGAATGTAGCGGAAGGATCCGCAAACAAACAAACAGCCCAGCCTATTGCTAAAAGGTTACGCTCAGGAAAGGGTAAAGAAGTATCCGAAGGATCACGACAAAAGAAGAAAAGGAAAGCACCTTCTCCACAACAACCATACATGACGCAAGCTGCCCCACCATATTCCATTGTCTCTGACCTACTGAACACGAGAGCTAACATTACTTTAGGACAGATCATGGCAATGCCACCTTTCCGAAATGATGTACGGAAAGCTTTGGCACCCAAACGTACGAAATTAGCGAAGGTCGCCAACCATACAAAAATAGAGGGAAATACACCTATGATGTGCAAGGCCCAGGTTGCAGGATGGAAGGTCGAAGTAATACTTGATAGCGGCTCTTCCATCAGTATTGTCTCAAAGAGTTTCATGGAGTCGTTGGGACGAAGAGTAGAGAAGTCTTCCGAAAGAAGGATTACGGGTATACACGGTGAAAAACGCTCTAGTTTGGGAATTGTAACCCAAGTTCCTGTAAGAATAGGAAGCGTAACTGTAGCAGTAGATATGGAAGTTATCGACGCGTCCGGATACTCTCTAGTACTTGGCACTGACTGGCTGAGAAGAGCGGGTGCGATTATTGATTATCAACATTGTAAGTTGACGTTAAGAGACGAAAAAGGAGCGATTAGTATCCCTTGCCGGAATACCAATGAAACGTCGCCAGATAGCGACGATGAAAGTGATAGCGAAAGTGACGAGGAAAATAATGAGAGCAGTGAAGACTCAGGCGAGGAAACCGATGACAACGAGGCAAACTTTGTGGGCCTCTCATACAATCTGCCTCAGCAAGGGACTAGCGTGAAGTATAAGATTACCTCCAAAGGGATACGCACAAATTCGGAGTATACCACGTGGGAGACCTATGATTACCTAACGTACTGTTTCGACATCGTCAGAAAGAAGAAGAAGCGTAAACAAGGACGACGAAGTGTTACGGGACCAAAATCATCCTGCTGGTGTGAAAAATATCTTGAAACCAGGGAGGACAAATGCGAAACATGCGAAGAACAATTACGAGAGTGGGAAGCTATTTCAATACTACCGCAAAATGAAATACAAGACATACGTTGTAACCTGACGCAAGGAGGAGCAGAGATGCTCGAGGAAAACCAGTACAAACCTTTAATTGCGAAGATTATCGGAGAATTCCCGAACTTAGCAGCAAGCGACCTCTCTCAGTTAGGGAAGACCGGCGTCTACCAACATACAATAGATGTAGGAACTGTGAAACCTATCAAGTTGCATCCCTATCGAACTTCACCCCGACACTTGAATTTCTTGAAGAAGGAAATAGAGCGTATGTTGACGAACGGATTGATCAAAAAGTCGTTTAGCCCCTGGTCTGCACCCACAGTAGTGGTTAGCAAGAAGAATGGGAAGTTCAGGCTTTGCATTGATTACAGAAAGCTGAACGCTGTTACGAAACCTGACGCCTACCCAGTCCCTCGAATAGCTGATATGCTAGATGCTTTAGGACATTCCGCTTTCTTTTCTACCTTGGACTTAGCATCAGGGTTTTGGCAAGTGGAAGTAGCAGCGAAGGATCGCGAAAAGACTGCTTTCACTACCCCATTTGGAATATATGAGTTCCTAGTGATGCCGTTTGGACTTATCAACGCTCCCGCAATATTCCAGAGAGTGATGGATAGAGTTTTCCATGAAGTTGCGTGGAATTTGTGCTCGTATATATAGACGATATCATCATCTATTCGAAAACTCGCGAAGAACATGAAGAGCACTTAAGAGTTGTTTTTACCCTCTTAAGGAATGCAGGTTTAAAGATAAATCTGGAGAAGTGCGACTTTTTCTGAACAAGACTAGCATTTTTAGGCCACATCATAACAATCAAAGGGATAGCTCCTGATCCGGCAAAGATTGAGAAAGTGAAGAGTTATCCTGTCCCAAGAGACAAAACGAATGTCCGAGCCTTCCTGGGACTTGTGTCTTACTATAGAAGATTTGTAAAAGAATTCTCTACTGTCGCGAAACCGTTGCATAACCTTACGAAAAGGGACGTTGTGTTCGAATGGAAGCATGAACACCAGTCTGCGTTCGACTTGTTGAAGGGCCATCTAACTTCGGCACCTATAATGACGTACCCTGATTTCACGAAACAGTTTATACTCACTACCGATGCATCTGACTGTGGTATTGGAGCTGTGCTCTCACAGAAGGATACGGAGAATCACGAACACCCCGTTGCTTATGCTAGCCGACTGCTGTCCAGTACCGAACAAAACTATACTGTCGTTGAAAGAGAGTGCCTCACTGCCATTTGGGCTGTACGAAATTTCAGGCATTATTTGCATGGTTTCAAGTTTGATTTGTATACTGACAACCTAGCCCTCACATGGTTGAAGAACCGTCCGCAACCGAAAGGAAGGATTGCCCGCTGGATCTTTGAACTATCTGAGTACGATTACGAAATAATTCATAAACAAGGGCGTCTTAACGCCAATGCAGACACTTTATCCCGGATCCAGTACTAAAATTAATAGAGGGAACCCGGAAACTCAGATAAATAGAAGAGGACTTGCGAAACCTTTCGAAAATGGACACGGAAATTTACAATCAAATAACCGAGTACTTAATCAATCACACTTTTCCCCCGAACTGGACAAGCGAGCAACGACGACAATTACGGCAGCAGGCGAATTATTATATCGTACAAGACAATTTATTATTCAAACGTAATAAGGATGATAGCCCATTACGGGTAATATTGAAAAGCAACGTAACAAAATTACTACATAATATGCATAGCGTGCCAAATGCGGGACATTTCGGCATAAAAGCAACAATCGATAAAACGAGAAAGCGATACTTCTGGCCCACCATGGGCATAGACATAAAGAACTACGTAGAATCCTGTGACGCGTGTCAACGACAGGATAAACCTACGAGAACCGAAGAAATGCGACCCATTAAAGTAGGGCAAGCGTTCGACCGATTAGGGATAGACATCGTGGGACCCTTGAAACTGANAAAGGGATAGCTCCTGATCCGGCAAAGATTGAGAAAGTGAAGAGTTATCCTGTCCCAAGAGACAAAACGAATGTCCGAGCCTTCCTGGGACTTGTGTCTTACTATAGAAGATTTGTAAAAGAATTCTCTACTGTCGCGAAACCGTTGCATAACCTTACGAAAAGGGACGTTGTGTTCGAATGGAAGCATGAACACCAGTCTGCGTTCGACTTGTTGAAGGGCCATCTAACTTCGGCACCTATAATGACGTACCCTGATTTCACGAAACAGTTTATACTCACTACCGATGCATCTGACTGTGGTATTGGAGCTGTGCTCTCACAGAAGGATACGGAGAATCACGAACACCCCGTTGCTTATGCTAGCCGACTGCTGTCCAGTACCGAACAAAACTATACTGTCGTTGAAAGAGAGTGCCTCACTGCCATTTGGGCTGTACGAAATTTCAGGCATTATTTGCATGGTTTCAAGTTTGATTTGTATACTGACAACCTAGCCCTCACATGGTTGAAGAACCGTCCGCAACCGAAAGGAAGGATTGCCCGCTGGATCTTTGAACTATCTGAGTACGATTACGAAATAATTCATAAACAAGGGCGTCTTAACGCCAATGCAGACACTTTATCCCGGATCCAGTACTAAAATTAATAGAGGGAACCCGGAAACTCAGATAAATAGAAGAGGACTTGCGAAACCTTTCGAAAATGGACACGGAAATTTACAATCAAATAACCGAGTACTTAATCAATCACACTTTTCCCCCGAACTGGACAAGCGAGCAACGACGACAATTACGGCAGCAGGCGAATTATTATATCGTACAAGACAATTTATTATTCAAACGTAATAAGGATGATAGCCCATTACGGGTAATATTGAAAAGCAACGTAACAAAATTACTACATAATATGCATAGCGTGCCAAATGCGGGACATTTCGGCATAAAAGCAACAATCGATAAAACGAGAAAGCGATACTTCTGGCCCACCATGGGCATAGACATAAAGAACTACGTAGAATCCTGTGACGCGTGTCAACGACAGGATAAACCTACGAGAACCGAAGAAATGCGACCCATTAAAGTAGGGCAAGCGTTCGACCGATTAGGGATAGACATCGTGGGACCCTTGAAACTGACGTCCACAAAGAAAAGATACATTATAGTAGCTACGGACTATTTCACAAAATGGCCGGAAGCCAGAGCAATAGAAAAGGCAGATGCGATGACCGTCGCATGGTTCCTGTATGATGAAATAATATGCCGTCACAGATGTCCGCGAGAGATACTGTCAGACAGAGGAGCAGTATTCGTCAGCCAAGTAGTAGCGAATCTAGTAGAGATAATGGAATCCCATCATAGACTTACGTCTGCATACCACCCTCAGAGCAATGGCCTGACAGAGCGGTACAATCAGACCTTATGTAGGGCTCTGGAAAAGTGCGTACAAGAAACAGCATACGATTGGGATGTGTTAATACCTCCGGCACTTTTCGCATATCGGACCATTAGGAATAGGACGACAAAGTACGAACCCTTTTACCTACTCTATGGTTGTGCGCCTACATTGCCCATAGAACTTGACATAGTAACATGGCCAGCCACGGAAATTAACAAAAGACAGTATGAGGATCTAATCAATAGAAGAATTAGTGAGATGGTAGGAGTATTTGCAGACAACAAGATCAAAGCGTCCAAGAACATAAAAGATGCCCAAGCACGACAAAAGAGGGCTTATGATAAAAGAACCCATATTATGACGTACAGAAACAATGATATGGTACTAGAATATCGATCAGATTTACAAAATGTTCATGGCGACAAGTTTCGGAACAAATGGATAGGACCCTATTTTATTCATCAAGTTTTGGGAAATGGGTCATACATATTGAGGACTAGCAACGGAGAAGTATTGAACCACCGACCTGTACACGGAAATCGCCTAAGGTCTTACAAACAAAGGGGGTTTTATCTCACGTGAGATAACAGAGAACAATAGTCGTGCATGAAAGACAAGGATAAAATGCGACATTTCCCGAAACACGACTAAGAACATTTAACATGACCCGTCTACAAATCTCCGAAAGCTTTTGTGAACGAGTCAACAAATTACGTGAAGAGTTATTAGAACTATCGAGAGGCGCACAACTTATACTAGATGATACAGGGGCATATCTGGTAACGGAAGGTTACGCAATAAACCTGGGAGGACCCATGAGTGATGAAGTGGTGCAGCAAGAGAACGACATGTTACTCCCATATGTCTTGGATACAATGACCGCACCCGAAGAGGTACATGATCTTACGGAAGCAGTGTTTGATCACGACATAGCCGGGCTGCTCTCTGTAGCCACAGATCTAGATAATCCTAACGGACAACGGGTAAACGCTTATAGAAGGCTCGGAGAGTATATTTCTACTTTTCAAGAAATCCGTACGGCTACGTCGATAAAACATGAGTTGCAAGGGTATTCCCATCAGAACGGATCACGGACATACCAGATAGCGCAAAGGTTAAGATCTCTCACACAAGCAGTCGGAATGCTGCGACCAAAGAATCTCCAACTGGTCACACCTGACTGGATCTACAAGCTTCCGAAACAGAAGTACGAAAGATTACTGAAAATGTGCGGCGAAATGCATCTGCAGTTAATGAGTGATTTATGGGGTATGAGTGTGGGGTCGCAGGAGCTCCCCCTTGAAGGAGGAAATGTTTGAGGGTGCACGAATTCCACATGAGATGTGCACGGGATTTCGAAATGTTGCGAAGGTCACGGGAGATGACATTAAGATGACAGTGTAACCGGATGAGTGTGTTACCATCTAGATGACAGATTATTCATCTTTGTACGAAGTATTTCATCCTTGTGTGTCATCCTTAAAAATAGAAAAGAACGTGTTTAGACGCGACAACACAAGATGAAGGAAAATAAGTTTGAAAGTGTATAAAATAGACTGGTAATTTAGGATGTGAAAAGGATTGGCTCATTTTACAATTTTTATAATTTTTAATTTTCTTTTGGTACATTGCGAATAATTACGAAAATCTTTCACCTAATTTGTAATAAAATAATAAATAATCTTTTGGTACGCATTTTATAATAATAATAAATAATAAAGATAGAAACATATTGTTTTGATTTAGCAGCAGAGATAAGACACGCCAAAGCAGTGATATATTTTTGTTGTTACATCTTTGCAATAAGTTTAAAAGTTTCGATATACACCGTAGTAATTTGATACGTTTTAATATTTTTATTTTGTAATAACGGTAATATTGGTGAGAAACGGTTAACAGCCCGTAATACCTCTATTACTAATTTTGTAATTTCTTGAATAAAGTTACTGAATAAAGTCTGAAGCTAAGATTCGGAAGTTTGCGTAGTGAGCTGTAAAAAGATACTTTTACTCCACTTACTCACGTACCTTCAGATCACGCCTGTGTATGTAGTTGTTTAAAGAATATCTGTAGTACTTGACCGGTATAATCAGGTTGTAGCCTGACTGGGATAGTACAAGCCTGCGTAATTAGGTAGAGAAACCTAACAGGAACAGACGAAAAGGGGTGTGACGAGAGTTCGATTTAGTGGGACTGATTGACGTAACTTTACTCTTTGTTCTGGGCAGACCGCCACAATGTAATGGCTTAACAAAATCATCACATTATTATTTCATAAATAATAATATTTCTAATTCCTTTCTTTCTTAAATAAAAAAAAATCATTGGAAAAGTTTTTTTTCAATTAACATTAAATCATCAAAAAGTTCATTAACTATTTATTTACGTATTTTCTTTAACAGTTAATCCTGACGCAACAAACTGTTTATAGAAAAATTATAATGTGCAAATTAACAGGAAAAAAATAGAAGGATGATAAAGTGAAGTGTTAAACAAGGATCCAATCTGTCATTTGGTTTTGTTTTTTTACAAAAGAATAATAATATCAATACACAAAAAAAGAAGAATAAAATCAAAATATTAAATTTAAAGGCTTATTTTAACTTGATAAGCGTATTGTATTGAAGATATAAGAGTAATAATAAATCATTTTATTTTTATTTTATTTTTGATAAATTTTCACTATTAATTATTTTTTTCTATTTATATCTTACATTTGTTCTAATTATAATTATTTATTATCTATACTTAATAGTATACGTAGCTATTATCACAGAATTATTCCTTTACATATTTGATTCAACCTTTTTTGGTTAAAAATAATAGTAGTCCGCTTTAGTAAAATTTATTTTGTTAAATATTTTCAATGTGATCTAATAAAAATAAAAATAAAGCATATTTCTTAAGTCCAGTAGTTTTTGATTTTTTGTTATCGATTGTTTCCATTTTAATAAAAATGTTATTAGTATTAAAAAATAATCCAATATTTGCTGTCTGCAATTTAAAATTTAACAATATTGCGACCTGAATTCTCGGTGAAGAATTTTCTTTTATGAAGTTGCTTAATACTTGACCTAGATTAGATGATTCCAAAATTGAAGCAATTAATAAATCTTATGACAAATCTATCCAAATAAATGAATATATTAAATTATTATTGTAATTACCTTATCATAATGTGAAAATATTTTTGTACTATTAAAATTTAAAAACACTCAAAATACTTTATTTTTTAAATTTTCATAAAAAAAAAAATAGCACAATTTTCTATTTTTAATTACCTATTTTTAATTCTATAGTTTTGATTCTAATATAATAAAGAGATTAAACGGATTAGCAGACAGAAAAAAATTTTGAAACACAGTATCTGAATTAGAAAAACATCGTGTATTTGTCATACTTACACTGTTTCCCATTTTGTTATTCAAGTCTTTTTTTCAACATCAAATTATTTTGATATACTTGTTCATTATTGGAAAATATATTCATCAACGGATAAGAAGATGGATCTTATATATAGAATATACTGATTCAATTATATATAAAGGACATGAATATTAAAAATTTCAGATACTGGTAAAATAGATGCTTCATTTTATGAATATTGAGTAAATTGATATGATACTATTAGTTACGATAATTGATCTAATCAGTTCAGTTTAACCAGATCAATGATCTCCACTATGAAATATTACTAAGAAAAGTAACAAGAACATTCAATCAGAAAGATTGCGAATATAACTAGAAGCAAAAATAACAACAGCAATAATAATATTGACTGAAGAAGATTGTTTAATGAAATTTGTTATTATCCTTTCACTTCCAAGTCTTATCGTAAGAATGGGATGGTGTGTTGAAAAATAATGAACATAATATTAAATGGCAAAATATTTATTTACGCTATAGAATTTATTAATTAAAATCTTATGATAATGTAGATTAAGAATTGAAAAAATTAGTTTATTCTGGTAATTTGTTAATTTAATTAATTTGAATTAATTAATTGAAAATCTGAATTAATAAAATATCAAGTAATGATGTAATTACATTTGGTAGTTTTAACTAATGATTTTGAAGATATACCAAAATTATTCTTCGATTAAAACAAGTCTTCTTTATTTTGCCAATCTGTGTATCTTATATAAATACAATCTCCGAAGCTGAGGAAATTGACCATTTAAATCTGGTAAACTTAGATATTAGATTTAATAGAAATGTAAATTCAAATAAAAATTTATTTATTATTTTTTTAAAAAAAAGATTCATATACTATAAGTGAATAAAAATGGGTTTTGATCATATATTGCCAGAATGCAATCAAAAAATTTTATGTTCGGTGTGTGCAAACATTGCAACTTAACACATTCTGATAAATGGACAAGTGGAAATGATACAATAGATAAATTCATTCTAAAAAATTAACAAAAGGCATCAAGCAAAGTGGACGAATTAAAGATTATATCAAAATGGTTATTGGAATAATACTGATGAAATTACAAACCATATAACAATCGAAACAACAAATATAGCACCATTTAATTTCCACAAGCCTGTTATACTAGTAGATTTCTCAATTTTTCAAATCTGCCAAAACCTAAAAATGAAAAGAATTAACAGAATCTTTTTCTCATAAAATTAAGTATCAATTTTATATTTAAATTTAGTTTGATTTATTTTGAGATGGTGATGTTGATGATAAATAAACTTCCAATTAAGATTTAAATAATCCCTCTAACTATATAATTTAAAAAAAGAATTTAATAATGAAAACTTTTCTATAACTATACTATCTAAAATTAGATTTTATATGATATGAAGATAATCTAAATATAAACAGTTGATCCTATATTATAATCACAGACTTAGTTGATGATAATTCACGCTCTGTACTTAATATTAAAATTTTATTAAATATAAATTATTTTATCTCGACTACAAATTAATTTAATTGAATATATTTATTTAGTGGAATTGTAGTCGTTGTATCAGTTTCTTGATTTCTAGAAAATTCTATTTGAATTGTAATCTCATTGTATAATTATAACAATATTTATCTTCATTTGTGCAATAAATTTAGGAATTGGGAGCTATATATGGTAATATCCGAAAAACGTTTCTCGTTTGAGGTTTTTTTTTATTTAGCCCAAAATTCGCAACATATAATCTAAAATTAACTGATAGAATATTTTCAGGATGAAAGTTATGATGAATTATATCCAATTTATGAATTTTTCTAAATTTATCTGCTATGAAACCAACTAAATAATTTCTAAGATTTCCATAAAATAAGATCGTTGAATTTGTTCTTAAGTGAATTGCCATACAAATAATTAATATATTTTACCTTTCAAATAAATTTTCATTTTAATTGAAATCAATTCATTACTTTACTTCATTTAAGAAATCTCCAATAATATTTCCAATACCACCAACCCCTTTTTTAATACCACATGCCAATGATTATATCTTTTTTATTGTTGATTTTTAATATCCCATCAATCTACTCAGCATATTAAAAGTACCAAAACCACCCGCCATTTCTTTAATATCTTCATTCTAATACTTTTCTATGATAATCTGCATTATTTCCACTTGTCCATTAATCAAAATATGCTGAGTACACGATTTATACCAAAAAGTATAACATTTTTGATAGCATTCTGGACATAAATAACAACCCATTTTTATTCACTTATTGACATGGTAAAGTGGAAGTATATTTTTTATAATATCGTCTTGATGATAATATTTTATTAATTATAGAATTGAGTAACAGAAATAATTAATTACAATACAATTTTTTCAGATTTCGGGGATTGATTAATCTATCAGAAATTACACATGCTAGATCATCAAAATGAACAATTTTGGGATTTGAAAAGCCAGAATTATTTGGTATGATATAACGCTAAAATTGACGACTAAAATATGATATATAAAAAGAATCAATAAATTTCTTCCGTACAAATGTTGCTCAACAAGGGGTTTACACAAAATAAATTTAAAAGAGCTAAGTAACAATAAACAATCATATTGAAGTTAGTGATTTGAATTAATTTTATACCTAATAAATATGATAAAATTAATTTTGAATAACTGATAAGATTCTCAAGTACTACATGTAAATTTTATTTTCCTTTTCTTTTAAAAAATCGAATTGGCTATTTTGATACCCTTAAAATTATAATAAAAATTACAGTCACTTGTAATATAATTTTTTCTTGTAAAGTTATGATATTTACCCCTCCCTAAACAAGATCTAATAAAATAAATTATTAAGCAAATTGATTACAACTTATTCTATGTATGTAATCTCTTCGCAATTTTGAAATTTTTAATAATTTCGATTGAGTAATTTAATAAAAATTCTGCACCTATTTTATAAAAGCAAATTATTTAATGCATGAAAGAAAAAAAATGAAACGGAAAACTTTTTTTTTAAAAAAATAATTATTTCAAAATCACCTACAGCATAATAATTTATAACGTTATAATATTTATAATTTTTGTTGTTTATTGGTATGTAGTATTATTGGCATTATCGTCACTATTATCATCATCTAATAAAAGAAACATATTTAGTAGCATTGATGTATATAGAAAAATAAATAAATAAAAAAGGTGCCATAACCACAGTTTTTACTTATTATTTATTGTCTCACATTGATGCTAACTGTTGCAATTTTTTTGATGTCTTGAAATTTGCAGTTCTACTTGACAGAATTGCATTATTTGATAATTATGTTTTTTTTTTAATTGTTGTGAATCAGTTTTGACGGTGTTGTTGTTGTTGGTGACTCAACTGTTGTTATTGATTTAATTGTAGTAATTTTTTTTTTGCAGTTATTGATCTGCCAGCCTTGTTTTTTTCTTGCGGTTGGCTTTGTTGTTTATTATATTTATTAGATTTTTATTTTGTGTCAAAAAAATTTATTAAAAATTTCATTAAAAAATAAAAGATTTTTTTTTCAACTTAAAATTTTTTGGATGTTTCGAACCCTCGATTTAAAAAAAAAAAAAATTATTTTGGGGATTCACACATCTTAAATAATAAATATGTAAAATATAATAATTTAATGTTATTACTTTTATTAATTTAGGTATTCATTTAAATATTTCTTTTAAAAGAAAAAAAAATATCAAAAACGAATATTCAAATATAACAAATACAATAAATAAATTAATCGAATCAATGAATAAATTNGTGCCATAACCACAGTTTTTACTTATTATTTATTGTCTCACATTGATGCTAACTGTTGCAATTTTTTTGATGTCTTGAAATTTGCAGTTCTACTTGACAGAATTGCATTATTTGATAATTATGTTTTTTTTTTAATTGTTGTGAATCAGTTTTGACGGTGTTGTTGTTGTTGGTGACTCAACTGTTGTTATTGATTTAATTGTAGTAATTTTTTTTTTGCAGTTATTGATCTGCCAGCCTTGTTTTTTTCTTGCGGTTGGCTTTGTTGTTTATTATATTTATTAGATTTTTATTTTGTGTCAAAAAAATTTATTAAAAATTTCATTAAAAAATAAAAGATTTTTTTTTCAACTTAAAATTTTTTGGATGTTTCGAACCCTCGATTTAAAAAAAAAAAAAATTATTTTGGGGATTCACACATCTTAAATAATAAATATGTAAAATATAATAATTTAATGTTATTACTTTTATTAATTTAGGTATTCATTTAAATATTTCTTTTAAAAGAAAAAAAAATATCAAAAACGAATATTCAAATATAACAAATACAATAAATAAATTAATCGAATCAATGAATAAATTATTTAATTAAATAGCAAGAGTTCTTGGTCATATTCGTTTTATTAGCTTGAATTTTTAGTTTTTTTTGCAATTTATGAATAATAAACTAAATTTTTAAAAATGGCGTGTAACCATCCATTAAATTGTCCGCTTTTAACTTATTAGTAAGAAATTCTAATTTTGAAATATTCAATGAAGATCGTGATACGATTTTGCAATTTAGTATAGAAAATCACTTTGTACAACTTTGTACTAACTTGACTAATCAATCATGTACCTCCCTTTATAATTCCAATTTTAGTTGAATTGTACAATGAAAATTAAATCTTTGAACTGTCAACTTCAAAATTTCTTAGATGCATTTATTGTAAATAATAAAACGTAAATTATTCATTTGACCTTTTTGTTTCCTCTTATAACCATTTCTTAAAATATATTCCACTCCACTTTAAACTTTTACAGAAAAAATAAAAATTTTAAATTCAATAAAACTTTGAGCAAATCATTACGTAAATGGAAAATATATATTCCAATGAGAATAAAACTATAAATATTAAAGAGAAAGAATTCTGTCAGTACTTGAAATCCGCTGAAAGAGGAGACAGTGATGCACAACTAAATCTTGGATATTTTTATGAAAAAGGAATCGGAACCATAAAAGATGAAGGGAAAGCATTCCAGTATTACCTGAAATCAGCTGAAGGGGGAAACCGCATTGGACAAAGCAATCTTGGAAATTGTTATCGAACTGGGATTGGAACCATAAAAGATGAAGAGAAAGCATTCCAGTGGTACCTTAAATCAGCTGAAGGTGGAAGCAGTGAAGGACAACTAAATCTTGGAAATTGTTATCATAAGGGGATTGGAACCATAAAAGATGAAGGGAAAGCATTCCAGTGGTACCTGAAATCAGCTGAAGGGGGAAATCACACTGGACAAAGCAATCTTGGAAATTGTTATCGAGTTGGGATTGGAACCATAAAAGATGAAGGGAAAGCATTCCAGTGGTACCTGAAATCAGTTGAAGGTGGAAATCACGGGGGACAATCTAATCTTGGATATTGTTATCAAAATGGGATTGGAACTATAAAAGATGAAGGGAAAGCATTCCAGTGGTATCTGAAATCAGCTGAAGGTGGAAGCAGTAAAGGACAACTAGATCTTGGATATTGTTATCTCTATGGAATTGGAACTATAAAAGATGAAGGGAAAGCATTCCAGTGGTATCTGAAATCAGCTGAAGGTGGAAATCACGGGGGACAATCTAATCTTGGATATTGTTATCGCTATGGAATTGGAACTATAAAAGATGAAGGGAAAGCATTCCAGTGGTACCTGAAATCAGCTGAAGGTGGAAATCACGGGGGACAATCTAATCTTGGATATTGTTATCGCTATGGAATTGGAACTATAAAAGATGAAGGGAAAGCATTCCAGTGGTACCTGAAATCAGCCGAAGGTGGAAATCACGGGGGACAAAACAATCTTGGAAATTGTTATCGCTATGGAATTGGAATTATAAAAGATGAAGAGAAAGCATTTGAGTGGTTTCTTAAATCAGCCAAAGGAGGAGAAAAATTTGGACAAAGTTCAGTTGAATATTTCTATAGAAATGAGATTTCTCATGTTAAAAAAAATAAGAGTAAATTAGAACACCAATGCATTAATTGTGAAAATTTAAATCAACTAAATAATACATGTTCAGATTGTAAACTTATAGAAATGACAAAATGGACTAGTGGTAATTATGATGTTGACAATATCATTCAAATGACTCAATCAGATGAAAATGCAAATGAATGGGAAATTTGGAGATGGATTGACTATAGTAAATTGAAGAACATAAAATATTTAGCTGAAGGAGGGTTTGGCAGTATTTGGAAAGCAGAATGGGTAGATATGCCTGAAGAGGTACTTGAATTTTATAAATCAAATCAAGTTGCCTTGAAGAAACTTAAAAATTCACAAGAAATTAGTTCTGAATTTTTAAAAGAGGTAAATATTAAATGCATCAATGTTATCAATATTTTTTTGTATAATATATAATATTAATTTTAATTTTTTGTAANAAATGACAAAATGGACTAGTGGTAATTATGATGTTGACAATATCATTCAAATGACTCAATCAGATGAAAATGCAAATGAATGGGAAATTTGGAGATGGATTGACTATAGTAAATTGAAGAACATAAAATATTTAGCTGAAGGAGGGTTTGGCAGTATTTGGAAAGCAGAATGGGTAGATATGCCTGAAGAGGTACTTGAATTTTATAAATCAAATCAAGTTGCCTTGAAGAAACTTAAAAATTCACAAGAAATTAGTTCTGAATTTTTAAAAGAGGTAAATATTAAATGCATCAATGTTATCAATATTTTTTTGTATAATATATAATATTAATTTTAATTTTTTGTAACTATAGTTAACTGCAAATTTTCAATGTCGTGATAAATATGTTTTGCCAATTTTGGGTATAACCCAAGATTCGATGACAAAAGAATATGCAATAGTTTTGCGATATATGAAAAATGGAAATTTGAGAGATTTTCTTGATCAAAATAAATCATTACCTTGGATTGAACGATTATGGTTATTCAATTCTTTTATTAGGGGATTAAAAGTTATCCATAGTAAAGGATTTATCCATCGTGATATTCATCCTGGAAATCTTATGATAACTGAAATACCTAAAATATAAATTCATAAGATTAGGAGATTTAGGATTATGTAGATTAACAAATGAAACCTCATCATCTGGAGCATATGGTGTATTGCCATATATTTCACCCGAGGTATTGAATAAATATCAATATTCACAAGCTTCAGATATTTATAGTGTTGGAATTATTATGTGGGTCATTTTGACAGGAAAAAGACCATTTGCTAACAGGGCATATAATGCTGAATTAGCTGCTGATATTTTCAATGGACTTCGACCAAAAACCAATAAAGACACACCTCAATGTTATGTAGAATTAATGGAATTGTGTTGGCACAAAGATCCATTCAAACGTCCAAGTGCTGAAACAATTTATGGTATATCAGAAAACTGGATTAAAGGTTTTTTGTATAATAGGAAATCAGCTGATTTTCTTATGTTTTTAAATGCAGAACAAAAAATACATGATTTTAGTGAAGATGAAGATTTATCTTCTGCTGAAACTACCCATTCTGAAGCATACATTACAAGTAAACTTTTACCTTCTGATTTTAATAAACTTCATATAGATAATCTCAATTTTTATGGTCGTTAAATTTAATTTGTTTGTATGACAATATATCAATAAGTTTGTCAAAAAATTTAACCAAAATTTCTTAATTCATCGGCCATTTCCAAGTTATAAATTATATGCAATTTATTCAATTTTGTCTAGTTTATATTATTTTTGAGAATTCTAGTTAGTATTATTTTACTTGACTGTTTTTTTATAAAAATAAATAAATATATTGTATTACTAACATTTCTAATTTATTATATTATATTTTTACTACTTTGTTGCCAACATAAACAATAATATATTATACATTATACATGTTATCAAAAGTAAAAACTTCATTATGGTACTATGTATTTATATATTTGATAGATTTTCTCTGAGGAAAAAACTTAAAAAAAAATACATATTCTATTCTAAATTTTAGTCACATTTGTCAAACAAGTTTTGGAATAATATAATTGCTAAGTAACCTGATACTATTTTTAAGTTTAATTCTCTGATGTAAAAATTTCTCATTAAATTAAATGATTTGAAATTGGAAAAAGATAAAATATAAAAATAAATATTGTAAAATAATAAGATACCATTAATAAATGTGATTTTTTTTTGCATACTAAAAAGATATTTTGCAATTTTAAACATAATTTACATTTCTTTTTTTTTTAAAAAAAAACAAAATTTCTACCTATTATACTATGAGCAAACAAAAAAAATAGTTTAGAGAGTATCTCTATTGTAATTAATTAATTGATTTATTTATTGATTGGTTTTATTTATTGTTAATTTATTTATTTATATATTATATTTTAATTAAATCTTGAGTTTAAACGTTCAAGAGAAATTATGCACAATTGGTAGATCTTTGGGATAAATGTTTGATTCCTCAATGTGAACGTTATGAATTCTTTTGAGCTTACAAAAAGATAAGTAAAATAACATCTAATAATAATAAAAATAACTTTCATTATTTTTACTATGTTGTGATGTTAAATTTTTAATATAGAATTTTTTAATTTATTTAATACTTTTATAGTTGAATATGACGAAGTATATGAATTACTTTCACAAGAAGTATCTCTTCTTCAGGAATTATATGCTAAATGTGCCAACGGATGTTGGAAAGACGAGCCTAAATCAAGGTAAAATTATTATTCAAAGTTCCTTCTGACTATTGGAAGAAGAAAAATCAATTTAGTTAAGAAAATTTATGTGATATTGTGTATGCTTGGGATATAACAATACGTGGTCTCTGAAGCCTGAGGTTTATTATGATCACAATTTAAAAAACAAATTAATGAAATTATCAGCAACAGTTTAAACATTTTTAATGACTTTAAAATAAATAAATAAATAAATAAGTTATGAGAATAGGCTTACAAACTAATTTAATTGATTTTCTACAAAAATATTTATATATAAAAATAAAAATAAAAATAATAAAATGTAAAATATTTATAATATTTGATAATCATCTAAACAAAAATAAATTAATATAATTAATCAGAAAATAAAATTATATGAGAAAAAGATTCTGTTAATTCTTCAAGTTCCTTTCCGAAATTTTCTTCATTCTTGGGTTTTGGAAGATTTGAATAATTAAGAAGTCGAATATTATAAATTGCTTTTGGATATGTTTGATAATTAAGAGGAGTCGTGGTCATTGTTTTATTGGTTGATTCTTGATTTTCTGAAAATTCTTTAGCGTTTTAATTTGAATTGCAATTTCTGAATCTTTATTTTTCCATCTTTCTAAGTTGTTCCGAAATCATTATCTCTGATGTAAGCATTAAATTTGAACCTTCTCAATCACAACCATGTTACAGATATTAAATTGGAAATTTTAAATTATGTATGTCGATTTTTTCATGCAAATTTAAATCTTTAAAACATTTATTAATTCATAAAATCTTTTATATTAAGGCAAAATGAAGTTAAACTTGATTCTCCTTTTGTTGATGTTACGATTGAAGTTAATGATCTGTTTGAATTCTTTATTGATATCTCAACAAAAAAAATGTTAATATGCAACCTTTTATGATCAAAAATTATATTAGAGAGAATAAAAAAAATCCAATTGAAATTCTTTATGAAAGGATTTGCCATCCATCTTATTATTAGTTTGCTAGAATGATATTGGGACTGTCGCTGATAATCAAAAGGCTTTTAAATTCTTTAACTTAGCTGACAATAAAATAATTAATGACTTCTCTTCTAATTCTTCATCCTTAAGGAAACCATGCAATTTAAGCAAAGAGATTAGTACCAATTCTCTTCACTAGTCAAATGGAAAAAAATAGGACGGTTTTATTATGAATAGGATTCCAATTAATGACTAAATTTGCTAAGATTTCCAGTTTAGAATTTTCACAAATAAGATATCTGATTGACTAGTGTTGTTGCAGATATGTATTTCAATGGTTTAGATGTTGAAAAGAATACAGTCAAAGCTTTTCAGATCTATTCTAAAGCTGCAGATGAAGGGACCTATATAGCTTTAAATTGTACGGCTTATTATTGTGATGTTAAAAAAATGAAGAAAAGTATTTGAATCATATTTGAAATCTGCAATTAAAGGATTTTTCTTATAGCACAATTTAATGTTAGCAGGTGTTATAAAGACGGAACAGGAATAGCAAAATATGAAGCTAAAGGGTTTCAATGGATTATATAATCAGCTCTTGCTGGAAATATTGATGCAATGTTTAATGTTGGGTTTTTTATGGTATAGGCGTTGGCAAAGATGAAAAAGGAGCATTTAGATGATTTTGAAGGCTCCGAAAAAAGATTTTCCACAGCACAACGCAATTTGGATCATGTTACAAATATGGTAGTGTGATATTGATCAAATGGTTTAAGCTGCAGAAAATGATTTTAATAGCCAATATAGACTTGTGAAATGCTTTATGAAGGATGGGGAACTCAGAAGGATATTATAAAAGCTGTATACTGGTTAAACAAAGCAAATGAAATGGAAATATTGATTCAGAATAATTACTAGAAGAAATAATTTATTCAATAATGTATTTGTCAAAAATAAAATATTAATTAAATCTTCCTTTTATTGTCTAGATGATTATTTTTTTAATGAATATATTTTTATTGATTAAAATGAATTTTAAAATTCCTTGTTGTTTTTAAAATAATTCTTCAATGTCTAAGTTAAAAATCATATCAAATTATAGAAGTTTCGAGAAGTTTTATAATCCATGTTTATTGTAATTACGTTTGAATTTGAATTTCATTTTGGATTAATATAAAAATAGATCTTATATCATTAAAAGTATGCATCAATGTAAATTTTTATATAATCGCAGTATTGGGTTCTCAAGTTTTAAAACTGAAATAATATTAAATCAAATAAAATTGATAATATGGATCTCGTGATTTACTATTCCAACTATTAATATTAATATTTATAATATGAGAATCCTTTATGTAATATAATCTTAAATTCAAATTATAAATTCTAGAAAATTATTCTGTCACAAACCAACTCATTTTAATATTTCATGTGATTACATTAAAACATAAATACTAAATATAATACATTATATCTATAATGAAATGTAATTAAATTTTCTCGAAAACGTTTCCACCAAATTTTTACTAAAAATATTCGAATACCTAAAGACTTACATTACAATGATTGCCTTTGATATTATCGACAAATGATAACTAGCCAAATAGTAATTTTATTATTGTTGTCATTATAAACAATCATTATTATTATTTTTATTACTAGAATTATCATTATTCTTCTTATAAAATATGTTAATATATGCTTACCAAGTTAAAATAAGCTATTGAACTTCAACAAAATATTTAATGTTTACGATGAAATAAGCTTATACAAAAATATACATATGCTTGTTTTTAATTTAATATCTTCAACTATTATCATTGCTATTATAAATTCATCAAAATATAAAAATATAAAATGTTAATTAAAATTCCTATACCTATATATTATTTAATATATTGTTTCATGACATTGACATGAAATGATTACTATCATACAAAAAATAATGAATTGAATTAAAAAAAAAAATATAAAAATAAAACTAATTGACAAATTGGGTTGATAATTTATTACATTTGTTAAAAAAATATATAATTATAAATACTGTGTATGATAAATTTTCACTTTTCGATGATTCGTATTAATAAACATAAGCACAGGCATAGGTAAAATGGCATAAAGTGATGTGCAAATCACATGAATAATGATTAGTAATACATGGACGAGGTGATTGGCTAGATAAGCAATCCCATAATGATTTCAAATTTTCTATAACCTATCATATATAAGGAATACTCTTACATATACTGTTGGAGCATCTCCCTCCATTATTAGAGAGAATCAGTGTTATCTCACTCTGCCCAAATAATAGAGAATCAGAGTTATACTACTCTGCCCAAAATAAAGTATCTGAGGTGCCTCTCTCAGTAAAAAATGCAGTACCCTGCTAGCAGGATTTCTTTTATATATTTTATAAAATTGTAATTATTGCAGTAAATAGTAAAAAAAAGAGACAAGTACAATATAATTTATAATGATTCGGAACTNACATTGACATGAAATGATTACTATCATACAAAAAATAATGAATTGAATTAAAAAAAAAAATATAAAAATAAAACTAATTGACAAATTGGGTTGATAATTTATTACATTTGTTAAAAAAATATATAATTATAAATACTGTGTATGATAAATTTTCACTTTTCGATGATTCGTATTAATAAACATAAGCACAGGCATAGGTAAAATGGCATAAAGTGATGTGCAAATCACATGAATAATGATTAGTAATACATGGACGAGGTGATTGGCTAGATAAGCAATCCCATAATGATTTCAAATTTTCTATAACCTATCATATATAAGGAATACTCTTACATATACTGTTGGAGCATCTCCCTCCATTATTAGAGAGAATCAGTGTTATCTCACTCTGCCCAAATAATAGAGAATCAGAGTTATACTACTCTGCCCAAAATAAAGTATCTGAGGTGCCTCTCTCAGTAAAAAATGCAGTACCCTGCTAGCAGGATTTCTTTTATATATTTTATAAAATTGTAATTATTGCAGTAAATAGTAAAAAAAAGAGACAAGTACAATATAATTTATAATGATTCGGAACTAACAATAGCTTTTTTAAATGAGTATCATCCAAAAATTCGTAAAGACTGTTGAACTTATTGAAAATGTTGTCCCCTAACTGTAGAAATTAACTATGATTCGAATTATAGTCAAAATATAAATTTATTTTAAATTTGATATATAGGTGTCAATTCAAATATTCAACGAATTAAATTATATTAACTGTTTTATTTACATTATTATTAATAACTTCTTTTTACAATACCAAATAAATACATTATATTAGTATTAGTAACCTTTTTTGAATAATATAGCCAATAAATAAAAGAATTAATATCAACAAAAATTTTTGGAATTATTTTCAATGAAAAAATATTTATATATTGAAATAAAATTTTTTAAAAAAGTATTTTAAATCAGAAGCATCAAAATAAATAATTATTAATATATGTATTTTTTTTAACTTTTAATAGATCTATATTCCATGGTTCCATAAGGTGTTTTTACGATTAATGAGGGCATGATCAGAGAATTTAGTTAAAATATTAAAATTATAAGAAAATATTTTCATTCATTTTTTTACTAATGTACTCATAATAAAAAAGCCATACTCAAATTGGCAGAGATTAAAAATAAAAAATTAATAAGATGCTTTCGTAACTCTTACTTAGCTTATTTATCATAAAAAAAATTATTATGCATTAATATAAAAGATACAATAATTTAATAATTGTTTATTAAGAGTCAACCAAATAATCAGAATTAGTTTAATATAACATTGTAAATTTGATAATGATAATCCAGTTCACAATCAGCATCATCAAAAAAAAATTGAATATCGGAGGCGTTTATTTTTATCTCAACCAATACTACGGTTTCAGAAATAGTTTCCGAATTTCGAACCGCTGCTACTTTACCTTTACAATCATTACAACATTAAACCATTACAACCATTACAGACATTATACCAATTACAGTAAGTTGAATAATTACAATCTTTTTTGTAATTACGGAAAAAATTATCAACCATTAGATCAAAGATTGCAACCTTACATCTTCGTGAAACCTATTACGGCAAGCAGCACTAGTTGCAACGTAGTTTTTAATGTAATAATATTTTTTCTTGGACCATTCTCAAATGTTTGTAGGTAGAGTGGGATTCTGAGCAATTCCCCACTTGATTACATAATCTCAAATTTCATTTGCAAGTTTCCTCTCTTGTTAAGAAGCACCGGCGCAGATTCAGGAAAAGAATTAAAATCTGAGCTTTCAAAAATTAGATGGGGTTGGAAAATAATTGAATTTTTTTCTGACAAAAAGATTATGGAAAAACATAGAACAATGTACTTTCAACCTTTAAGCTTTAGTTTCAATTGGAAAAGTTCCTATTTTGTTGGCTAAAATCTTCAAGTTCAAATTATCAGCTACTAACATTAATTTAAAAATAAACTTAGTTTCAAAATTTTTTTCGAAATTAACAATTCCTCCGTAAATATACTTACATAAAGTAAGTAATAATAAATGAAGATAAATATTTTAATGCAAGTATTTTATTATAAATTATTTAAGAAGGGCATCGAAAATTTGAGCAGAAATGCTTGACACAATAATGGTTTTAATATTATTTTTATTTGATTTAACGTTTTTTAATTCTTTACGAAAATATGATAATCAGTATCTTAATATGTTTGAATGTGCTGTGAAAGATTTTTCATTATTTTAACCTTAATGATTACATCGTAATCATCTTTATCATTAATAAGTTCAATATATTTTGAGATTAAATTTTTGTAAATTATCGAGAGATGAAAAAAAAGACGATGTTACTAATGAAAATAATGGACTACTAGTCACCCGAAATTTATTATTTAATTGCTATGATTTAAAATTATTGGTGCCATTGTTTAGCTGTTAAATATAAATATACAACTTTGGGATCAAAACAAAGATGGACCACTGAACAATCACGGCCCTATTTAGGAATAAAAAGAATATAATAAAACTAGAAGTAGTTATAATCGTTCCATTCATATATAATAAAAATACACTTCTAAACTATATAACTAGTATCTATGTTGTATTCTAGAAAAATGGTACTAAAAATATTATTAAAATCTACTTACCAAGTGCAATTTTCATACAATTAGAATATAAATTTGCTGCATGTCAATAAATAGATAGTGGAAACTTAACTTGACTGGACCATTCAAAAGGCGATAATACAACATGATTTAGGTAAACACTAGGAAAATTCAAGTCATATTTTCCATTGCCAACAACAGGTGCCATTTTTTAAGTTAATTAATTAATTTGTCAACATTTTTATTGAAATTGTATCTTTAAAACTCATGGTGTATTTCACAATTGAAGAAATTTATGAAATTATAAATAATAATTTTTTATCTTTACAATAGAAAATAGTCTAGTCTGGAATGTTAGATAAAAAAATTTAAATGTTTGTTCGACCATAAATACATATTAAGTAAAAAAAAAATAAAGTAGTAATATCTTAGATTAATATTATACTAATACAAAATAAATACTTATTTCGCATATGAAAAATGGATTTATTTGTTAATAGTTAAAGAATTCGTAGTGTTATTTATTAAGCTCGATTTTCCTTTTTTTTTTATGTCAATTTTGCCATTTTTGATTATTTCAAGGTAAATGGCTAATTAATACAGCATGTAAAATTATATAAAATTCTAATCAAATTCTTCTCTATTATGTAAAAATTTCTATTCTTTGCGTATCTGAATGGAAAGTTCATACGTTCAAAAATTAATTATTCTAAAAAATAGAATTTACTAATTTACGACACGAAAAAATAACTGTTTCGTATTAACAATACAAAGGAAATTATTCTAAATTCTTCTCGATAGAAATGATTCAAAATTGATTGGTTGATTAGCGATGTTATTGTCATTAAGTAAAGATAAGAAAAAATATTTTTTTGTCGCCAATAAACGCCAGGTTCATCATATATACTTTAGGGTAAATTTGATTTTAATTAAGATTTAAAAAAAAATTCTAAAAACTCTAAATATTATGTTGTAATACCAATAACAACAGTTGCATAAATGGAATCTTATCGAATAAATTTGGCAAAAATTTTAGTCTATAATTACTATTTTTTGTCAATCTTTTATAATTAATAGTTGCCTAAAAAAAAAATCTGGATTTTCAATATTGGTAATTCTATTTAATCCCATTGAAATTTCAAATCTAATACATTTCAGATAACACGATTTAAATTGTAATTCTAGCTAAAATTAAAGTTCACATAGTTTTGGTTTTTAAATTGGTTGATATGAATTCGCATAATGCAAGGTTACTGTACTGTTAAAGCAGAAATTACCATCATTATGATTTTTTAAATTAATTTTCTATTCAGTTCTTCAAAAGATAACTTGACATGTTCTCCGCTTTAATATTTCAGAAGTTATATAAACGCCATAAATATTTCTCTTTCGTCCGAACACCTGAATTTCTCATTGATAATTCAGTTTAGAGAGTGCATTAATTTATTTACAAAGCAAAAGAAATGTATGTACATACATACATATACATATACATATAAAGAATATACTAATTATGGTGAAACATCCACCTGAATTTTCCTCTCATCATTGAGATCTCATGCACCATCGAAAATTTTATCCTGAACTGAAATAATCAACTTGCAATATTTATTGTCGATTATGAGATTATTACATAATTCTTTCATCTTTATCATGAAAAGAAAACTAAATTCTCTTATATAAGAACAAGAGATTCCTCCCTATAATTGTTTTTTTTTTTAAACGAATTTAATTTCTTGTTAAAATAATAACATTATCAATGAAATCTTTATTTATTGTCATCTTATTGGTCATTTGTTTACATGTAATTTCTTCGTTGGCAGAATATAAATTTTACGATCCATGGATTTTAACAAAAATTGCTGGTAAAAAAATGAGACCTGGTCAAAAAGTCACTCTTAAAATACGTTCCATGTTCGAAAGAACTGTTCTTCTTAAAATCCGGCGACATGATGCTAATTTTTTTAACGTTCTTGCCGAAAACGTCAAATTAAAAGTCGGATACAACTACGTTAAAGTTAAAATTCCATCCGGTGATTTCGCAACACCAAGTTCTCAAAATTATATCAGCATAGAGAGTGGATTGATACTTGAGAGAAGTGCATCCTTCCAAATTGGCGATCCTGGTTTTGGTCTTACCATTCGTAAAACAGTTTCTGGTTATATTATAAAAGTAGGAAATACGTTAGAAGCGAGTTGGAAAGGTTCCTATGTTCCTCCAGGTGTAGACCCTTCTACATTCAATGATATTTTTTGTAGCTTTTTCCCTGTAAGATTTTTACATAACGTAGCCTATCGCTACAAATATTTCGAAAACGGCGTGGATTTTAATATCACAACTGGTGGTTTGAATTACACAATACCCTTAGATACGGTTCCCGACACTTTATATAAAATCAATTGTTATATTGGAAACAACATTAATCAAACTGGTTATTCATCCGGTTCTTTCCTGGTTATTTCTTAATTATTGTCTAATTAAATAATTTGCTGTTAACATAATATTTTTATGTAACAAATATTATCATAATAACTAGCCATTTATTTTTTTTTGGGTATCCACCACATGAATAAGATTGGAATTGACAATGTTAATTAGTGTCACATTTGTGATACATTTTTTTAGTTTAAAAAATTAAATCAAGGAGAGTGTTAAGATTTTTATTTTTATTAATTTTAAGAAAGTACATGAGGATTTAATCTTGAAATTTCAGTTAACCTTTGATATTCCTGGAGGTAATGATATTGATGGTGTTTGAATTAATTGTGTATTAAATATTTGATCTGATACTTGATTTATTTGTATATTGTTTAATTCTTCTGATTGTATATTGTCAGATAGATTTAATAAATTTTCATATTCATTATCAAATGAGTAAATTACAGGATTTATTTTGGATAGATTTTTTAATCAAAAAATTATATTTTAAATAAAAAAATTTATGGCACTTNATTTTTTAATCAAAAAATATAATTAAAAAATAAAAAATTATATTTTAAATAAAAAAATTTATGGCACTTGTCCTTTATTTATTTATTTTTTTTAAAAAAATTTAAATTTGAAATTATTTTTATAAAATAAATCATTTTTCCATTTTTATTATTAATATAAACTTTATTTTCAAAAATATTAATTATTTAAAAATTCAATTAATTAAATGAAAAAAGAAAAACTATTTATTATTAAAAAATTTAAAATATCTTGTTTACTCAAAAAGATAAAGAAAATTGATTTATTTATTTTTTAATAAATAAAATAAATAATAATGTTTTTAATAAAAATCAATAAAAAAATTATTTGATATTTTAAAAAAAACATGAATTTTTTAAAACAAAATAATAAAAATAAATTATTTTAAAAGATTTAAATTTTTTTTAAAGAATATTAATTATTTTGTGTTCTGGTTGTTCTGGTTTTTCTGGTTGTTTTTGTTGGAGGTTTGGATTGTTCTGATTGTTCTGGTTGTTCTTGTTGGGAATTTAAAACATTCATATTTGGAAGAGGATTAGAATTTAAAGCTGTTGTAAGAGTATTAGTTAATCTTCTTCTTGTAGTTCTAGGTGATGCTCCTCTTGCAATACAGTTTGGTTGTCTTGGATTTAACCAAGGTGCATTTANAGAAATATCTTCTAAGTCTAAAACAAACTTGAAAGGTGATATTTCCAGATTAGTTACTGGATCATTAATCGGAGGTACATTTTTGATTATTCCAACCAAGATGGCAGTTGTAGATCTTGAATTTTGATTAATTGAGCTGGTTTTATTTATGAGGTATCGATTATTGGCTTTATGTTTTACTTCTAGCCAAAAGTTTTTTGGTTCTAAATCACCTAAATACTCATCAATGTTAAAATCTAAAACAGAATAATCATTTTCATTTCTTACTGTTTGTGTTATAACTCCAGTTAACACCGCATTGATTCCAATTGCAGGCATTGTATCAAAATTCATTTCATGAAGTACTTTAATTGAAGTAGCAGTAACCTTTAAAATAATAAAAAATCATGAACTAATTATATTATTTAATTTTTTAATTGAATAAAAAAAGAATAAGAGGACAAGTGAGAAATAAGAAGAATAAAAGAAAGAAAGATAAAAGGAGAAAGGTAAAAGAGAAAGTGACAAGAAAAAAAATAAGAAATAATCAAAGAGAAAAAAGACAAGACAAAAAAGAAACTTACCATACCAGCCTTCATGAGCAATGAATTTACCCTTCAGAAATATTACTTGCTCATTCTCAAAGTCTTCTATATTGTTTTCAACTTGGTTTAGTGGAATAAAAACTTTTATTCATAAATAAATAATTTCAGCAGGATCCATATCATTTAATCTTGAGATTGCAGTTATTTCTTTTAAAATAAATTCATTTGTATTTC
>PQFF01000063.1:149985-287796 GCA_003547095.1 Diversispora epigaea | reverse complement strand
TTTTAATATTATATTATTAAATAAAAAAGTTTATTATGTAATCTAGTAATAATAAAAATTTTAAATTTTCGTAATACTTAATTTTAAATTGTAATAACTTGATGAATATTGATGCTGCAAAAATGAAACATACATTATTTTATAGTTAAGAATAAGATAATTTTAATTATAATAGAAATGATTTAGTAAAAAATTACTTTAAAGTTTGTAAATTACAAGTGAAAAAAAATTTTTACATATAAAAAACATATCTAAAATAATCTACAATTTTGTTTTATTATATAAAAAATAAACTGTAAGTTTATTTTAATATAAAAGATAAGTCCTGAGTTTATCTACTTATATAGAGAATAATTATTATATAAAAAATAAGCTCTGAGCTTATTTCATTATATAAAAAATAAGTCTTGAGTTTATCTTATTATATAGAGAATAAGTTTTGAGCTTATCTTATTATATAGAAGATAAGTTCTGAGCTTATCTGATTATATAGAAGATAAGTCCTGAGCTTATCTTATTATATAGAGGATAAGCCATAAACTTATCTCATAATATAGAGGATAAGTCGTGAGCTTATCTCAATATATAGTGAATAAGCTGTGAGCTTATCTCATTATATAGAGGAGAAGCTGTGAGCTTATCTCATTATATAAAGGATAAGTCATGAGCTTATCTCATTATCTAGAGGATAAGCTGTGAGCTTATCTCACTATATAAAGGATAAGCTATGAGCTTATCTCATTATATAGAGGAGAAGCTGTGAGCTTATCTCATTATATAAAGGATAAGTCATGAGCTTATCTCATTATCTAGAGGATAAGCTGTGAGCTTATCTCACTATATAAAGGATAAGCTATGAGCTTATCTCATTATATAGAGGAGAAGCTGTGAGCTTATCTCATTATATAAAGGATAAGTCATGAGCTTATCTCATTATCTAGAGGATAAGCTGTGAGCTTATCTCACTATATAAAGGATAAGCTATGAGCTTATCTCATTATATAGAGGAGAAGCTGTGAGCTTATCTCATTATATAAAGGATAAGTCATGAGCTTATCTCATTATCTAGAGGATAAGCTGTGAGCTTATCTCACTATATAAAGGATAAGCTATGAGCTTATCTCATTATATAGAGGAGAAGCTGTGAGCTTATCTCATTATATAAAGGATAAGTCATGAGCTTATCTCATTATCTAGAGGATAAGCTGTGAGCTTATCTCACTATATAAAGGATAAGCTATGAGCTTATCTCATTATATAGAGGAGAAGCTGTGAGCTTATCTCATTATATAAAGGATAAGTCATGAGCTTATCTCATTATCTAGAGGATAAGCTGTGAGCTTATCTCACTATATAAAGGATAAGCTATGAGCTTATCTCATTATATAGAGGAGAAGCTGTGAGCTTATCTCATTATATAAAGGATAAGTCATGAGCTTATCTCATTATCTAGAGGATAAGCTGTGAGCTTATCTCACTATATAAAGGATAAGCTATGAGCTTATCTCATTATATAGAGGGTAAGCTGTGAGCTTATCTCATTATATAAAGGATAAGTCATGAGCTTATCTCATTATCTAGAGGATAAGCTGTGAGCTTATCTCATTATATAAAGGATAAGCTATGAGCTTATCTCATTATAAAGAGGATAAGCTATAAGCTTATCTCATTATATAAAGGATAAGCCATGAGCTTATCTCATTATCTAGAGGATAAGCTGTAAGCTTATCTCATTATCTAGAGGATAAACTCTAAGATTATCTCATTATATAGAGGATAAGCCGTAAGCTTATCTCATTATATAGAGGATAAGCTGTAAGCTTATCTTATAATATAGAGGATAAGTTGTGTCTTAATTTTTTAAATCGGTCTAATTTATACTGTTAATGCAGGCCGTCTGCGTCACAGGATATAACCTGTCTGCTTTTGTCCACGCAGACAGGTTATATCCTAAAAAATCATGCGAATGTGGTGATGATTAACATGAAAATTCCTAAACTAGCTAAATTTCGGTCATGCAGTATAAAAATTCCGATTGAAAATTAAATTCGAAAAATTTGCACTTATAAAAAAAATCTTATATTGAAACCCAAATTCTAATACAAATTTCATCCTTAAATACTATAAACTAAAAAAAATGTCATCTGATGAAATATGCCCAGAATGCAATCAAAATTCCTATGAATATGGATGGTGCAAACCATGTAACTTGAAACATTTCCAAAATGATTTTAATAATTGGACAAGTGGAAATGACAAAATAGATAAATTCATTCAAGATGCTCAACTAAATGCTAATAATTATGACCAAGTTATAGAATGGATACCTTATGATAGATTTAAAGATGTTAAACAAATAGGTAAAGGTGGATTTGGAACAATACATTATGCTAGGTGGATTTATGGACGAATCTTTAGATGGGATATTGAAAACAAACAATGGGCAAGACAAAGGAATTGGGATGGAGAATCAGGAGAAGTGGCATTGAAAAAGTTTGATAATTTTGTGAATTTCAACGATGTCTTAAATGAGATAAATATTTTAATTAATATTTAAATTTAATTTTCAAATTGTTAAATAACGTTTTAACTATAAATTAAAAATGTTTATATTATTAGATAGAAATTCACTTAAAAATACGCGCTCAATATTCTTCAATTGAATTTTATGGAATTACACAAGATCCAGAAACACATTCATATATGATGGTTTTAGCATATGCAAAAGATGGAAATCTTCGAGAATATTTAAAAATTAATTTTAATAATATTAATTGGAAACAAAAATTACAAAATCTATATGTTTTATCTTTAAATTTGAAGAATATTCATAAATTAGATATAGTTCACCGGGACTTCCATCCTGGAAATCTTTTATCATCCAGTTTTGAACATTCTATAAATATTTCGGATTTTGGATTAAGTAAACTAATAGGGGCAAATCTAAATAATCCTGAAAAAAAGAATATATTTGGTGTATTACCATATATTGCTCCAGAGGTATTAAGTGGTGATGAAGAGTATACAAAAGCTGCTGATGTATATTCATTTGGAATTGTTGTTTATGAAATAGTTACGGGCTTTCCTCCATATCCTGATATACCACATGATAAAGGTTTAGCTATGAAAATATGCAATGGATTAAGACCAAAAATTCCATTTAATACTCCCAAATTAATTACAAGAACAATCATGAGGTGTTGGGATGCTCGAGTAACATATAGACCCACTTTTAAAGAATTAATGAAAGAGTTGTGGAAATGCTGGAATGATTATTCGATTCGTTTAAACAAAGGAATAAATAATGATTCTGAAATTGTAATTCAAATTAAAAAAGCTGAAGAAGTTTCAGCAAATCAAGAATCAACCAATGCAACAATTACAACTCCTCTTAATTATCAAACACATCCACAAGCAATTTATACTAGTCGACTTCTTAATTATTCAAACCTCCCAAAGCCCAAGAATCAAGAAAATTTCGAAAGAGAACTTGAAGAATTAACTAAATCTATGTCTAATTTATGTCCTAGTAAGTTTTGTTATATTTTTATTTTTTTCATATATTTTATTATTTTTAAAATAATAAATTATATTTATTTCTATGTTGTTTAGGTGATTCTGATCTATTTATTTGATTGATTTGATTTATTAGTTTTTTTGATATAAAATCTTAACACTAGGAATAGAGTCGAATTTTTCATCCCATTTTTACGAATTTAATTGGTTTAGCTTGTAATTTTGATTTTATAAAAATAGGAAATGATAATAAAGGAAATATGAATTTATCATAAGTGTTAGAATATAATATTTCAACGATGTAGCATTAATAAACGTTATGATGCACGCGTTTTTTAATGTTAAATATAAAAATAATAACGTGTACTCACTAATTAAAAAAACTAATAGTTACAATTTTTTTTTGTTCAAAAACATGTCAACTACTTTTGAAATTTTAGCGTATATAAGTTCACAAAAGGGAACATTTGCATCTGGCATAGTTAATGGAATTGCTTTATACAAACACTTAATAATAAACAGTAGTATTATGAAGTATATCAAACATAAATAAATACAATATTAATTTAAAATTTAAAATTCAAACTTCCCTAACCTTGAACTCTTGTTATAGTATTATAAACCATTACATAATAATGAAGTATTAAAATAAGATCGCCAACTGCATCAGGAATATGCAATTTCACTTTGAATTTTAGAAGATTCTCGTAATTTATTTGGTTGAAATATCAATACGATGAGTTATGAATTAAGTTATAATACTCATGATAAACTTTTTTCAATTCGTAATTCATTAATTCATTACAAGAAGTATTTTAATTTTTATTATAATTATTAATTATTAATTATTGTTAAATATAATTATATTATTTTATTATTACAATATCCAACATGTTGTTCTTTATAGGAAGTTACTATGAAAAATAATGTTAAAACATGGGTGAAACATTTATCAGTGAATATCAATCGAGGTAATTTATTTTTATTTGTTTTAATTTAATTTATTTAATTTAATTATTTTCACCGATTTTTTAATTTATTTAATTTATTTATTTTTATTTATATTTATTTATTTATTTATTTTATTAATTTATTTTCTTGTAGCTTTTCGATTCTGACCTGAGTTCTTCAGTAATTTTATTGGTTTTGATATAATAATTTTTTATTATTTCTACGTATTATTATTTATGCAATAAATTGTTATAATTAATAAATTATTATTTATAAATCACTATTGTTTGACTACTGATAAATTTTCAGAATTGTGGTATGTAATCTTTAATTATTATTATTTTAATTATTTTAATTATTTTAATTATTTTAATTATTATTATTATTTTAATTATTAATATTTTATTTTTTTTAATTATCATAATTCCATTCATTTAAATCCTGTATTCCATTTATTTACATATATGTAAATTAAAATATAATATACATATATATCTCTATATGTAAATAGGACACACGACGCAAATCATTCGAAGAATGTTTAATCATTACACTCCGCAAAATGAGATAGATAAAGGAATATTTTATTTATTCGCTAATAAGAGTAATCTCAAAGAACTTTTTGAAGCATTACAAGAGATTATCAAAATCCGATAGAATAACTTGAATAATTTTAAGAATAATAGTAATGGTGAAGATGATGATGATGGATCAGATGATTTCGTCCAAACTAGCTTGACAAATTTAAGAATTTCAATGGATCTATCTACGGGATAAATGTTAAGTTTCGATCATTTGGAAATTTTGAGGATAATTATCAAGCTCGAAAAGGGAAACTTGCGATGTAAAACATTTATATGAGGAATTGAAAATTCCTGTGGAGGAAAGGGTTTAACTTTGATGAGAATTTGGATGAAGAGTATTTAATTAATTTATTTATTTAAAATTTATTTAATCTATATAATTTATTGATTGATTGATTGATTGACTGTTAATTTATTATTTAATTATTTATTTTTTATTATATTTTTTATAGTTAAATTTTGAGTTTGAATGTTTAAGAGAAATTATAAGAACTATTATTCAAAAAGCCATTGAAGAGGTATTATTATTATTGATTATTATTTATTATTTATCGTTATTAGTTATTTATCATTTATTATTTTTTTATTTATTTGTTATTTATCACTTTTTTTTATAGTACAATTGGTTGATCTTTGGGATAAATGTTTGATTCTTTAATATGAACGTGATGAATTCTTTGGGTTTACAAAAAAGTAAGTAAAATAACATCGAATAATAATAATTATTATTATTACTATTATGTGATATTACATTTTTAATATAGAAATTTTTAATTTATTTATAATTAACTTTTTATATTTTTTATTTATTATTTATTATTGGTTTATATTTGAATCTGATGAAGTATATGAATTACTTTCACAAGAAGTATCTCGTCTACAAGAATTATACGTTAAATGTGCCAATGGATGTTGGAAAGACGTGCCTTAATCGAGATTATTATTCATTTGTTTCTTTATTGATTTATTGATTTCCACATTACATTAAATTTATTCTTTATATTAACATCCAACATTTGCGGAAAATTATCTAATTCGAAAAAAGATATCCAATCACGTTGTCTCTTTCAAGGTTCATTCCGACCACTGGAAGAAGAAAAATTTTGTTGGCCGAAACCTGAGGTTTATTATGATCATTAAATTTAATTTATCAATTAATTTTTATATCTATCATTTCTCATTTAACCAATTATCATTTAAAAAAATAAATTAATGAAATTTTCAGCAACAGTTACTTATTTATTTATTTTAAAAGCTATTAAAATGTTTAAAGTTATGCAAATAGGCTTACAAACTAATTAAATTGAATTTCTACAGAAATATTTATATGTAAAAATGAAAATAAAAAAAATAAAATGAAAAATATTTATAATATTTAGAATTCATCGATATCATCATCTAAACAAAATTAATACAATTAATCAGAAAATAAAAATAAAAAATAAATAAAATGTAATATAATCGATATCGATACTTACTAGTAATTATACGAGAATAAGATTCAGTTAATTCTTCAAGTTCCCTTTCGAAATTTTCTTCGTTCTTGGGTTTTGGAAGATTTGAAAAATGTAGAAGTCGACTGGTATAAATTGCCTGTGGATGTGTTTGATAATTAAGAGGCGTTGTAGTTGTAGTTGTTGTATTGGTTGATTCTTGATTTGTTGAAAATTCTTCAGCTTTTTTAATTTGAATTACAATTTCTGAACCTTTATTTTTCCCTTCTTTTAAATAATCCCTATAATTATAATAGTATTTATTCAACTCACGATATAATTCTTTAAAAGTGGGTCTATGTGTAACTCGAGCATCCCAACACCTCATAATTATTCTTGTAATAAATTTTTGAGTGTGAAATGTAATTTTTGGTCGTAATCCATTGCATATTTTCATAGCTAAATCATTATCATGCGGTACATCAGGATACGGAGGAAAGCCTGTAACTAATTCGTAAGCAATAATTCCATATGAATATACATCAGCAGCTTTTGTATATTCTTCACCACCACTTAATACCTCTGGAGCAATATATGGTAGTACACCAAATATATTCTTTTTTTCGGGATTATTTGGATTTGCCCCTATTAGTTTACCTAATCCAAAATCCGAAATCAGCATAATATTTTCAAAATCGGATGATAAAATATTTCCAGGATGGAAGTCCTGGTGCACTATATCTAATCTATGAATATTCATCAAATCGTAAGATAATAAATATAGATTATATAATTTCTGTTCCCAATTAATATTATTAAAATTGATTTTTAAATATTCTCGAAGATTTCCATCTTTTGCATAATCTAAAACCATCATATGTGAGTGTGTTTCTGGATCTTGTGTAATTCCATAAAATCGAATTGAAGCATATTTATTGATTAATTTATTAGATTTTGAGTGAATTTCTATCTAATAATATATATTTTTTATTATTTATAGTTAAAACGTTATATAATAATTTTAAAATTAAATTTAAATATTAATTAAAATATTTACCTCATTTAAGACGTCGTTGAAATTCACAAAATTATCAAACTTTTTTAATACCACTTCACGGTTATTATATCTTTTCCATTGTTGATTTTCAATATCCCATTCCTCAATTGGTCCATCTATCCACCTAGCATAATGTATTGTTGCAAATCCACCTCTACCTATTTGCACGTTAGCATAAACAAAAAAATCATAATATTTCGGTCCACATGATTGTACAGCAACCCAAATACTTTGTCATTTTACCATTTTCGGGGGGATGTCTAAAGCAGTGTCCATCACATGATTACCCGAAATTAATTAATATTAGAGTAAGTGCTGGGTTAGGGTTAGGGTTTGAGTAGCTATTAGTGGCTATTAAATGTAAAATTTCCTCCCCGACATTTTTTTATTAATGCACCAAGATATGTTTAGACATTAGTTTCTTGTATTTTTCGTGTTTTTCACTTTTTTCTTCGTCGGGCTGATCCGTATAAACAAAAAATTCACGATTTTCATTGGCCATAGTCAACGGAAAATCTCGTGATGGACCCCATTTCCGTCTTTTTTTTTAAAAAAAAAAACTTTATACATATTACAAAAATTAAATAAATAAATAAGGATCAGGGCTTGAATTATTGATTTTTCCTTGTTAATTTAAATAAGTATATTCTAGAATTTGATTTTGGATGAGCGGGTATTATGATTCTATTTTATTGAATTTAAAGCTTGTTAATTATAATAAATTATTGAATAAGTAGAAATTATAAAAATTATTTTATCCAAACTGGTAAGCCTACTGAAGAACTCAGGTCAGAATCGAAAAGCTACAAGAAAATAAAATGAAATAAAATTAAATTAATAAAATAAATTAAATTAAATAAGTAAATAAATAAAAATAAATAAATTAAATATATAAAATAAATTAAATAAATAAATTGGTGAAAATAAATAATTTAAACAAAATAAATTGAAATAAATAAATTAAATTGAAATAAATAAATTAAATTAAATTGAATAAATTAAATTAAAATAAATTACCTCTATTCAATTCTTTAACAAACACTGATAAATGTTTCATCCATGGTTTAACATTATTCTGTGTAATAGTAGCTTCCTATAAAGAACATGTTATATATTTAATAAGAATAATAATATAATAATAATATAATAAAATAACATAATAAATATGATAATATTTAATAATAAATAATTAAAAATTATAATAAAATAATAATAAAATCAAATACCTCTTGTAATAAATTAATGAATTATGAATAGAAAAAATTTATCACGAGTATTATAACTTAATTCATAACTCATCGAAACATATGGTATTATCGTATCGAAAATATTTAATGAACTAGATTATTCATTCTTTTATCGCGATTATAAATAAATAAAAAAATAGAATATAAAATTTAAATCATTCATTATTATTATTATTAAAAAAAGAAATGTAAAAGAAATCTTGTTCATCTTCCTGAAATGATGCATGTTGGCGATCTTTTTTTTTATATCCGTCGTTTAATATAAATAATAAATTACGTAGTTTGGAGTTTTTTGAGGAAAATTACTCCTTTTTGGGAAAAAAGGAAATGATTTTTGTGAATTTTTGAAAAAACAAACGAAATAAAAATAATTTTTATTTTTGCATTTTTAACTTTGGATTTTTTTTTGATTCAAGGTTCATATTTCTTACAAATATTTTTCGAAATTAATTATATAATTATTGTAATAATAATAATAATAATAATGAATGATTTAAATTTTATATTCTATTTTTTTTTATTTATTTAGAATCATGATGAATGAATGAATATTCTAGTTCATTAAATATTTTCGATATGATAATACCACATATTGCTTCGATGAATTATGAATTAAGTCATAATACTCGTGATAAATTTTTTTCTATTCGTAATTCATTAATTTATTACAAGAGGTATTTGATTTTTATTATAATTTTAATTATTTATTATTAAATATTATTAAATATTATTATTATTATTATTATTATTAAAATATATAACATGACACAGAATAATGGGAGAAAGATTTATAAGTGTTTGTTAAAGAATTGAATAGAGGTAATTTAATTTAATTTATTTATTTCAATTTAATTTGTTTAAATTATTTATTTTCACCGATTTATTATTTTGTTTATTTAATTTATTTAATTTATTTAATTTATTTTATTAATTTAATTTATTTAATTTATTTATTTTAATTATTTTCGATTCTGACCCGAGTTCTTCAGTTTACGGTTTGGATATAATATATTTTAATTATTATATTATTTTAATTATTTTAATTATTATTATTATTTGACTTAATTATTTTAATTATTATTATTATTTTAATTATTTTAATTATTTTATTATTTTAATTATTATTATTATTTTAATTATTTTAATTATTATTATTATTTTAATTATTTTAATTATTTTAATTATTATTATTTTAATTATTATTATTATTTAAATTAATTATTTTAATTATTATTATTATTTTGATTAATTATTTTAATAATTATAATTCCATCCTATTTACATTTATTTACATTTGTTAATCTACACATTCACTATTCATTTACACTTGCATTCCCATGTGAATTAAAATATAATATATATAGGACCACTACGTGAATAATTTGAAGAATGTGCAATTCAACTTCATCATTACATTCCGCAAGATGAGATAGATAAAGGAATAATTTGTTTATTCACTAATAAGAGTGATCCAAAAGAACTTTTTAAGAGTTACAAGAGACTATCAAAAATCGAAAGAATAACTTGAACATTGATAATGAATAATAGTAATGGTAATGATTGTGATTGTTGTCTTGGAAGGAGATGATCAGATGATTTTGTTGATCGACAAATTCAAAGGTTAAGTTTCGACCAATTGGAAATATTGAGAGGATAAGTGAAATCATTTGAAAATGATTATCAAGTTCTAAAGGGAAGCTTGAGATGTAAAACATTTATATGGGGAATTTAAAACTCCCGTGGAAGAAAGGTTTCAACTTTGTGATGACAATTTGGATTAATAGTGTTTATAAAAGTATGTTCATTTATTGTTAATTTATTTATTTATTATATTTATTATTTATTATTTTTTATTTATTTATTATTTATCACTATTTATTATTTTTTTAATAGTACAGTTGGTTGATCTTTGGGATAAACGTTTGGTTCCTTAATATGAACGTGATGGATTTTTCAAGAGCTTACAAAAAAGTAACTAAAATTAACATCTCATCTAATAACATTTAATCATAATAATAAATTTCTTAATTTATTTTATTTATTTAATTAACTTTTTATACTTTTTATTTATTATTGGAATTAGCTGACGAAATATATGAATTACTTTTACAAGTAGTATCTCGTCTACAACAATTATATGCGTGCCCTAATTGAGGTAAAATTATTATTTATTTATTTTTTTATTAATTTATTGATTTCCGTATTTATTTTATTATTTATATTAACATCCATCATTCACAGAAAATGATTGGATTCGAAAAAACGTATCGATCCACATCGCCTCTTTCAAAGTTCATTCCGACTATTGGATGAAAAATGGAGAAAATCTTGCTGGTCAATTTAGTTAAGATCGAAAATAAATTAATTAGTACACGTTAATAAATTAATTAGAACACAATAATTAATTTTTTATGCCCAACATTAAAAAATGTGTGCATCATAACGTTCAATAATGCTCTGTCGTTGAAATATTATTTTAACACAACCGATTTTTGTGATAGATTCATATTTCCTTTATTATTATTTCCGATTTTTATTTTTATAAATCGAAACTACAAAACTAAGCAAATTGAATTTGTATACACCTAGTGTTGAGATTTTATAATATTAAAAAAAAAAAAACTAATAATTAAAATTCAAATAATACAAATAATTCAAATAAAAATATATAATGTCAAATAAAAATTAAAAATTAGACATATCCAAATCAACCAGTCCAGAATTTCCAAAATAAATAAGAAATAAATTAATATAATTAATTAGAAAAATAATATTTAAAAATATTTAAAAATCGGGTACATGTAATTTGGATGCAACTAAATAAAATATAAAAATAAATTAATATTTTTTTTTTTTTTTAATTTTTAAAAAATACAAATAAAAGACAATTACACAAATAATATAATCGACACTTACTAATACTTAAAGCAGAAGTTGATTTAGTTGATTCTTCAAGTTCGCTTTCAAAATTTTCTTCGTTCTTGGGTTTTGGAAGTTTTGAAAAATCAAGAAGTCGACTGGNCTACAAAACTAAGCAAATTGAATTTGTATACACCTAGTGTTGAGATTTTATAATATTAAAAAAAAAAAAACTAATAATTAAAATTCAAATAATACAAATAATTCAAATAAAAATATATAATGTCAAATAAAAATTAAAAATTAGACATATCCAAATCAACCAGTCCAGAATTTCCAAAATAAATAAGAAATAAATTAATATAATTAATTAGAAAAATAATATTTAAAAATATTTAAAAATCGGGTACATGTAATTTGGATGCAACTAAATAAAATATAAAAATAAATTAATATTTTTTTTTTTTTTTAATTTTTAAAAAATACAAATAAAAGACAATTACACAAATAATATAATCGACACTTACTAATACTTAAAGCAGAAGTTGATTTAGTTGATTCTTCAAGTTCGCTTTCAAAATTTTCTTCGTTCTTGGGTTTTGGAAGTTTTGAAAAATCAAGAAGTCGACTGGTATAAATTGCTTGTGGATGTGTTTGATAATTAAGCGGAGTTGTAGTTGTTGAACTTGCTAATCCTAGGTTTTTGGATAATTGTTCAGAATTTTCAATTTGAATTCTAATTTCTGAATCTTTATTATAATAATCATTACAGTATTTCCACAACTCTTCCCGTAATTCTTTAAAAGTGGGTCATAATCATTCTTGTAATTATTTTTGGAGTATGAAATGAAATTTTTGGTCTCAATCCATTGCATATTTTCAAAGCTAAATCATTATCATGTGGTATTTCAGGATATGGAGGAAAGCCAGTAATTATTTCATAAGCAATAAGCAATAATTCCAAATGAATATACATCAGCAGCTTTTTTATATTCTTTTTCACCACTTAATACCTCTGGAGCAATATATGGTAATACACCAAATATATTCTTTTTTTCAGGATTATTTAGATTTGCTCCTATTAGTTTACTTAATCCAAAATCCGAAATATTTATAGAATGTTCAAAACTGGATGATAAAAGATTTCCAGGATGGAAGTCTTGATGAACTATATCTAATTCATGAATATCCATCAAATTTGAAGATAAATAATATAGATTATATAATTTTTGTTCCAAATTAATATTATTGAAATTAATTTTTAAATATTCTCGAAGATTTCCATCTGCTGTATACTCTATATATGAGTGTGTTTCCAGATCTTGTGTAATTCCATAAAATCGAACCGCACCATATTTAGTGTATATTTTTAAGTGAATTTCCATCTAATAATATATATATTTTTAATTTATAATTAAAACGTTATATAATAATTTGAAAATTAAATTTAAATATTAATTAAATTATTTACCTCATTTAAGACATCGTTTAAATTCACAAAATTATCAAACTTTTTTAATGCCACTTCACTTTTACCAAATATTTCCCATTGTTGATTTTCAATATCCCATTCTCTAATTAGTCCATCAATCCACCTAGCATAATGTATTGTTCCAAATCCACCTTTACTTATTTGTTTAACATCAATAAATCTAGCATAAGGTATCCATTCTATTACTTTCCAATTGCCCCTACTTTAAGAATTTTCATGTTAAAATCAAGCTCGTATCATAAACAAAATCATTATTTTGACCCACATGATTGTGCAACAACCCCATTTTCGTAAAAAAAAAAAAACTTAATTAAAAATGATATTATAACAAGGGTACAGAGTCAGGGGCTTGAATTATCCATTTTTCCTTGTTTATACTATATTTATTTTAATAAAAATAATATTTTTTTTTAAAACAAAAATTTATATGTATAATCTCGCAAAGGTGGTAAATAAACAAAACACTTAGCTTATATGCTTTCCACTTCTCTTTCTGTGAGGGTTGTTGTGATATTTTTGTTTATTATAAAGAAATTTAAAAAATAAATATATATATATATTTGCAAAGGTGGATGCTAAATAATAAATATTTGAACCGATAATTTTGTTGATTTATATGACTTTTTATTTAGTAATTCAAAAAAGAAAATGAAATAATTTTTTTCTTACTATTAATAAAAACTGTTAAGATGTAATTCTATAATGATGGACAATCTTTATTTATTATATATATTATTTATATATTTTTTTATTTATTTATTTATTTATTCTTGCACGTTTTTTGTCTTATATTATTTCCTTTTCTTTTTTCTGTGAAGGTATTGTTTATTAAAAAAATTTTTTTAAAAATAAATAAATAAATAAATAAATAAATATATATTTCGCATGAAAGTGGATAATAAACATTAAATAATAAATATTTGAATCAAGGATTTTATTTAATTTGTGTAAATTTTAGTTTTAGTGATTCAATGAAGAATGAAAAAAAGGAAAAAAAGAGAAGATGACATTTATAAAAATGGAGAATCAAAAAAAAAAATTGTTACGATGTAACAATATAAAATGCAAAGGATAATTATTATTATTTCTATTATTTATATATTTATTTTATTTAATATCGTATATATTGATATGCTATGCATATCTAATGTTTATTATTATTTTCCTATTTTTATAAAATCGAAATTACAAACTAAGCTAATTGAATTTATATAAACGGGATGAAAATATACTCTATGCCTAGTGTTTAGATTTTATAATGTCAAAAAAAAAAACTAATAAATGGTGCGTTATAACTTAATAAGAAAAATACAAATAAAAAATAATAATGTCAAATAAAATTTAAAAATTAGATACATCCAAATCAACAATTCCGAAATCTCCTAAATCAATACTGCTGACACTCCCAAACCATTATATTAATCCCATTACCATAACATGAGGTTGAACGATTTCCATTTCGTGCTGGTGATACAGCTCTGCTGGGAGCTCTACTTGGAATTGATGACCACTTCCCCATTAATACCACTACCACCATTTCCACTTTTCTAGAAAATGTTGAAGGTGACTCATTGAATTATTATTATTATGATGATGATTATGCAAGGAGAAAGTTTTGTTGTACTATTTCTTCGAATATTGAAGTATACACGCGTCATCTCTTTATATGTAAAAGTTTCGTGAAACAAATTCTATGTAGCTAAATATATATTATTTGCGAATTTATTTTATTTTATTAATTTTATTCATTTATATATAATATAATAAAATCAAAACCAAACTAAATGCCATTTTTTTTGATTAATTAATTAATTAAAGAATATTTTTATTTTAACAAACTATCATTTTTTTTATATCATAATTGTTGCAATTATTATAATTCTTAAAATTTTTAAATGTTGATAAATTATTTAATATTTAGTAAAATCGGTAATAATATTATCAGTATATACTGTATAATTATAGTTACTGCTGTCAATTAAGCTTTGTGTAAAATCTTTATTAGACATTTTAGTACTACTATAATTATTATTTTGGAATTTTTATTTAATTAAAATTCCAAAATAAGTATTTAAATTCAGTATGTATAGTATCTATGTGTCACACTCATTTTTTTTTTGTTATACGAAAAATTTGTGCATAAAAAACGCCATTCATTTGATTGATCATAGCATTCGTATTATTATTTTCATAACAATATTAATATCTCCAGTATTTGAGCTTTCCAATCATGTACGATACGATATCATCAATGAACAACACATAGCATTAAGATAAATGAGTATGTGTAAGTAAATTACTCAGCACAACAACGCCAATTTATCAATGGCTTCTCTAGTTTGATGTTACTACGATACTGATTTCCGAAACCCATGCATAATCTTTTTTAAAAAATTTATCATTGTAAATTGCTGGATTTTTTTTTATATAAGGTGACTAAATTTTTCATATTTATTCCTAAAACCAATTTGAGAAGTTTTTTTTTTATAAATTTGTAAACTTAATTTATGACAATAATGAATCACAAAACTTTTAATCTATTATTGATCGTTTTTCTTTCAAGTTTGGCTATTATCGTTGACGCGAATAAACCTAAAATTTGCACAATAACTAAAACAAAATCTCAAACAGTGACTTTCACTAAGTCCTGTGGTACTCTTCTCCCTCAAAAAACCCATGGCTGTTGGTGTCCAAAGAATTCGAAAAACGAGAACTGCAAAGGTTGCAAAAAAACAAAAATTGTCACTTGTACACCTACTACTACCGAAACCATTTGTCCTCCTATTCTCACTCCCAAAGAATTATGCTGCAACGAGGGAGGAGCAGGTCAAAACAATATTGACCATTCAAATCCCTTAATCGTGGGTGTCTGTCCTCTGGGTATAACTACTGCCGTGGACTGTTGTAAATGTTGTTTTGATAATCCCAATTGTGATGTTTGGTCTTTTTTGTATCCAAGCTGTAATATTTATTCTTGGACTCAAAGCTGTGGTAATTATACACTTAATACTGACAAAGTAGCGATAACGGGCTTAATTGGGTGTAATAAATGTAGGCCAGTATAGATTTATTTTATTATAATGGAATTTATACCTACCTTTATAGTAAACCCTCTTAATCAAAATTTACCAATATTTAAATTAGAGCAAATTTTTTTTAATTGCGAATTTAGAATTTCTTATAATACCCTCTAACAATAATTTTGCAAGCAGATTAATAATGTATTTTACTTTTTTTAAATTACGTTCGCTATACAAATCTTATTTTTATATTTTTATTTATCTGCCACACATATAGAATATGTGATTAGGGTAATTTATAATATCTGATATATGAAAAAATATTCCAAATAAAAATATAAAAACTATTCAAAGAGAGAAATAATATCCAATTATGTCAAAAAAAAATCAAGTGTGTTTTTCCTTTTGGGGCAAGATTAGCAGGTGCTTTTCTTCCCCGTCCCCGAAAAAGGTTAAAATTTCCTTCTATAAAAGTCAATTTTCCCTTTTTCGAAAAAAAGTGACATAAAAATCCGAAAAAGGGAAAAATTGACTTTTACTTAGTATAATTTAAGCCAGATATATAAGTATTTTATAATTAATTTAATTATTAAGAGGAAAGGCTAAATTTTTATTTTTATTTATTTATTTATTTATAGTATACAGTTAACTTTAATCATATTGAATAAATAATTGAATTGATTGTTGAAATTTATAAAATATAAATTAGTGAAATTTATACAAATATTTATAAAGCAAATATTTATAAAAATCATTTTATTGTATATATTATTTAAAATTATCAATATCATCACCTAAATAGAAACAATTAATAATTAATTAAATTAATATAATTAATGAAGTGAAAAATGAATAGTAGGAAACAATTAATTAAACTTATATGAAAAAAGATTCTGTTAATTTTTTAAAATTTGAATCATTTACATGTTTGTAATATTTGAAAAATCAAGGGGTCTAATGGTATAAATTGCCTGTGGATGTTTTTTATAATTAGTTGTTATATTTGTATCATCTGTTATTTGATTTTTTAAAAATTCTTCTGCTGAAATTTGAATTGCAATTTTGCCAGTATCTTTAAATCATAATTAATGTATTTTTTTCAACACTTTATGCAATTTATCAAAAGTGGGTTGATATATAAAGTGAAAATCCGAACATTGAATAATCATTCTTGTAATTATCACTAGTCAAATGAACAAAAAACAGGCAAAATTTTTGGTGCAAATGGGCAAGAAGATTCGCAAATAAGCGGGGAGATTTGTGAATAGGCAAGAGATTTTTGGCTGATTTATGAATTGGCAGGAAGATTTGTAGCCGATTTGTAAATAGGCTAAACCAATTTGCACCAAAAATTTTGTCAATTTTTGATCATTCGATGTGTGTTTCTTTCTTTGCTGATATCATTTAAAAAATTGATGAGATCCCAAACAAGTTCATTTCAACATTTTTTCTGTGTTGATCCTATATATGAGTTAATGATTACAGTATTTAGTAACCAGAAAAAAAGAGGCATCCAATTCCTTCGTACCACTTGTTATTATGTAATGGTTTATAGTTTTTTTTTTTTAACATCCGTAGTTACTTCATTATTATCTCATCTTATGCACTTACGATTTTCTTGAATACAATAAAATTCTTCGATTATACACAATAAAAAAATATTTTAGAAAAGTTGTATGAAATTTTTGTATCAAGAACATTTTTAATAATTTATATTATTCTATCTTGATTTTAAAATGAAAATCTGATTTTCCTTTGATGTGCAGGTAATTAATGAAATAAATTTAATAAAATATNAGGCAAAATTTTTGGTGCAAATGGGCAAGAAGATTCGCAAATAAGCGGGGAGATTTGTGAATAGGCAAGAGATTTTTGGCTGATTTATGAATTGGCAGGAAGATTTGTAGCCGATTTGTAAATAGGCTAAACCAATTTGCACCAAAAATTTTGTCAATTTTTGATCATTCGATGTGTGTTTCTTTCTTTGCTGATATCATTTAAAAAATTGATGAGATCCCAAACAAGTTCATTTCAACATTTTTTCTGTGTTGATCCTATATATGAGTTAATGATTACAGTATTTAGTAACCAGAAAAAAAGAGGCATCCAATTCCTTCGTACCACTTGTTATTATGTAATGGTTTATAGTTTTTTTTTTTTAACATCCGTAGTTACTTCATTATTATCTCATCTTATGCACTTACGATTTTCTTGAATACAATAAAATTCTTCGATTATACACAATAAAAAAATATTTTAGAAAAGTTGTATGAAATTTTTGTATCAAGAACATTTTTAATAATTTATATTATTCTATCTTGATTTTAAAATGAAAATCTGATTTTCCTTTGATGTGCAGGTAATTAATGAAATAAATTTAATAAAATATACATATAACGTTTAATAATAAATTATAATTAATTATATAGTTCCTCCATCTGTTGAATAAAAAAAATGACTTGTCTTGGAGGTTCAAATGTAATTTTCCAATTAGAATGACAAATAATAATGAAGTAATTAGATTTGAAACAAATAAATAATTAGATTTGAAACAAATAATTATTTACCAAATGTTAAAAATGGAAAATCACTAGAAATAAGCTTTATTATGGTGAAGCTTTGAGAGAAGTATGTTGTTAATTATTGCTTTAAATTTAAAGTTATATATTATGACGCTTGGGATCTTCATATAACTATATCTACAATATATAAGAAAATGAAAGGTTTGTATAACAAAAGTCCAGTGATTTTTTTTACATATGATTTTTTAAATTTTGTTTGAATAAGGTAAACAATTTCCTTTTCAAAAAAAATTCTAATATTTCTAATTCCAATTCTAAATTCTAATATTAATTATAATTATAATTTCTAATTATAATTTCCAATTCTAATTAGAATTTAGAATTAGAATTAGAAGTAGAAATAAGAGGAAAAAATTTTATCTCAACGAACGGAGGTTTCTCTTTTAGGATCGTAATTGGTACTGATATGTGATACAATTATATAAAAATTATGTGAACATGCGTCTATAACTTTTTTGTAGGAAGGATCCAATTTACCCATAAATTTCAATATTATTGATATTTTCGAGTGTAATTTCTTTTTGGAAAAATCTTTACGCAAAATTTGCACGAAATTATATAAAATATTTAAAGAAATAAAAGTTATTATAGTTATTGGCAATAGGTGTTGGATTGTGTAATCAGAAATCATCACAAGTATAAACCCCCAAAAACCTGAATATACCTAAATATATTCACTCAAATTAATTGATCATTCGGAATTACATTTATTAATTCCTTGCTTTTACTTTCATCTAATAACATTATTGATCTATTGATCTTAGAATGATGATTGTATTTATACCAAAATTTTTTTTGAATCGAAAGTTTATGAAATTAATCAATCCAAGTTTTTTCCATGTAATTGCAGTTTCCGATCGTAGATATTGAAGAGCCGGGTAAAAGAAATATACTATTTATGAATGTTTTCGCAACGCCAGCTTTATGTTTTAGCACCTTAAGACACATTGAATTGAGACGAGTACATGTGCTTTTTGATAGAATTAAATTAAGTAAGCTATTCTATCGCCGGAAATAAGGACATGGTCAATTATATATCTTATCCCTTAAGATTCTACGTGCATTTGTAATTTTTCATCAATTAGATTTTTTTGATATTGCTTCTTTCCATCAGTTGATAACCAAATAACTAGTATTCTTATATGATCCCTTATATGATCCTTTTTAATTATTATGTTATTTATTAACCAAATCGATAATCATTTTACCTCTTTTCCTTTATAAAATGATAATAATAATGATAATAAAACAACAAATATACTAATGAATTGAATTTAAGTGGGAAATAGTATACTCAACAATTTAAATTAAAAATAATGATAATATAAAAAATTAATCTATTTTTCATCACTACCTAAATCTGTTCATCACATTAATCACCATTCTTTAACTGATCGATTACCAATTGTACTGTTGATAATAATCCTAAAATTGTCAAGATTAAACAAAAAAAATTATTAATACAAAGAATTGGGTAATTTTTATTCATTATTGTTATTAATGATTTATAATATTAGATTTATTTATTTATATTACAGGAAGAAATAAGGATAATAATAATAACAATAATAATTCATGGCGTCAAAAAACAATAAAACCAATTTCGAAACAACGATGCCAGAAACCACCACCATTAAAAATACCAACAGTACAATCATCCAAATACCGAAAACACCGCCATTTTGATATATTTATCAATCAATTAACTGATTTTATGATTAATGATGAAGTTTTATCATCAATAATTCCAATAACAACGACAAAAACTAAATTTGTCAACACCATAAATATTATTTATTATTATTATTATTGGATTATATTTTTTATAGATTAGTTCTCTTCACAAATTCGTACCACAAATAATGATGATGAAACAAATCCGCCCAAATGTACTTTATCCAAAATGTAAAAATAGTATATTTGTTACAAAATAAATATCCTTTATATTTAGGATTATTATTAATCAATTATTGTTTTATTTTTTAGGCCATTGATATTTTTATGGATTATTTTCTATATATTTCACTACAATTCAGAGAAGCATATATAAAGATAAAATATGCAATAAGATTTATATCAATATGGAAATATTTAAAATAAAAACTAGATAATAACAATAAAAAGTGATATAATTAATCTCCCATTAAATCTAATCAATTTTATCTTAATTAAATTAATTAAATTAAAAAAAAAAAAAAGTCAATATATACGATGTACTGAAAAATGAAAGAATGGAATTATCTTTATTTTATTTTAGTTTTATTGTTTATTTTTTTTTTAAACTAGCTTCGCTCCAAAAATAATAATTTCGTGAATTGTTTCACGATTAGAGAAGGGAAATTGGTATCACATATTAATGCTACTATTAAATACTCAAATCCGGCTTTAAATTTATTTATTACTTATCACCTTATGGTCTGTGGTGCAAATGATCCAGCTCAACACGTTTCAAAAANATAAATATTATTTATTATTATTATTATTGGATTATATTTTTTATAGATTAGTTCTCTTCACAAATTCGTACCACAAATAATGATGATGAAACAAATCCGCCCAAATGTACTTTATCCAAAATGTAAAAATAGTATATTTGTTACAAAATAAATATCCTTTATATTTAGGATTATTATTAATCAATTATTGTTTTATTTTTTAGGCCATTGATATTTTTATGGATTATTTTCTATATATTTCACTACAATTCAGAGAAGCATATATAAAGATAAAATATGCAATAAGATTTATATCAATATGGAAATATTTAAAATAAAAACTAGATAATAACAATAAAAAGTGATATAATTAATCTCCCATTAAATCTAATCAATTTTATCTTAATTAAATTAATTAAATTAAAAAAAAAAAAAAGTCAATATATACGATGTACTGAAAAATGAAAGAATGGAATTATCTTTATTTTATTTTAGTTTTATTGTTTATTTTTTTTTTAAACTAGCTTCGCTCCAAAAATAATAATTTCGTGAATTGTTTCACGATTAGAGAAGGGAAATTGGTATCACATATTAATGCTACTATTAAATACTCAAATCCGGCTTTAAATTTATTTATTACTTATCACCTTATGGTCTGTGGTGCAAATGATCCAGCTCAACACGTTTCAAAAATGATTTTGATAAATGGACAAGTGGAAATGAAACAATAGATGAATTTATTAAAGATTCCCAACTAAATGCTAATAATTATGATAAATTAATAGAATGAATACCTTATGATAAATTAATAGAATGGATACCTTATAATAAATTTCAAGGTATTGAACAAATAATACTATTTATTATGCTGAGTGGATCAATGGATATATTCTTCGTTGGGATATTAAAAATTAACAACAACAAAAAATTATTTGATGAATTCCAACAACTGCAATTGGAGCAATGATCAAATCATCCAGAAGAAATGACGACCGGCTGCTCAGAATTCTGGCACTAAAAGTGGACATGATGAAGTGGATAATGATAATGGAGATCATAATTAGGCTCAATCATCCAAGAAAAGTAAATCATCATTAATGGTTGATTTAGTGACTATAAAACCAATTAAAAAAAAAATTAAAAACCAAAGCAAAAAATTAGTAAAAAAAATAAAAAAAATATATATACTATAATATTTTAATACTATTACTCTCCATTTGAGTCCTTTCAAATTATTTGTTGCTGTTGTTGTTGTTACCTTCCTCCAATTTTATTATATTTATTAATTTATATCTGACAGCGTTTGATTCTAATTCATTTGGTATGTATTATTTATTTATTATTATTATTATTTTTATTTTTCTTATTTTAATTATTTTTATTGTTCGAATTACAAAGATATTGATTTTTTACATTTAATTATAATTAGAATAATACAAAAAATCTAATAATTTTGGGCATTATTTTCTATTTACGATTGGAATCCAACAATGGACAATATCAGCCTAACGACCTGCTACAATACTATTTTAAATTCACAAATATAAAAATAGAAATTAGTAAAAATAATATTCTTTACGAGTGTTTTGGTGTTATTCTTTTTTTGTATTTAGAAATTAATATTAATATTTTTTTTGTCGAAAAATAAATTAAATAAAGTATAAAATAAAACCAAATGACAGATTTGATAATTGTTTAACACTTTATCATCTTTCTTTTATCCATTTTTTCCTTTACTGTTTGGTTAATTTACACATTATAAATTTCTATAAAAACTTTAAGAAAAATACATAAATAAATAGTTAATACTCACCTTTTCACTTTTTGATTATTTGATGTTAATTAAAAAAAAATTTTTCAATGATTTTTTTATTTAAGAAAAAAAGCTAAAATCAGAAATAAATACATCCTGTTTAATGTGAAATATGTAAAATGAACATGTGAAAATTTTGTTAAGCCATAATTAAATGTAGATTAATGATAATAAAATAGAATTGTATCTTGATTGTCGATTTCCAATTTCACTTATTTATGTTACCAATATTTTTTTTTGAAGTTTGCATAATTTTATTCTCATTTATTGCTTGGTTGGTTTACAACTATGTCGATCAATTCCCAAAAAGTATAGTAATATTGAGGTGGTACAAATGCCACACGGGAAATGTTGTGCAAGGATTACTAATGTCACAGGGATAATGGTAAGCACCTGTTACCATCCAGGATAACAGATTATTCATCCTTGTACGTTATCCTTCATCCTTGTGTGGCATCCTCCGAAAAATAAGAAAAGTGTGTTTAGATATGACAAGGATGGAGGAAAACATTTCGAAAAAGATATAAATAGCAAGTAGTTTTAGGATGAAGAGCAGGGAGGTTGATCGGAAAAAAATTAATAATTTCATGAAATTCTGATAATCTTTTTTATTTCCTTTGGAAATTTACAAACATTTTTGAACATTTTTATAATATTTCTTTTATTTCTTTCAATAATCAAATAATAAATATAATAATTTTATAATAGACTAGAGGGATAGTAATAGGGTGACATCCTCACTTTGATAATATTTCTATTACTAAACCTAAATTTTATTTTGTAATAAATTAGTAATAGGATTAGACATCTTACACATGATAATATTTCTATTACTTGGATTTTGTATTAAATTTTGATAAACGTTATAATTTCTTGAATAAAGTTATCACAAGTTTTGAAAGTTTGCATAGCAGTTTGTAAGGATACTTTTTTCAATTCTGACCTGAGTTCTTCAGTAGGTTTACCGGTTTGGATAAAATGATTTTATTTTTTCTACTTATTCAATAATTTATTATAATTAATAAATTATTACTTATAAATCATTATTATTAACTACTGATAGATGCAGCCATAAATATGACGAAATGAACTGAATTGTGGTATATAATCTTTAATTTTTAATTATTTTAATTATTATTATTATTTTAATTATTTTAATTCCATTTATTTAAATCCTACATTCCATTTATTTTATTTTATTTTATTTTATTTTAAACGACCAGTGAGGTCTACTTTTTATTCAAATATTCATAATATACAATATTACAATTATGTGTAGAATAAAAATTGACTATAATTAACAGTCTGACCAGCCACCGTAAGGTCAACGAGCATCTTATTTAATAGGTTTAAGCCTATTAAAGTCAAAAAACCAAAAAATAACAAACCCTCTAACTGCTACGACACCTCAACAACTTCAGAACCTCTGCATTTAGCATGGTCCAATACTACATTACAACACTTTTATACCTATAAATCCCAGCGTACTAATCTACGGAGCTCCAAACCTACCCCCAAAATGTTGGTTTGACGAAACAAAAGTTTCTTCCAAAAAATAAGAATCTTGGCTACTTTTACGAACCGAAATTCTACCAGCAGTGATTTTCTCTGGTCATTAACGGGAACCTACATTCCATTTATTTACATTTATTGATCTACACATTCACATATTCATTTACACCTGCATTCTCATGTAATTAAACTATAATATATATATATAAATAGGCCCCACTGCCTGAATAATTTGNTTATTTTAATTATTATTATTATTTTAATTATTTTAATTCCATTTATTTAAATCCTACATTCCATTTATTTTATTTTATTTTATTTTATTTTAAACGACCAGTGAGGTCTACTTTTTATTCAAATATTCATAATATACAATATTACAATTATGTGTAGAATAAAAATTGACTATAATTAACAGTCTGACCAGCCACCGTAAGGTCAACGAGCATCTTATTTAATAGGTTTAAGCCTATTAAAGTCAAAAAACCAAAAAATAACAAACCCTCTAACTGCTACGACACCTCAACAACTTCAGAACCTCTGCATTTAGCATGGTCCAATACTACATTACAACACTTTTATACCTATAAATCCCAGCGTACTAATCTACGGAGCTCCAAACCTACCCCCAAAATGTTGGTTTGACGAAACAAAAGTTTCTTCCAAAAAATAAGAATCTTGGCTACTTTTACGAACCGAAATTCTACCAGCAGTGATTTTCTCTGGTCATTAACGGGAACCTACATTCCATTTATTTACATTTATTGATCTACACATTCACATATTCATTTACACCTGCATTCTCATGTAATTAAACTATAATATATATATATAAATAGGCCCCACTGCCTGAATAATTTGAAGAATGTGCAATTCAACTTCATCATTACACTCTGCAAGATGAGATAGATATTGTTTATTTGCTAATAAGAGATGAATCAGATGATTTAGCTGATCCCAACTAATTTGACAAATTCAAGAATTTCAATATTATCAAATGGATCTATCCGCTGGATTAAGGCTAAGTTTCGATCAATTGGAAATTTTGAGAGGAAAAATGAAATCATTTGAAAATTATTATCAAGTTCAAAAAGGGAAGCTTCAGATGTAAAACATTTATATGGTAATTTAAAACTCCTGTGGAAGAAAGGATTCAACTTTGTGATGATAATTTGGATGAATAGTGTTTATAAAAGTATGTTCTGTCGTTAATTAATTAATTAATTTATTTATTTATTTATTTTATTTATTGCTAATTTATTTATTTATTTATTATATTTTAGTTAAATCTTTAGTTTGAACGTTTAAGAAAAATTATGCAGGTATTAATATTATTTATCATTACTTATAATTTAAAGTTGAAATTCTACTTCATAATCCCAAAAATCATTATAGTAACTTTTTTTTATTATAATTAATTCTATATTTTCTATTATTATTTCAATTAGCTCCGATCAATTTTCAAGAAGATGTTTAAAGATAAAGAGTAAATTTTTGTAAAATCGGTACTTTATTAAAAAATAGTCAATTTTTAAACGCGAATATCATGTGACTTTTATATGATAGTTCAAAAGTTTTAAGTTTGAATTCATGATAAAAATTTTATCACATAAACTGAAATTTCCATTAATTTTTATATGTGGCATATTTAAGAAAAAATTTGCAGGCAAATTTGCCCGGAATTACTTACAGTTTAAGGGATAATATATTTACCTTCAATATTAATGNATAATTTGGATGAATAGTGTTTATAAAAGTATGTTCTGTCGTTAATTAATTAATTAATTTATTTATTTATTTATTTTATTTATTGCTAATTTATTTATTTATTTATTATATTTTAGTTAAATCTTTAGTTTGAACGTTTAAGAAAAATTATGCAGGTATTAATATTATTTATCATTACTTATAATTTAAAGTTGAAATTCTACTTCATAATCCCAAAAATCATTATAGTAACTTTTTTTTATTATAATTAATTCTATATTTTCTATTATTATTTCAATTAGCTCCGATCAATTTTCAAGAAGATGTTTAAAGATAAAGAGTAAATTTTTGTAAAATCGGTACTTTATTAAAAAATAGTCAATTTTTAAACGCGAATATCATGTGACTTTTATATGATAGTTCAAAAGTTTTAAGTTTGAATTCATGATAAAAATTTTATCACATAAACTGAAATTTCCATTAATTTTTATATGTGGCATATTTAAGAAAAAATTTGCAGGCAAATTTGCCCGGAATTACTTACAGTTTAAGGGATAATATATTTACCTTCAATATTAATGTCAATATCTTCTGTGTTATTCATATTATTAGAAATTATGGTCAAATCTATTATATCTAAATTTTTACTTGTATTTTTTCTTAATATAGTTAATTTTCAAATCATATTGTACCTTCATTTACAATATTATTTTCCATTATATCTAGATCCAAATAATTATATAATTATTATTTACATAATAAAAATAAAAAGAAATTATTATTATTATTTACTTTCAAGATCAATACTGTTACCAAATGAATCTATAAAATTGTAAAAATTGAAATAGTATTTTCAATTTGATCCAAATATTTGTATACCTGATTCTACAGTAATTGGCATAGTCCATTTAGTTTCTAGAACAGTATATTGAGAAACTGTTGGTTGAGATCAATAAAGAGGAGAATTTCAAAGATCTGCTATACATGATGGTGAAAAATTGCTCCACTTACCAACGTGAGGTAATGGACGAGCACATATATATCCTGTATATTTATCTTTGCATGGCCATTCCCAATAAAATAATTTTGAGATACCTTTGATCGTTTTAATTTTTGATTTTTTTCTTATATTTTTTGATTTATCTAATTCTTCTAATTCATAGATTTCATCTTCAATATTCCGATTTGGTTCAAAATTGACTAATGAAATTCCTGATAAACCTTTTACTGATTAAACTATATCATTACCACTGGATAAATTACATCCAATTTGTAAGTATCATTTAATTGCATGTGTTATCTAAAAATAAAAGTTTGTTAAAATTGATATGTATTGAAAAAAAAAATTCTTTTGATAATACTTACTACAGCGTGATGGGAATCTACTATTGTCTTCGCTTCACTAGGTTCAAAAAATAACCAGCTTTTAATTTTGATATTATACTAATTATACCAATGGCTTATTATTGCCATAAATTCAGAATTATGATAATGTGGACAATTATCTGAAATTATTCTAATCCACTTAGGTTTTTTTCAATAGTTTCAAAAACAGCTTCAAATGCAGATGCTGTAAACCAAGCATCTTGCTTGGTATCTAAGGACCAGTGATCGTAAGCTGCAATATTCAATTCATTAGAATTTATTTCTTTTGTAAATATCAAAATAGTATGTAATGTCCATCCATGTTTTCCAAAAAAATCTTGTTTGGTTTCGCGTACTGATTGTGGTAAAATTCACATTTTATAGTCAGTAATAATAATTGCTCTATCCAAATCCAACTTTAATAATGTAGTTTTAAATTGTGCATTTAAATATACCTTGCGTTCTTGATGTGAAAGGTAATATAATAATTTTTCTTTGGTTTCAATAAGTTTTGATTGCCAATTTTCTGAAATATTTTTACTCATAAAATTGAAAAAATTAAAAAATTGATCACATTCTGAGCATTGGATTTCATGCTTATTATCGCATTCCCCAAATGCATATAGTAAACAATGTGAAATACAAGGATTATGTGTAACTTTTCCATCTGAATTAATCTTCAATTCTTTTTCAAAGCCACGTTTCATTTGTCTTTTTAGATTATCGAGTTTGTTAAGAACTGTATTCTAATATTATTTCAAATAAATAAATTTATATATTATATAAATTTATAATATTCGAAGTAATTTTGAAGATAAAACAATTATGGTTAGTATAATTTTGAATCATATTGGATAAATTTTCAAATGTTTCATATCCATAATCATTACATATTTGGCATAAACCTTCAAAATCATCACAATATTTTAAATTTTAGAATTTTGTAGACGAGCCATAAAATTGGTTCTTTTTATTCCAGTTGGATAGTTTTCAGAATATTTATTCCATAAATTACATTTTTGATCGCGTAAATATAAGATAGGCAATTTTGATTTTATATCTTTTTGATAAGAACTCATAGCCACGTTTTCATGATCTTGAAAAAAGATTTTAAACTGTTCTTCTTTAGAAACATCTATACGTTGAACAGTTCTTTTTATTTTATTTAGAGGAGGAGCTCCCAGATCATGCAATCTTGCATGTTTTCTTGCTTTATTTATAATATAAGGTGTAACCTATATCGTATAAATAATAATAGTTATTATAAATTTTATAAAACGTTATGTAGTTATATATTTACTTACTTTTAATTCTTGTTGTAAATCTATATACCTGAATTTTAGTGCAATAATTCCAATATATTGCTGGATTTTATTGTCATCTAAATATATTTCTACAATACATTGGTTGTCTTCTATTCTATAAAAATAAATGTTGTAAACTCTTGTATCGTGTAATAAAAGAAGAAATAAATCCTGTTTCAGCTCCATAAAACTGATCAAAAGAAGAGTAGCTGATTCCTGATATTACAGTTGAAAATTTTTCAATTCGGAGAAATATCAGAATAAATTCTACTTTATCAAGTAGTTGTTGAATAATATTTTTATCATCAAAACCCATGATTGATATACCGGAATATTCAGTTTTAGTGTTAAAAACTTTTTGGTAACAAGAATTTATTGCTGTAGAAGGATAAAGTTCTATTTCAGAACTTATACATTCACAAGTACATTGAAAACCAGGTTTTAGTTGATTTTTATTATTTTTAACAACAGTAAGAATAAAGTCTTTACCATTGAGATTACAAGTAATACACATATGTAAACGAAATGGAATAGCCATTACTACAGTGTTTTTTAATTCCAATGAAACTGGTTCCCACCAATTTCGTACAAAAATACTATAATGTAATTCTGGAAAAATATAACCAATTCCTAAGAGTTTTGAAGTAAAACGACGTCATTTTGACATTTTGGCAATGAGACACTTGACATTTAGAATCACTATTTTTAATTAATAAATTTCTGTCACATTTATTTAATGTATGTCGATTATTTTCTACACCTGATTCGCGGACTATCAATTAAAATAGTTTTAATAATGAAAGACAAGTATACATACGTACATACAAATTTGGAAAATGTGTAATTCCTTTAATTATAGAATTTGAAAGTAATTAATGTGTAATTCATGATTTGCTAGTAACAGACGGAAAGATTTATATAATTGATTTTGGGACAACCTTTTCCAATTATATATAAAAATTTATTTTTTATTTGTCATCTGAAAATAAAAATATGTTTAAATCAAAACCATTGATTTTTATGATATTAATGAAGAAAGGGCCTTTATAAGATAGTTTTTGTGACATTCTTATATGTAGATCTTTCGTTTATTACATATCATTTATATATTATTTTATGATTTATAACTACAGCATCATTGCATATAATCTTCTTTCTTTATGTTATCTACTTCTACTTAATGACCTGCTATTATTATATTTTAATCCTTTTTTAATCATATTAAATTAATATTATTATATTGTAGTGTCTACATATAAATAGAGAGAAAAGTTACTTTTATATGCTTAAATTTCAATGCAATTTTGATCTAAACATAAATTTATTTGTTATTTTTTACCTTCTACCTTATAATAGATTTAAAGATATTAAAAAAATAGCAAAGGGTGGATTGATGAACAAATTTATAAATGGAATATTCGAGTCAACGAGATGTAATGTTAAGAAAAGGTTTGATAATAATCTTACAAGTTTAAATGAAAATTTCTTGGGTAAAATATTTAATATATATATTTTTTAATTTATATTATTTAGATAGAAATTCACTTAAAAACACAGAATTCTAGTTATGCTTCAATCTGATTTTATTGTACAGAAGCAAATGAATATTGTTATTTGATTTCTTTTTACACTTTATGTTTATTTTGTATTTTTTACGGCCATTTATTTTTATACATATCTTGTTAGAAATATGAATTAATTAATTTATTAAACAAAATATTAAATAATTTTGTAATGTTTTTGATTACCAAAAACTGAAAAAAATCTGAAAATAACATAAAATAATGAAACGGTGATCATCTCATAACTTTTAGCCTTGATGTAGCAGTTTGACACTATGGTTACGAACCCCTTGAATCAAAAAAATCTGTGAAAAAAAATAAATAATTGTTTTCATACTTTGTTTTTTTTTGCAAAAAATTAACAAAAAATCCAAAGATCATTTCCTTTTTTCCCAAAAAGGAGTGATTTTCATTAAAAAACCCCAAACTAATTTATTATTTTTATAATAGATAATAAATAGTTTGGAGATTTTTTCATGAAAATCGCTCCTTTTCGGGAAAAAAGGAAATGATCTTCGAGTTTTTTGTTAATTTTTTGCAAAAAAAACAAACGAAATAAAAAATTCAATTTTATTTTTTATATTTTTCACTTTTGATAAATAAAAGTATGAAAACAATTATTTATTTTTTTTCGCAGATTTTTTTGATTCAAGGGGTTCGTAACCATAGTGTCAAACTGCTGCATCAAGGCTAAAAGTTATGAGATGCTCATCACTATTTGCTACATCAAGCCTAAAAGCACTTTGCGGATGATCAATTTATTCCTTTGACAATCACTTTTTTTATTTCATTTGTTTCTTTGATGAAAAATTTTTTATTTTTGACAAAGTGAATTAAAAAAATAAATCCAAAAAATATGTATTTGCTCTTACAAAATAAAAAATGTATTATGAATTTTTTGTTCGTAAAAAATATAAATTTTTAATAATTGATTATGTTGTCACGTTTGGACAGCACAGGAACAAATTAAACGACAATTAATCACCGATAGCTTACACTTCTTCGTGTATCGCTATCCTGTTTTGAATATAGTCTGAAGGTACGTGAGTAAGTGAAGTAGAGGTAGTTTTCCCTACGGATACTATCAGTGTTAGAATGAATTTATAAGAGGTAAAATGTTTATTTACAATCAAACAATAAAGAAAGTTTTATTAGAAGTTAAATAACAAAATATTACAATGGCGTGTTTCTATTCTGTTACTACTTCTACTATTTACATGAATGTTGTTATAAACGTTGTTATAACTATTTAATAAAATAAAATGAATAAAATAATATAAAAATAGAGAGATAAAATATTAAAATGTTGCTATCCTAAAATATGCCGCGAAAAGGAACTCTCTTTTTCTTCTTTTACTACTGCTGCTTTTATATTTCTCTCTCATCATTTACTTTCTCTCATCATTCCCATCATTCCCATCATTCCCATCATTTCCCATCATCTCATCATTCCCATCATTCCCATCATTTNATAAAAAATGTATTATGAATTTTTTGTTCGTAAAAAATATAAATTTTTAATAATTGATTATGTTGTCACGTTTGGACAGCACAGGAACAAATTAAACGACAATTAATCACCGATAGCTTACACTTCTTCGTGTATCGCTATCCTGTTTTGAATATAGTCTGAAGGTACGTGAGTAAGTGAAGTAGAGGTAGTTTTCCCTACGGATACTATCAGTGTTAGAATGAATTTATAAGAGGTAAAATGTTTATTTACAATCAAACAATAAAGAAAGTTTTATTAGAAGTTAAATAACAAAATATTACAATGGCGTGTTTCTATTCTGTTACTACTTCTACTATTTACATGAATGTTGTTATAAACGTTGTTATAACTATTTAATAAAATAAAATGAATAAAATAATATAAAAATAGAGAGATAAAATATTAAAATGTTGCTATCCTAAAATATGCCGCGAAAAGGAACTCTCTTTTTCTTCTTTTACTACTGCTGCTTTTATATTTCTCTCTCATCATTTACTTTCTCTCATCATTCCCATCATTCCCATCATTCCCATCATTTCCCATCATCTCATCATTCCCATCATTCCCATCATTTGTGCAACTCCATCATTTCCATCATTTGTGCAACTCCATCATTTCCATCATTCTCACGCCACATGTTTTCTACACTATTTCCTTCGTACCACATTTCCAACCCCTCATTGTCACCACAATGTAATAAAGGTGGTATTATGTAATCAAGTAAGGTGTATTTTTAATATTACTATTTTTTTTATTTATTATTGTTTTTTTTTGATATAAAAATAAAAAACAAATTTGAGTGATGTGGTGAATTTGAAACATTTTTTTTTAATAAAATAAATTTTTATTTTCATGTTAAAACATTGTTTTATTAAATAAAATAATTACACATTTTTATTTCAAAAATAAATGCCAAATTTATTAAATAGTATTATATAATCATGTGCATGTTATTATTATCTATTTTATTTATTAATATTCTTTTATTTATAAGCAGCACATTTGTTTATGCCACAGTATTTTATTTACTATTTTTTTTTTATTGTATTTTCTTGATTTTTATAATCATATGTACATTTTTATTTACATAAACAAATTATTATAAAGAAAATTGGATTTATTGCTTTATTTAAGCACAAAAATTAAATTTTGCATATAATAATATAATGTATTCTTATTCCAACATGAGCAAATATAATAAATAAAAAACCTTTTGTTTGAAAAATAATCAGATTGTCATTTTACATATTTATTGTAATGAATAATATAATTACATTGCCCCTAATAAATTTTGTTTTTTTTTTGATATTTCAACTTGCTATTCATGTGTTGATTGAATTATTATAAATACTTATTATAATTTAATGTCTATTGTATTTTATTTGTCAAGAAAATACGGGAATATCATAAATTTGTGAACAAAATTTTGTTCATCTTAAGAAACAAATTAATTAATTTCAGGATTGAGAATAAATGCATAATTTTTTTTTTATTATTAATTTTTTTAATTGATGAATTTGAAAAAACCAATTTATTAAACAATAATCAGTTATTGTGTTGTCTTAAAATTACTTGATTAGTAATTTAAAACAATTTAATTTTTCAATTTTAATTATTTTAAAGTAATAAAAAATAAATTTAAAATGGATGTATTATTAGATAACCATAACTTTTCTAGACATAAAAATTGAAATATATCTTACCCACACACAAAATTTTGTTCATTTTACAAAAATGTAATGTGCAAATTAATAATTATGCAATGATTAAAATCAAGGCTTGAAAAATAATTCCAGAACATCTGAATAAATAATATTACATAAAACATCTTATTTATAATTACTATGTTATGAATAAATATGAACAAATTTTATTTATTCTTATTATTTTGATAAATAAATTTGAAAATACTTCGTAATAAATATATCAGATTATTTATTTTAATTAATTTGAAATGATTTCATTTCAATTTTTATTATTTTGAAAAATGCTTAGTAATAAAAATAAATATAAAAATGGATATACTATTAGATAACCTAACATAAATAATTAAAACATCTGAATAAATAATATTACATAAAACATCTTATTTATAATTACTATGTTATGAATAAATATGAACAAATTTTATTTATTCTTATTATTTTGATAAATAAATTTGAAAATACTTCGTAATAAATATATCAGATTATTTATTTTAATTAATTTGAAATGATTTCATTTCAATTTTTATTATTTTGAAAAATGCTTAGTAATAAAAATAAATATAAAAATGGATATACTATTAGATAACCTAACATAAATAATTAAAACATCTGAATAAATAATATTACATAAAACATCTTATTTATAATTACTATGTTATGAATAAATATGAACAAATTTTATTTATTCTTATTATTTTGATAAATAAATTTGAAAATACTTCGTAATAAATATATCAGATTATTTATTTTAATTAATTTGAAATGATTTCATTTCAATTTTTATTATTTTGAAAAATGCTTAGTAATAAAAATAAATATAAAAATGGATATACTATTAGATAACCTAACATAAATAATTAAAACATCTGAATAAATAATATTACATAAAACATCTTATTTATGATTGATTAAATAATGTTTTAAATAAATTGATGAATTTGAAAAATGTAAACTACTTTTGAAGTTTTAGCATATATAAGTTCACAAAAGGGAACATTTGTATCTGGCATAGTTAATGGAATTGCTTTATACAAAATACTTAATAATAAAACAGTAGTATTATGAATTAAGTACATCGAACATAAATAAATGGAAAAATATACAATATTAATTTAAAATTCAAACTTCCCTAACCTTGAACTCTTGTTACTATAATAAACTTTTTTTTCTGATTAATAATAAAAATAATAGATAATTTTCTTTGTAATAGTTAATTTTGATGATAAATGATTTCATAGTGACTCAATAATTCTAAAAATATTTCTTGTAATAAAATAAACTTTTGCATAGCAAAAGGGATAAGATATGCCATAATATTGTGGCGAAGCAAATTGGTAATCAGGCGAAATGTTCATTCTATTTTATTTATTTATTTATGATAATGATTTATTTAAATATTTCTTTTTTAATAATTAAAATAATTTATATTCTATTTTTATTTATTTATTTATAATAATAATTTATTTAAATATTCTATGCAATTTCACTATACTTGACTTTGAATTTTAGATCGAAATAGAAGATTCTCTAATCTATTTGGTTAAAACATCAATACAATAATACACAGGTTGCTTCGATGAGTTATGAATTAAGTTATAATACTCATGAACTTTTTTCAATTCGTAATTCATTAATTCATTACAAGAGGTATTTTAATTTTTATTATAATTATTAATTATTATTAAATGTAATTATATTATTTATTATTAAAATATCCAACGTGTTCTTGATAGGAAGAAAAGACATGGGTTAAATATTTATCAGAGAATTGAATAGTGAATATCAATCGAGATAATTTATTTTATTTTATTTTATTAATTTCAATTAATTTATTTATTTAATTATTTTAATTTAATTTATTTTTATTTATTTTAATTTAATTTATTTAATTTATTTATTTTCACCGATTTATTTTTAATTTAATTTAATTTAATTTATTTAATTTATTCATATTTATTTACTTATTTATTTATTTTAATTTATTTTATTAATTTAATTTAATTTATTTTATTAATTTAATTTAATTTATTTTATTTCTTGTAGCTTTTCAGTAATTTCATGGTTTTGATATAATAATGTTTATTATTTCTACGTATTATTATTTATGCAATAATTTATTATAATTAATAAATTATTTATAAATAATTATTATTTGACTACTAAAAAATATGATGAAATTTTCCGAATTGTGGTATTTATCTTTAATTATTATTATTTTAATTATTTTAATTATTTTAATCATTTTATTATTTAAATTATTTTAATTATTTTAATTATTATTAATACTTTAATTCTTTTAATTCTTTTAATTATTATTATTATTTTAGTTTTTTAATTATTATAATTCCATTTATTTACATATTCATTCACGCCTGCATTCCCATGTAAATTAAAATAAAATACATATATATCTATATATAAATAGGCCCACTACGTGAATCATCGGAAGAATGTGCAATTCAACTTCATCATTACACTCCACAAGATGAAATAGATAAAGGAATGTTTTGTTTATTCGCTAATGAGAAGAGTAATCCCAAAGAACTTTTGAAGCATTCCAAGAGATCATCAAAAATCGAGAATAATAATAAGAATAATAGTAATGATACTGATGAGATGATGATGATGAATCAGATGATCGGGTCCATACTAACTCGATAAATTCAAGAATTTCAATGGATCTATCTACGGGATAAATGTTTACTAGAATAGTGAAATCATTTGAAAATGATTATCAAGCTCGAAAAGGGAAACTTGCGATGTAAAACATTTATATGATGAATTGAAAATTCCCGCGGAGGAAAGGATTTAACTGTGATGAGAATTTGGATGAAGAGTATTTAATTTTATTTAATTTATATAATTTATTTATTTATTTGATTTATATTTATTGAATTTTTTATAGTTTAAGAGAAATTATGAGAGCTATTATTCAAAGAGCCATCGAAGAGGTATTATTGATTATTATTTATCATTATTTATTATTATTTATTATTATTTATTATTATTTATTTATTTATTATTTATTTATCATTTATTATTTATCACTATTTATTATATTTTTAATAGTACAATTGGTTAATCTTTGGGATAAATGTTTGATTCACCAATATGAACGTGATGAATTCTTTGAGTTTACAAAAAAGTAAGTATAATAACATCTAATAATAATAATAATTATTATTATTATTACTATGTGATATTACATTTTATAATATAGAATATTTTAATTTATTTATAANAAAGGGAAACTTGCGATGTAAAACATTTATATGATGAATTGAAAATTCCCGCGGAGGAAAGGATTTAACTGTGATGAGAATTTGGATGAAGAGTATTTAATTTTATTTAATTTATATAATTTATTTATTTATTTGATTTATATTTATTGAATTTTTTATAGTTTAAGAGAAATTATGAGAGCTATTATTCAAAGAGCCATCGAAGAGGTATTATTGATTATTATTTATCATTATTTATTATTATTTATTATTATTTATTATTATTTATTTATTTATTATTTATTTATCATTTATTATTTATCACTATTTATTATATTTTTAATAGTACAATTGGTTAATCTTTGGGATAAATGTTTGATTCACCAATATGAACGTGATGAATTCTTTGAGTTTACAAAAAAGTAAGTATAATAACATCTAATAATAATAATAATTATTATTATTATTACTATGTGATATTACATTTTATAATATAGAATATTTTAATTTATTTATAATTAACTTTTTGTATTTTATATTTATTATTTATTATTGGTTTATAGTTAAATCTGACGAAGTATATTAATTACTTTCACAAGAAGTATCTCGCCTACAAGAATTATTATGTTAAATGTGCCAAGATTTATCGATGGATGTTGAAAACGTGCCTTAATCGAGGTAAAATTATTATTAATTTGTTTCTTTATGGATTTCCACATTACATTAAATTTATTCTTTATATTAACATCCATTATTCACAGAAAATAATTGAATTCGAAGAAAAGGACCCACGTTCTTCTTTCAAAGTTCATTCCAACTATTGGAAGAAGAAAATGAAGAAAATCTTGTTGGTCCAATTTAGTTAAGAAAATTTATGTAGTATTGTGTGAGCTTGTGATATAACAATACACTCCAAAGCCTGGGGTTTATTACGATCACTAAATTTAGTTTATCAAATTAATTTTTAGATTAATGAAATTATTAGCAACAGTTATTTATTTATTTATTTTAAAAGTTATTAAAAACAGTTATAGTTATGCGAATAGGTCTACAAATTAATTTAATTGAATTTCTACAAAAATATTTATTTATAAAAATAAAAATAATAAAATATTTATAATATTTAGAATTCATCGATATCATCATCTAAACAAAAAATAAATTAATTCAATTAATTAGAAAATATAAAAAATAAAATATTTATAATATTTAGAATTCATCGATATCATCACAAAAAAATTAATTAATATAATTAATCAGAAAATAAAAATAGAAAATTAAATAAACAAAAAATGAATTAACATAATTAATCGGAAAATGAAAAAATAAAAAACAAATAAAACGTAATATAATTGATACTTACTAGTAGTTATATGAGAAAAGGATTTAGTTAATTCTTCAAGTTCTCTTTCGAAATTTTCTTCGTTCTTGGGTTTGGGAAGTTTTGAAAAATTAAGAAGTCGACTGGTGTAAATTGCTTGTGGATGAGTTTGATAATTAAGAGGAGTTGTAGTTGTAGCTGTATTGGTTGATTCTTGATTTGCTGAAAATTCTTCTGCTTTTTTAATTTGGATTACAATTTCTGAATCTTGATTTTCCCCAAATTCTAAATAATCTCTATAATCCTTTTGGTATTTACACAACTCAACATATAATTCTTCAAAAGTGGGTCTATGTGTAACTCGAGCATCCCAACACCTCATAATCATTCTTGTAATTAATTTGGGAGTATGAAATGGAATTTTTGGTCGTAATCCATCGCATATTTTAATAGCCAAATCTTCATCATGTGGTATATCGGGATATGGAGGAAAGCCCGTAATCATTTCATAAGCAATAATTCCAAGTGAATATACATCAGCAGCTTTTGTATATTCTTCATCACCACTTAATACCTCTGGAGCAATATATGGTAATACACCAACTATATTCTTTTTTTCGGGATTATTTGGATTTGCCTCGATTAGTTTACTTAATCCAAAATCTGAGATATACATACTATTATTTTTAAAATTGTATGATAAAATATTACCAGGATGGAAGTCTTGATGAACTATATCTAATTCATGAATATTCATCAACCTAAAAGATAATACCCGTAGACTAAATAATTTTTGTAACCAATTAATATTATTAAAATTAATTTTTATATATTCTCGAAGATTTCCATCTTTTGCATATTCTAAAACCATCACATATGAGTGTGTTTCTGGATCTTGTGTAATTCCATAAAATCGAATTGAAGTGTATTCAACAGAACCAGTGTATGTTTTAAAGTGAATTTCCATCTAATAATATAAACATTTTTAATTTATATTTAAAACGTTATATATTAATTTGGAAATTAAATTTAAATATTAATTAAAATATTTACCTCATTTAAGACATCGTTAAAATTCACAAAATTATCAAACTTTTTTAATGCCACTTCTAGATTACCATATCTTTCCCATTGTTGATTTTCAATATCCCATTCTCTAATAAATCCATCAATCCACCTAGCATAATTTATTGTTCCAAATCCACCTTTACCTATTTGTTTAACATCTTTAAATCTATCAAAAGGTATCCATTCTATTACTTCCCAATATTTATTAGCATTTAGTTGAGTATCTTGAAGTAATTTATCTATTTTATCATTTCCACTTGTCCAATTATTAAAATCATTTTGGAAATGTTTCGAGTTACATGGTTTGCACCAAAGTCCATCATATTCTAAATTGCATTCTGGGCATATATTAAATGACATTTTTTTTGTTTATAGTATTTAAGGTTGAATTTTATATTTTTTTTTAAAAAAAATCAATCACTGTGTATCAGAATTTATGTTTCGATGTAAGATTTTTTTATTAATTTCCTCGGATTTAATTATCAATCGGAGTTGTTACCGAAATTTAGCTACTTTAGGAATTTTCACGTTAGTATCATGAACAAAAAATCATTTGCAGAGATAATATTTTGACCCGCATGATTGTACAACAACCCCCAAATCTTTGTCATTTTACCATTTTCGTCTTTTTTTTTAAAAAAAAACTTAATACATATCAATCACCGGACAAATCCAGTTACACCAATTTACTAATTATTAAAAATTTGTGTAACTTCAATCGGACAATAATAACTTTTTTTAAACATGTACTACAATATAATTTTATTACTAATAACCAAAATTCAGCTTCTATTTTAAGCATAAATCTATTTTTTTCAAAACAATAATTATTAAAAAAAAACTTATAATATACTTAAATATCGTTCGTTATTTTGGTCTTTTACTCAAGATCCTCCTTAATTTCAAGTTATTAAAAGTCGATAATAGATAAAATATATGTAAAAAAATATGCCCAATAAAATTTATTTAATATGTAAAAGCAGTTTATGCATTAGTTTTTATTCCAACACAAGTAAAACACTTTCAAATATTGTCTATGTATTACTTTATTTATTTCTATTATTTGACCAATACCTTTTAACACGCTGAATATTCCATCCTTGAGGTAATTTGTTCAAAACTTCATAAATTTCGTCTTCTGAAGGCATTTTTTCACTTTGTAATAAACATTTTAAATTTCTTTTTCTTCTTCAGTTGTTCCAATTCTCCGATGTTTTGGTTGGGGCTGGCTTCCGACATTTTCTTGACTATCTAATTCAGTATATTTTCTTTTTAAGTTTAATTGAGGATCTTGTAATACCTGAGAACTTTCATCATTATTTTCTGGTATGGTCTTTTTTTTAGATTTTTTTGATAAATCAGAGACTTTAGTTTTTATTACTGATAACTTTCTTCTTCCTTTAGTATTAACTGCTTCAGTTTTTATTACTTCTTGCCAATAGATTTCTTTTATTCTTCTTAATCCATTCTCGTAAGCTTGGTTTATTTTTATTAATCCTTCTTGATTTAATTGGGGTGGAGAATTTTTTTTGAAAAGGTTATGATTGATAGAATTATCCATTTCAAATGCTTCTAACAAGTCATGTACCAATTTCCATAATGGATCAATATGATTGTTAGTATTACGATTTTTTTGATAATATGTGTGAGTATCTAGAAATCATTTAATAATGTATCAATTCGTTCTCTTTCTTCTTGAGTTGCTTTAATTTGTAATTCTAAATTTTCTTGATTGCATGAATTTCCTGTGATATTTTGTTTAATATAGGCAACATCATGAGTCTCTAAAGCCTCATCATAAGCAGGATAATGTCCTTTCCTTGCTAGATTTATAGAGGCACAATAGTGGAGTTTTTGTTCTAGTTGTGGATATTTTTCTAAAATAGAAAGGAAATGCGTAACAGAGGTAGTATAATTATTTTTTCCTGCTGCAGGAAATAGTGGAGCAAAGGCAACTAATCCAAATTTCTGTAATTCATAATTTCCACAACGAATTCCAGTAAGATGAATTTTCCAAATTGTAAACCATTTATAATATAAATACCAGATTCTTAAACAAATTCTTTTATTTATGAGACCAGATAATATTTCTTCAATTTTGGTATTTGTTTTTTGTACATATATATGAATTTCATTATCATCATTTGGTGATCTGCTTGGTTCCAATATAATTACATTTGGAGGTGGAAGTTTACAGCCAAAATTTATTTGTTTTAATATTTCTGAATCTACTATTGTAAGATCAAAGTCTTTATTATACTTTAATTCTTCTTTTTCATTGTGCCGAAATGCTAATAAATTTTCAAATATTTTATTGAATTTGTAGATATTATCATTTATTACTTGTGACATTCCAAAAAGTTGTGTATTTTCATCTAATCCATGAAGTGGTTCAGGTTTTTTGTTAATAATCTCAGGTAATGTAAATTGAAATACCATCCTTAATGTAGCATGTGATGTACCTTGAGTTACATCATATATATTTCCAAATTGAAAACTTTTTTCCTTAAAATCTATATTATCAATTACGGCTAAATTAAAGATATTTGTTCCATTTAATAGGCATTTAGTTGGATCTGCATTTTCCATTCGTGTTTTTTCTAACCTCCGCTCATGCCTAGTTGTACGTCCAATAATAGACCATTTGGTCAAAAGGTCATATAATGAGGATAACAATTTTGGTCGTCGGCATAATGATGCTAATACACTTGGTAACCATAAATTTGAATATGGAAATGCAAAATTAACTAATGATGAAATTAATAAAGAAAGAAGAGTGTTGACTTTCTGTAAATTAACTTTCTTTGATGGTTTGTTATTTGAATATTGTTTTCTATTTGATTCTGTAATTTTATTTTTCAGTATTAATGTAAGCATTGATTCAAAAAAAATTACCAAAGGTTTTGAAAGTGTATTAATATAACTATTAAGATTTTTGGGATTTTGTAAGATATTTTTGTTTTTTTTAAGGTATTTGGATGACTTCCATAATTCTTGTCCCATTTTTTGGCCAATTTCTTTATATTCTTCTTCATCCAATTCTCTTTCTTGAAAATTAATAGGAATTTGATTTATTTTCATTATTGTTTTTAATACAAAATAGCTTGGAATATTATAATTACAACTATTGTGTTGAGATGTATTTGAATTAAAAAATGGAATAATTTGAGGTAAAATTGTTGCAAGAATATTTTTTTGATATTCAGAATTTTTATCTTTTGCAATATTTAAAAGCCATTGTATTAATAATTGAAAATTTTTTTTGATATCTTCCTTATGATATCCTTTTTCTGCACATGATGACATCTTTCATCCTTTTCCTGGTTTAATATGAAGATGCTCTCCTTCTTGCTTATAACAATTACAACATATATATTGGGAACTTTCAATTTTTTTAGGTTGTTCACATATAGAATTATATGGCTCTAGTGCATTACAATTAAATTGTCCATTACATACTACTTGAATATTTTTTTTCATTTGTTTTCCATAAGTGTTTTTCACATCCCAAACCTCATGTAAAAAAATAAAAAAGTTTTCCATAAAATAAACATTTTTTTTAACGAAGTATACTTTGATTTGTGTTTTTTGTTTTTTTGAAACCTGGATCATGAAGATTCTTTTGATCATGATTAAAATGATAACTACAAACACCCAATTGTTTCAATTCACCATTTTCTTCAATAATACTTTCTCCATCTATTTGCCATACACCACAAAGCTGCCATAATGTTCAAAAACTTTTTTTTTCACATCTTTTAATGTAACCATCAATTTTATCAACAATTACACAATGGGTTAAAATTTTAGATTCCTTTTGTTCAATGATTATGTCTTCTGACTCTGCTTCCGATATTAAACATCTGCTTCTGATATTAAGTCATCATCAGCAAATATACTATCTGTTTCACTTGTATTTTCAGTATACAATTTTTCAATTATTGTTTCTAAATATTTTTCATCTAAAGCAAAATTAACTGATTCTCCTAATTTATTATTCTCAGTTTTATTTTCAGTTTCATTACTATATTTTTCATATTCAGTTGGTAATGAAGTACTCTGAGTGTTGAATATTTCTAAAATTGAAGCTTCTGGAATATTTTCATATAAAGACATTTCAGAATTGAAAATTTATTGTAATTTTTATAGCAAAGATCCTCTTGAAGTAAGTACAAAAAAGATTTAAACATGAAAAATGTATTGAACACAAAAGTATATAAAACATAAAAAAATGTGTTACAATAAGCATATTTATTATTTTTTGATTCGTAAATACAGTTTATTTAAAGATTTTTATTTTGATTAGACTTTAATAAATATAAAAAATAAAATAAAAAAAAGAATAAAATAATATTTGTACAATTTGTCTTAAAAAAATTTTATTTTTTGGTGTAGAAATTTTAGATTTTGAAAAAAAAAAGATAATTGTCCAACTTCATGGTCAAGATCCTTTTGAACAAAAATACTTTTATTAATAATATGTATAAGAGAAAATGTCAAAAAAAACCCTCAAAATTAATTGTGTCATTAATATACATGTTCCCAAAATTGTTTTTAGATTTTTGAGATATTTCAACTTTTTGAGATTTATACAGAATCTATTCTATATATAGAAGTAAAAAAAGTACCTAGTTATTTGTATCTTTAATCAAGGAATTTATCTGGGTGGTCAAAAAATTTCGGGTTTTAAGTAAAATAATTTTGTCTTCTATGAAAAACTATTTTGACTTTTTTCTCCAAAATTGCAATTTCGGGGCCCCAAAATAATTTAGCATGCAAGTATAGTCATTAATATTTGGTTAGTTATGTATTACAATATTTAATAAAGTTAAAAATATCTAATTTTTTGTAATAATTTTACAGTAAATTATAGTTACACACAGCGTCAATCACTATTTGATCTATATAGCACTGGATTTGTCCAGTGATTGATATTGTATGTATTAATAAATGAATAAACAAGGGTTCAGGGTCAGGGGCTTGAATTATCTATTTTTCCTTGTTAATATTTTTTAATTTTTTTTTTAATTTCGCCTCTCATTTTTTAACATACCCTTTTTATTTTGCTTTCTTTCTTTTCTTGTTGTGCTATAAAGATAAACAGTTAACCAACCACAACCTGTCATCAAAAATAAAATCCTGATATAAAAGAGTTGGTCAGTCATTATATATTGATAATGCAAACTAATATAATGAGGAATATACATACATATTCTTGATGTAGTTATTGGAATCTTACATTCCCATTCTAAAGACCAAGGTATGGTGGAGAAAAAGTAAGTTGTATAATCAGAAGAGAATTGGCCAACATCAAGCAGGCAAATATTAAATTCTTTTACCATTGCATATGTGACCATTCTTTTCATAATGTCTCGAATATTGACTCTCTTTGTATAATTAAAAATAAAAAATGTGCAAGGCAACTAATTTAAGAGAATGCTATACTATACTCTATACAGGATTGACAAAAAATAAACAAGTAATAATTTCTAGTAAGTATGTGATAATAATTTTGTATTTTATATATTTTTTTGGGACTGGCAAGATACAAAGTAAAGATTTCACAAGAAATACTCATTCCACTTACAGCAGAAATTTAAAAAGGAATGAGCAAAGAAAAAAATACTTCTTTATATATTTGAAAGATAAGGACAAAAAAAATAATGGGAATGTGTATATGTGAATATGATGCTATTTTTTCTTATAATATTTTATTATTATTTATATAATTTATGCTATTCTATTATTATTATAATTATCTGCACATATTACTTAAAAAGAAATTATGAAAATATGATTATTGAAAAATTTTATGATTTTATTTTTATTAATTTTTATTATGGTCTGGTGCAAAAAGATTTGCTCCTCAAAAAAATATTAATAAAAAAAATTTTTATTAAGTAAACTTCTTTTTTTTTATTTAAATGATATCAATACATATTCGGAAGTATGATATATAAATTTTAAATGAAAATTATGCATCATCATCAGAATCATCATAGTTATCAATTTCTTCATTGATTAATTGTCGGAATTAAAATATTCCTTGGCATTTTTAAGTGCTTTTCTCCAAAATCCAACTATAACTTGTGAATTAATTTTATTTTTAAATGCATTTAAAAGCATATTTCAAATAGATAAAAGATTTGCATGTGGACCTGAACATGAAACTTCACCCTTTACAACTGCCCAAATACCTTCAATTGGTTGAAGTTCACAGTGATAAGGGGAGCAAAAAAACTTGATGATTGTATTGTTTTGCCATTTCAACACAAGAAAATGGCACCTTTTCTTTGTCTATTTGAACTAATTTAAAAAGTTCCAGTCTTCATGGCTCACTAGAAAAAGCATAAAAGTTCTGCAATATTTTCATCAGGTTGAAATTTAGGTCACCAGTCTGATACCACACCCCCAACTGTTCTCTTGGCAACACCCAATACTTCAGCAACTCGCTTGTGTAATGTAAGCTTTTGATGATCATTTTCTATGGAATTAGCCCAGAAAAGTAGTTGTAAATATTAATTATCATTAGTTTTTTCATTCTCCATAAGTGGTGCACCACTTCGTTTTAAAGGAGAAGGAAGCATAGTTAAGCAAAAAAATTTTTGGCAATGAGTATCCTTAGTTATGTTGTACAAATTGTGTGAATTTCAAGCTGTTATGCTTGTTGCACAAAATTTTTTACTTAGTGTAAATTGTATCTTTTTCAGCGAGGAGCAAATCTTTTTGCACCAGACCATATGTAAAAATTGGTATATGTTTCTTATCCCTTTAAAATTTGTTTTTGTTAGTAATTTTAATTAACAAAATTACATGATTCACACAATTTGGAAATATTAAAAGTAAAGTAATTTTTATTTTTTTTTATTTCAAAAAATTTCAAATGTCATATTCTTACATTTTTGTTTGCTTGCGTTAGAATGTGAGTTTGTTTTGTTTTCTTATTTTATCTAGTTTAGAGCAATAGGATGTTTCTTTAAGATAGTTTCATATTATAATCCAATTTTAATAATAACATAAAGTCCTTAAATAAAACTTAATTCCTACAAAGCCCAAGAAGCAGGTGGAGTTATCAAAGTTAATTAATTAAAATATTAATATGATACTTGAAGTGAACTGTAATTTTTTATATCCTTGATTATATTAGATACTATGACATCTCCTTTATAGTCTATTGTATCAAAGAAGTTATATAAAATATTTTAATGTTTTGGCTAATTAATCTACATGTAGGAATAATCTAGTATGACTATATGACTATTAAATTGAATTCCATTTTTTTAATATAAAAATTAAATTCAACTTATAGTATTTTGGCTTGAGAGAAATAATAAATCTTGTTATGCTTGAATTCTTTTTTATAGTTCTAAGAAAATAGTTAAAAAATTTTAAAAATAAATTAATCTTTGTGATTTTTTTTTTTTTGATTTATAATTAAAGGGATGAAAAATATATTGTGGCGAAGTAAATTGGTAATCAGGTGAAATGTCATGGGGGATGATATTTCTGTGACACTAGATGAACTTTCAGGTGATTGTCATCTTTGTATGAGGATGAAGGATGAAGAATGCTGTACAAGAATGAAGGACTTTGCTGAAATTGTTTTTTTTCGAAAATATCCCAGAGATATCGCCAGGATATTTTATAATATCAAATTTATATCGAAATTATATCGCCAGGATATTTTTAAAAAAAAAATATCCCGGCGATATAATTTTAATATAGATTTGATATTTTATATCACAAAAATATCTATTTGATATCCCAGTGATATCCTAGAAATATTTTATAATTTTATTATGATTTTTATTATTTTAGTAATGTTACACAAATATTATCACAATATCACCGCGATATTTTAAAATATCATATCGATATCACTGTGATATTAAATAAATATCAAATAAATATTATATTAAAATAATCTATTCGATATTTATTTAATATAAAAGTGATATCGATGTGATATTTTAAAATATCACGGTGATATCGTGATAATATCTGTATAACATTATTAAAATAATAAAAATCATAATAAAATNTTTTTGATTTATAATTAAAGGGATGAAAAATATATTGTGGCGAAGTAAATTGGTAATCAGGTGAAATGTCATGGGGGATGATATTTCTGTGACACTAGATGAACTTTCAGGTGATTGTCATCTTTGTATGAGGATGAAGGATGAAGAATGCTGTACAAGAATGAAGGACTTTGCTGAAATTGTTTTTTTTCGAAAATATCCCAGAGATATCGCCAGGATATTTTATAATATCAAATTTATATCGAAATTATATCGCCAGGATATTTTTAAAAAAAAAATATCCCGGCGATATAATTTTAATATAGATTTGATATTTTATATCACAAAAATATCTATTTGATATCCCAGTGATATCCTAGAAATATTTTATAATTTTATTATGATTTTTATTATTTTAGTAATGTTACACAAATATTATCACAATATCACCGCGATATTTTAAAATATCATATCGATATCACTGTGATATTAAATAAATATCAAATAAATATTATATTAAAATAATCTATTCGATATTTATTTAATATAAAAGTGATATCGATGTGATATTTTAAAATATCACGGTGATATCGTGATAATATCTGTATAACATTATTAAAATAATAAAAATCATAATAAAATTATAAAATATCACTAAGATATCACTAGGACATCAAATAGATATTTTTGTGATATAAAATATCAAATCTATGTTAAAATTATATCGCCGGGATATTTTTAAAAAAAAATATCCTGGCAATATAATTTCGATATAAATTTGATATTATAAAATATCCTGGCGATATCTCTAGGATATTTTCGAAAAAAAACAATTTCAGCAAAGGATACCATATGAGGATGAAGGATGCCGTACGAGGATGAAGGATATCGTACGAGGATGAAGGATGAAGTGTAAACAAAAGAGAAAGTATAAATACAACTGTTGTCAGGAGTAAGTAAGAAGTTAGTTCAGATTACAGTTACAATTACAAGTTAGAATATAATTAAGAAATAATTCAGAATAATTCGAAATACTTTAATAAATATTATATAGAAGAGTATACTTCCTTCAGGAACAGGAAAGATATGTCACGCTGTAATATTTCTGTTGTTGAATGATACTTTACTTTTAAAACTTTATATTTTATATTTTAATAAACTTATACTTTGTGTTGTAATATTGTGAAATATTATTAAATATTGTTTGATACTGCATTACTACTTTTACTCCACCTTACTCACTGTGCCTTCATGATTAATTTGATTATTATTTGATTATTATTATTATTTATTATATATTTATTATCTGTTTCGAGATAGGCAAGTTTAGATCGACTGATTGCTTGACCTACTGGCAGATAGAGCATATTATTATTTGTTTGTGTGATGCAAACTGTGAGACTGATTTGAGAAATTGTTCGAAATACTCTGCACTCCTGTGACAATATTATTAAGATTTTTTATATTCTAATATATTTTGCATTTAAATAATCAAGATTATTTTGTGTTAGTTTTATGAATAATTGAAGTAATTGATTGCTAATCTAGAATAACTAATTATGTTTTTTTCAACTCAAATATCAATAGAATTGTCAGGATTTAATAACTTTCCAGTAACTATTGAATAGATTATGACTATAACTCTGCAATATAAAGTTAATATAAAGTTGACAATAAAAAAAATGAATTAAAATATAAAAAAAAATGATTAAATCATATATTTATATATTCTTGATAAAATGTANCAAATAGATATTTTTGTGATATAAAATATCAAATCTATGTTAAAATTATATCGCCGGGATATTTTTAAAAAAAAATATCCTGGCAATATAATTTCGATATAAATTTGATATTATAAAATATCCTGGCGATATCTCTAGGATATTTTCGAAAAAAAACAATTTCAGCAAAGGATACCATATGAGGATGAAGGATGCCGTACGAGGATGAAGGATATCGTACGAGGATGAAGGATGAAGTGTAAACAAAAGAGAAAGTATAAATACAACTGTTGTCAGGAGTAAGTAAGAAGTTAGTTCAGATTACAGTTACAATTACAAGTTAGAATATAATTAAGAAATAATTCAGAATAATTCGAAATACTTTAATAAATATTATATAGAAGAGTATACTTCCTTCAGGAACAGGAAAGATATGTCACGCTGTAATATTTCTGTTGTTGAATGATACTTTACTTTTAAAACTTTATATTTTATATTTTAATAAACTTATACTTTGTGTTGTAATATTGTGAAATATTATTAAATATTGTTTGATACTGCATTACTACTTTTACTCCACCTTACTCACTGTGCCTTCATGATTAATTTGATTATTATTTGATTATTATTATTATTTATTATATATTTATTATCTGTTTCGAGATAGGCAAGTTTAGATCGACTGATTGCTTGACCTACTGGCAGATAGAGCATATTATTATTTGTTTGTGTGATGCAAACTGTGAGACTGATTTGAGAAATTGTTCGAAATACTCTGCACTCCTGTGACAATATTATTAAGATTTTTTATATTCTAATATATTTTGCATTTAAATAATCAAGATTATTTTGTGTTAGTTTTATGAATAATTGAAGTAATTGATTGCTAATCTAGAATAACTAATTATGTTTTTTTCAACTCAAATATCAATAGAATTGTCAGGATTTAATAACTTTCCAGTAACTATTGAATAGATTATGACTATAACTCTGCAATATAAAGTTAATATAAAGTTGACAATAAAAAAAATGAATTAAAATATAAAAAAAAATGATTAAATCATATATTTATATATTCTTGATAAAATGTACTTATATGACATTTTAAAAATCTATATTCTCAATTTGTTTTCTTTTATGTCACGAAAAAAATTCACTTCAATATTTATTATTTATTATTTATTCTATAATTTTTTATTTATTTATTTTATTTTATTATTATTTTTTTATTTTATTCTGCAATAATAATTTCATTTATTTTGGTTTATTTCACTTCGTTGTATATTATTAGATTTTTAGATTTAGAATGAGAAAAAAATAAATTATCTCAGTTAAAAACTATGAAGATATAACTTTAAGAAAAAATCTATTTGTAACCACCGGTGATAGTCACCATTGGGCAAAATTAGAATTTACCTGGGCAAAATTAAGGTTAGGGTTAGATAATTTTGCCCAGTGGTGACAGTAACCTGTGGTGACAAATAGATTCGCTCTAACTTTAATTATAAAATATTATTAGAATTTAAAATATTTTTATTTAATTATAATGCCTTTGTTTTTGCAGTCTTTTCCTAATTTATTAAGTTTTCTTTTATGAGGATCAAATTTAAATAAGAAAAATTTCAAGATCAAAAATTACATCATTTTGACTTCAGAAAAGTGACTTAATTGAAATGCAACTGTATTAATTATATCTTGTGTGGCTTTTTTAGACCTTTTTTTTACCATTTTTAAAATTCTCTAGCTACTGCTTCATACTGATACTTTCCTAGCTAATTCTATTCTTTAATATTTTGATTCATATCTAAGCAATTTATATCGAAATGTAAATTCTGATATAAATTTATTTATTGATAAAAAAAAAATGTTGTTTCTACCTTTACCTTAAATACATAGGAGAACGGAAAATCCCAATTTGTGCTTTAAATAATACTGTCAATATAGTTCCTTGCAACTCAACACATTTTAAAAATGATTTTGATAAATGAAAATAGATAAATTAATTCAAGATGCTCAAATAAATGTTGAATGATAAATTCAAATAACTTAAGATTAAATATAATATCACAATTTTTTTTAATAAATTTTATGGAAATTTTAGTTTTAGTCGACTAAGTCAACTAATCTTGTTTTAATTAATTTAATTATTTTAATTATTTTAATGGTCAAACCAATCATATTTGAACACTATTGGCATTTATACATAGTTTTGACATGACGTTCTTCTCTAAGATAGAAAAAAAGTTGTATTTTTATAAAGAATATTAGAAATTATAATAATTATTTTATAAGTAGTAAAGTATATACAATATAGTAGGTTCATTAAGAATGGTTTAAAAGTTTCAACCCACTAATTTCCAATCAATATCTTAACAAATACAATTTATAATTTTGGTACTTAAAAAATTTCGTAAAATTATATTGCGAAAAATACCATTAATTTACTTAAACTCATTTGTTAAATGTAAAGAATTGTTACGATACTTCGTCGGAGGAGATATGTTTTTCGGAGTTGTTTCCTTAATGCAATTTATTTTGAATAACGCTTACATTGTACAGTGGAAATGTTCAAGTAAGCTATTGGCAAGATACCATGTTGATTTTAAAATATGAAATGTATTCTTCTTATTTTAACATTTCTAGAGAAGAATGCTATGAAGTAAGTAGAGAAAGGGATTAATAAGTAGAAGTGGTTCTCTGTGTTAAAGAAAGCGATACAAGTCGGAAAATTTTTGTCTCTCAACTTCGAAGATCGGTGAGATTTACGCTAAGACGAAATAAAGAAAAGAGATATGGAATTAATTTTGATAGAAAAATAATTTAACTAGCATAGATTTAGGAATTCTAGTCATGAATTATCAATAACTTCTATTAATATTAAGAATTAAAATAATCATATTGACTTTTATGATTGCAAAATTTTATTAAAGAAAAACTAGTGTGACGTGCTTACAAACATCTGAAAATGGATAAACACTTGTTTTGAAACTTTAAAATTTACAAGCTCACTGTGCCTTTTTTCTTTGACCAAAAGAAAAATATTTTCTATCTAAACGTTTTGCTTTTCTATTAGAGAAAATATAATATTTCTAGAATATTTTGATAGACTTTTTGAATCTTCTATTGAGTTAGTAAGAATCATATTAGAGAAAAATTATGTAGATAAATGTAATAATGAAAAGCAAGTTAAAAAAAATAATAAAANAAAATTTTTGTCTCTCAACTTCGAAGATCGGTGAGATTTACGCTAAGACGAAATAAAGAAAAGAGATATGGAATTAATTTTGATAGAAAAATAATTTAACTAGCATAGATTTAGGAATTCTAGTCATGAATTATCAATAACTTCTATTAATATTAAGAATTAAAATAATCATATTGACTTTTATGATTGCAAAATTTTATTAAAGAAAAACTAGTGTGACGTGCTTACAAACATCTGAAAATGGATAAACACTTGTTTTGAAACTTTAAAATTTACAAGCTCACTGTGCCTTTTTTCTTTGACCAAAAGAAAAATATTTTCTATCTAAACGTTTTGCTTTTCTATTAGAGAAAATATAATATTTCTAGAATATTTTGATAGACTTTTTGAATCTTCTATTGAGTTAGTAAGAATCATATTAGAGAAAAATTATGTAGATAAATGTAATAATGAAAAGCAAGTTAAAAAAAATAGTAAAATATCGGAGGGAAGAATTTATATAGAAAATATAATAAAAAAAAAAAAAAAACCTAAAATTTAAAAAATTGTATAGATAAATAATAATAGAGAAAAATGTTGTGAATAAATATAATATAATCAGAGAAGAATTTATGTAGATAACAAAGGTTCGGGGTCAGAAGCGTTTTATTAGCTTGAATTTTTAGATTATACGATTTAAAATCAGCAAAAATCGGAATATATTAATAAATTAATTTAGAATTCTGTTTCTTTTTAATACAGTTTCTTACATCCTGGGTTCGAATTTTAGTAGTTACAGTAGTAGTAAAAATAATAGCAATGAAGTATTTGAAGTAGTAGAAGAAACAAAAATAAATAAGAAAATAAATGTAGAAATATAAAATAAAATACAAATCTTGAATCATATTTGAACTTTGATTTGAAGGATGAATTTGAAGGGAATTATTAAGAAATTTATTGCATATTATGAGAAGATTCTGATTGAATTATGATCACTATTATATGACTGCGCATTTGTAAATTGAGGATTTGAAAAGTAATAACTAAATAAGCTTTTTTTTTTTGATTCGTAGTAGAATTAATATAATTTTGAGAAGGAGGAAGTTGAGGATATGTTGATTTTTGATTAAAATTAGGAATTTGTGTTGAGTTTTGCTTTGGATTTCTTACTGACATTAAATGTAGTGGTCTTTTGTGCGTTGAGAAGAATAATATTGAAAGTTTAATCAATAGTGAAGAATTTTCTGTTATCAGAATAAAATTTTGGTATGATTATTGGGAATTCAGAATTTACTTCATTTGTTGAATCATTATTGTCATTAGTAAAATAATTAATTATAGTTTCAATGGGAATATTTCTACCAACTGTGATTATATTATTATTGTTTTATTATTATCTTGATTATTCCTTGATAATTCCGATTTTCTTGTGTGAAAAATCTCTTGATGATGAATTTTCCTGAAACTTTCCTTGAGGTTCATTATAATGAGTAATCAAAGGGTTAAATAAGATGAACTGGTTGTGGCTTTATGGTTCAACAAGTTCTTAAAATCGAAATTATCTTTGAGGCGATTGAGATTGTAATCATTGGTGGTGTAATATTTGCTGCTGCAAATTTATGGTTGTTGAAATTGCGGTGAAAATGATTGATGAAGTAGTAATTGCGGTAAAAATTGTTGATGCTGAAATGATTGATGATGCTGTGACGATTTTTGATGTTGTAATGTGTTGTTACTGAAATGATCGTTATTACTGCTGCTGATGTAATTGTTGTTGATGTTGTCTGACGGTTGTTGTTTTTATTATTGTATTTGAGGTTGATGAGTTGTTGCGGAGCCTGGGTTTTTTATACTTTGTGATGATTGTTTCTATTGGAGTTATTCAGGTTCTTGAGATGGATTCTTCATAAATTAAGAAGACACCGATTACAACATGCTTCTTAATCCAATACTCTCTTGTCATAATTATTCATATTTCTTCTTTGGCTATTTAATTTAACAATAATATATTTCCAACTTTATTATTGAGTTCAATGTAATCTAGATTTGATTTTACAATAATAATTGCTTTCTATAAATTTTATACTATCTCGGCTCGGCTAAAGGCTTTCTAAATCAGTAAAAAAATCCTATCATACCAGTAAACCAAGAACGCTTAAATATAATCTAATCATATTAAATAGAACTTTAACTGAATTTATATTGTGTTTTAATTTTTGAGATTTATCAATAAAAGGAAGATCAGACTTCTTTATTTTGCCTAGATAATTTAAAAAAGAATTTTCTATTTAATAAATAGTTTAAATCTTTAATTTTTCTAATTGAACATAAATAACTTCATCTGCGGCACTAAAAAGTTATGATATGCACTTTACGGCGGTATGACAATTACCATTTTCGTTTTTTATAACATTGCATTTAGTCAAATATATAGATCAAAAGACTAGATTTTTAATAAATATCTCATTGGCATGAAAATAAATTTTCATTTTCGAGCGTGGTCTTTTTTCTTTATTTAAAAATAGATAAAACGTTAAACTTCTCTTGAAAATTTTGATTTTTAAAATCAAACTTCGGGATAATGAACTTCTTTTCGATTAACAGTATTCAAAATTGAAATAATAAATAAGAATTAAATAAATAACAGTGATAAAATAAATAACCCATATAAACAGATAGAAAAGTTAACTTGAAATTTGTACATTATAATTTTTCATGAACGCCCTTTTTTCCAACAAATATAAAAAACAATAACCTCAAATTTGTGTTAAATGATTAGAGCAGACCCTTAAATTAATTTTTTTGATTAAATAGAAAATGCATTAATTTGAGTAATTACGTCAATATGCTAAAAAAAAACATAATTAAAATCTTTAATGCATCAAGATTTGATTATTTATTATGGATAAAAATAAATTAAATAAATTAAACAGACCCTTTTATAACATTGATTTTTTTAGATTTTATGCCAAGCAATGTATATTTTTTTAAAATAATATTTACATTGACGATTTTAATGAAGAAGAAAGTGAAGATATTGAAATTTGGGAAGTTTATAGAAGATAACATTCTCTTGTATATCTTTGTTATTTTCACTTTTTTGATTAGTTTCTGTACATATTTTTCGTTTCTATTGCAAATATTTGTAGAGTTTTTGCATTTGTCATTATTGCATAAAGAAAAGGATACAAAGGGATACATAAAATTCGTTAATGAAAATATGTCATGAAATAACAAATAAATAGTAATCAATTCAATTTCTGCTATGGAAACCATCATAATGCACATATAATTTATTTTATTATTATCGCGTTGTGTTAATTTGTCTGGAAAATATTAATAAACAAAATTTCTCTATTAAAAAAAAAATAACAATTATGAGAAAGGTTCCAACCTAATCAAGGAGAAACTTTATGATTTAAATAATTGAGGATTTGGTTAATTTATATTGTTTTATAGTAGTATTCTATACTTAGTAATCTAATTAACGGAGCAAAAGCTTAATTTTAGTTAATAATATTAACGAAACAGAATTTTAAATTTTGGGGAAACGATTTATATTATTATATATATGATATTTTATTAATATTTATTATACCACATAATGAAATAAATAATTCCAGTTTAATTAAATAAAAATTTATACTAGTAAAACGAATCTAACCAAGAACTCTAGTTTATTTATTTTATTTTTTTTTCTTGGGTATATCATAAATCATGGGTGAATGTTTATGTAATAAGTAATGAAAACACATTTTATAGATAAAATAATATATATTTTATTTCAGTGTAATTTAGAAACGGTGATGGTAATAATAATAACTGTAGTAATAAGATGTTAATAGGCTATCTAATAAATGTTTTAACTATAATTTTAATATTATTGTAATCAATGATCACTTCATAGGAATAATGGCAATACATTGTATAAGTTATTATATTATTATATGGATTGCGTGATAACGACGATGATTAAATTATCATTCCTGTTTTTAATAACAATATTATTATTATCGCTTTAATATTACTTGTAGCATTATTACCATTACTACTACTTCGTACTGTTAACATTATTACTTACATTGATGGCGATGGAGTTGTTAATTTTTATTGCAGTTAAAGATACTTGTCGTAATTATTTGCAAGAGTTGCAACCAGTTGGAACTAATTACGCCATAAGGAAAAATGAATTGCGCCATATGTCGCAATTAATTACGACACTTTTTTTGATATCACTAATTGCAGTATTTTTAATTTCATTTTTTTTATCTAAATGTTGTAATTGTCATAATTGTCATGATTCTGCTGATTGTTGTTGTTTAAATTACTAATAAATGTAGTATCAGTATATTAAATTGCTGGTTTATTTTTAATATGAGATCATAGTATTAAAAATATTCATTATACATTATATTGGATTTTTCACTCTGATTAATGAATTATTTATAATGAAATCTACTGGACATTTGGTAATTAATAAATAATTATCTAATATTTGTGAGGCAAAAGAATTTTTTACCTCTAACTTTATCGATCACTTTTGAGATATCCGTATAAATAACAATTGATATAGATATAAATATCTATGTTTGTATTTATGATAAAGTCTTTGATTTAATTTTCGTTTGACTGAAATTTCATTCTAATATCATAAATGATAAAATCAATACCTCTATGTAGGATACATTTCGTAATTTCTATATGTTATGTATCCACTATTTCAATATCACAACTTTATAAAATAATTTAATACTCTTGTGATGCTGTACCGGGGTTACGAATCATATTAAACATTAATTATTTTCAAATTTTATCATTTAAGGAATTACCTATTTTCAAAATTTGTATTCCATTATTCGAAAGATTTTGATTTTTTTAATTAATACAACATTCTACATTTCTAACTACTGCATAATTATACTAATAATTTGATGATAATAATATTGATATTGATTATTATTATTATTATTTATTATTGGAGTTGTTAATTTTTTTGTCGATGTTTTGTTTTGTTGGAGTTAATTGTGTTCATGGGGGTGGAGTTATATTGATATGTTGGTAATTTTGATTGTTGTTGTTGTCGTTTGAATTGACGATGAAACTTCATCATTATTATTAATCATAAATATCTAATGTTATGTATGTTTTCGGAAGTTTATAATTGTAACTGAGTTATGATTGTTGTTCTTGAACACCATGGATTATTATTATTATATGTTCCCCAACTTTAAGAATAAATAAAAGTAATATTATAATAAACGATTCTTTTATAAATAAATAAATAACAATAATAAAAATAACCCAATCTCTTTGAATTAATAAACTTTTTGGATAATCCGGTTAATTTTCAAAAGTTTTCTCATATTTTAAAATCATCAGGATTATAATTACTATTAATTGGTATACCGTAGTCATTGTGAATTCTAAAACCAAATTAAATGATTCTTAATTTCAATTTAAATTGTTGGGTGTAATTGAAATCATTGAAATGATAATAATATTTATCATGAATCAAATAATCATCAACAAACTTTCAACATATGAAATATAAAACGTATTCGCATTATACATATATTATATATAAACCATACTATAGTATCATATTATAATGCTAGATTATATATATAGAATTACCTTTGGCCTTGACATTTGTCAACGCACTATCATTTAAATCTCTATAAATTATGATAAAATCGTAATTTAATTGTAATTAATTGTAATTATTAAAATTATAATTGGATAATTAAAGAATTAATTAATTGGATTAATTGAATTAATTAAGGTAGATATTAAAAATAAATACATAAATCATTTCGAAGATATTATAAAGATATTTTTATCTATTATCTCTGAATCAACGATATAATAAATTAATTTTACTAGCCTCCCCCCGAATTCCAGAATCAATAAATTTTAAAAATAAAAAAAATATAAAATCAACTAACCAAATTCGTGGCTTCAGGTGTGAAAAATATATTTAGTTAATTCCATCAATATACTTGAATACTTTCTAATCATGTCGTATCTCTTCCTATGATAATGTGGCTAATAAATATTCGACTTGTCCAATATATTGATTTAGGTGATTATGTTACTGTCGTCGCTTTCGTTAGTGTTAGTGTTGGTGGTAATGTGTTTGAGAAGTTGTAACTTTTTAATACTGAATTTTCAATTTATTTATTGAATTTATTCCCAATCATTATAATAACTTGATCAAAAGAAAATTCGAGGCATAAATCCACTTTTATTAATTAGCATCATTCTCTGACCTTTAATGTAACTTGTTATTAAATGAAAGAAAATGCATTAATAAATGTATTTACGATTAATGTATGTGAATATATTTAGTGGTTTATTATCGCCCGAACTATTGTAACTTTTTTTAAAAAAATATTTTTTATATTTTTGTACACCCGAAAATATCTTTTGTATCATGTGTTAGTACCATTATGACCCAAAAAGAGAAAGGCTATTCCGAAAAAATAAAATAAAGTTATAATAGGAAGCAATCAAACAATGGGATTCAGGAGTTCAAGAACCTTAACGCAGATCGGTTATACAAAATATGTCCGATACTTCCAAGGCGAATTTCATTTCGATGTATTTGTTTACAATGAAACCCAACTAATGAATTTTCCAAAACGAAAAAAAATCACAGAGATTAGCAAATAGAATATTCCAAGCCAAAATAAAATAGGAAACAATCAAAATTTAATATGGATTTCCAAAAGATTTCCCATTTATAGCAAACAATGAGTTGCAGATCAGTTATACAAAATATTTCTGATACTTCCAAGACGAATTTCATTTATATGTATTTGTTTACAAAATTCGAATTATAGAAAATAATAATACCAACCACAATGAAAGGTTATAACTAATGAATTTTCCAAAACGAAACAATTTTAGAAATCAGCAAATAGAATATTCTGGGATGAACCAATTTTAGAAATTGCAAATAATGATCGACATGAATTATTTTATTTATAAACAATTGTGAAATTTCAACTCTACGTATCCTCACAAATTATTTATAATTAAATATCCTAAAACATATATAAATTAGCTTATTCGAGTAAGATTTTACAATTCTCTTATAACCTTGGTTTGCATAGTAGTTTTACCACATTTAAAATCTATTCGAAATTATTATATATAAAATATATTAAATTTCAAAAATTTATCGTTTTTAAAATTTATGTTCTCTGATAAATGGAAAACATATATTGTATTGAAAATGAAACCACAAAGAAGAAATGAAAAAATTTAAATGGTACTTGAAATCAGCAGAAGGGGAAAATTGTAATTCTTGGTGATTGTTATTTTTTTTGGGATTGGAACAACAAAAGATGATTTCAACGGTACTTAAAATCGGCTAAAGGAGGATATAATAACGCACAGTTGAAGATTGGTTCTTGTTATAAAGATGGGATCGGAATAAAAAAAGACGAAAAGAAAGCATTCCAATTGTACTTTAAATCAGTGAACGAGGGAATAGTAATGGACAGTTTAGTCTTGGATATTCTTATCAGATGGGATTGGAACCACGAAAGATGAAAAAAAGCATTTCAATGGTACTTGAAATCAGCTGAAGGAGGAAATAATGCTGGACAGTTTAATATAAGAAATTGTTATAAAAATGGAATCGGAACAACCAAAGATGAAAAGAAAGCATTTCAATATCTGCTGAGGAACGAAATAGTAATGCAATGTTTAACCTTGGGTATTCTTATTTGAATGGTATTGAAACAAAAAAAGATAAAGAGAAAGCATTTAAGTGGCATTTAAAATCCGCCTACAAATTATTACCAGCTGAAATATTTGAGACACTACCATTTCCAATACCAATTAAAGATAGAGAGGTCACCAAATATACAGTCCGGAAACTTCCTGATAGTTATTTTTTTGCAAGGATCCCTTTTTTTGATTTGCCTAAAAACATCATTTTACCAAAGGAAATTACGGTTCCAGTGACTTCAGTACTGGATGCAAAAAAGTTATTAAGATACTTCTATCTACTGTACAATTACAACATTCCTTTAAATAAGAATTGGAATAATTTTGACAAAGACAAGAGGATTCCTTTACCCAGATTAATTAAAAATGCTAATGCAAAAGCTCGAATAAATTTTCCAGTTGATAGGAAACATTATAAATTTGGAAAATCAGACGAGTGGAAGATTAGAACTAGTCATATTTGTAAAAAAAGATTTACTAGATGGAACCGTTAGTTACGGGTCCCGTCTGTGCAAAGTTCTGAGTAGATGAGAAAAAGTTACCCATGGACTCCATTATCATGAGGTAGTAAGGAGGGAGGTAACCATCGTGACTCAGTACATTTATCAATGTCTGTTTGGGCGACTGCAATTAATTTTGTGGGATAGCCGGGTTGACCCACTTAGGATTTAATCCTGTGGAATCTAACAGTTATATGAATGTATAATAAACCTTTGCTTTCATAATGGCCAAATTGCTGGAACGCCTTTCTATTCTTGGTACCGCCTATTTGTAGAAATATATATATGGCACCGGTGGACTTGATCTCATCCGGGTATGGTTAGAATCCAAGAGGGAATGAATCCCTAGAAATAGGGACTCTGAGCTGTAATGGCTAAGAGGCAACTAGCAGCCAAGCTTCCTAAGACCGGCACGTGATGGTGCAGACTTTTGTGTTCACTCTGGCTTGTCAAGTGTGTTCTTAAGTTGGAAACAGGAAGAAGGTTCACAGACTAGAAGGTCATCAGTGTGTTACATTTTAATGTACATTAGTCGCATACACTATGCTGCCATTAATTTAGTGTCAAGTATGTTAGGACATGATGTGACGATTTGTAGCTAAGCTGAAAGGCATAGTCGATGAAACTCGAAAGAGGTGTTCGGGCGGTAGCGTAAGATGAAATAATGAAGGAAGTGGAAATACATGCTTCTGTGATTCTTACTGTCTCTTTTAGTTGCTTATGTTGGGAGAAATTTTTATTTCGCAAAGCCGGTTTCCTAACAAGGTTCATGAATGAATCATGCGTAAAGACCGTACCAAATAAACAATTAGAGATAACTTATCCGAACTTCGGTTCTCTGCATTTTAGTTGGGGCCGCTCACATAACCAAAGTATAATACTTTGCTTTTGTCGCTGTCTAGTCCTTTAAGGGCAATCTACTGTTGTATTAGGATTATATAGTACGTGTGGACTATATATAAACATGTAAATCAAGAGTACAACGAATGCATAAATGAGGAACTAAGACCTATCATGCATTTTAAAGATGCTGCTGGATTTAACTGTTCTGTGGTGAAGTTGTTTTCGTGAGTAGAAAACTGTTCTGAACCACGCAATTGATTCGAAACTTGAGATTGGGAAGAAAATTACTGTGACGTTCATTTGCCATTGGTGAATATGTAGGCTGAATTGTGATAACCATACCTAGGTTTAGGGTCCGTAGAGGATTAAATTGGCGACCAGCATTTCAACACCATCATATTCTTGTTAGCGATGTCTCTAGTAAAAGCTCTAACTATAGCGTTAGACAACCGTCCTGATTATGTCAGGTGCGTCAATCTACTTAATTTACCCTGGGAACTGTGGAGTAAATTATCAGGTTGGACGGGAGATGTTCGGCGATGCTAGAGATTGCATTTAAAAATGCTAACCGTGTGGTTAAAATTAAAAAATTAAGCGGTAAAGGTATTGGATTCTTTATGGATAGTTTAGATGATAGGAAAGGTAATGAAACTTATGGAATAAATTGAACTAATAGAATTTTCTTACATCATGGCGAATTACAAATACCATTGTTCGGCGGGGAATTATTGAGCCTGAATTGAGGAAAATTAAGGAACAACTGTATGTTTGTATGATGGGGCTATTGTCAACGGGTGGGAAACCTCCGACTGTGACCCTTAGACTCTGAGTCTACATCACACTTAAGGTTATCCCTTTTTCCAAGATATGAAAGCAAGAGAATGAGGACCAAAGAGTAGCACTGGAAGCTGTGTAGTCGATTGAAATGGGTTTAATTGTCGGATAAAACCAATTAGGCAGTTACCGGGGACCTTCGATGCCATTTTCCAACAACCATTCCTTTGAGGTTTGGCTCTGGTAAGAATTTGGATAGATAAAGCTTATAACCCGGCAATAACGTAGCAGCGAAAAACTTTCAAAGTGATTAAACGGAAAATTTCTAAATACTAAGATTTTGCAGTAAGCGTAGTTATCAATGTAACGGTTAAGGAAAAAAGCAATGAATTAAGATCCAATTGAAATCTTAAGTAGCTCCTTTCGTTTCCCGAGGGGTGTTATGTTTGGATGTACAGTCAAGATCGTTAAGCATAGCCAATGTTCGAGTAGGTAGAGTTGAGAGATGTATTTCACAGGAATGGGAGCAAGACAAAGGTCGTATACCTGCATAGTAACTAAAGAGGAACTACTATGTGCCTAGGGCGTAGAGCTTGCATAAAAAATTGCCCTCTATTGTGAAATTCTCAAAAACAAAACTGAGACTCTTGTAAAGAGATTCGTTTTATCATTTCTATAAAATTGTTGAAGGGTGGAGTGTCAACGTAAGGATAAGGCCGTACGGGAGGACCAAAAAATTCCCCGGGGTAAATACTTATGGTTGTAGGGAGCTCTACTTAAATCCCACCAGAGATGGAGAATGCCTCTTCAATGATGAAAAATGGTAAATTTATTCACGCTATGTGTTGATCTGATAGACTAGTGTTCATTCATATGGCTACATAGATTGTTAGAATGAGGGAATTTGGTAAGAAAGGGAATGCTAATCCTTCGGGAGACCCAACTTACACCTATCTCTGTAGATTTTCTGTAAATCTTTTGGCCACTAGAGTGCGTCGGGGAGGATCAACTTAAACTTAGAGTTTATGCTCTGTACCCTCCTGGTCTAATCCGAAGAAGCAGTTAAAATCATAAATAGGTCTGCCGAATTACTGAAGCTAACATTAAAGATTGTCTAGCAATGGTGAGAAACCAAAGTAATGGTGACAACTACCTTTGTATGTTAATTAAGACGTAAAAATGCTAATTAATTCTAGCGAAGGTATCTTTAAAATGTGTGAAAAAAGGAAACCTGTTTGTTTGCTGTTCAACCTCTTCACTTGAAAGTTGTCGCAGAAACAAGGGTAAGCCACGATTAAAATAGTTTTACAAGAATTAAGTAATGAATGGTGCAAACAATCAAGCTGCCAATTAAAGACCGCAATGTTAATTGACTTCAAAGCTCAAGCCAACAACAGCCAATTTGACAAAACTGTGCAGACATTAAAAATGTTTTATCTTTTTCATAACTTACCAACCGAATTTGCAGCTTTTGATGAACTTCTATTATCAGAATTGCCCGAAATCAGCAATTTGGTATTTGTTTAGATATTAAAAATCATTGATCAGGGTTTGGGGAAGGGTTTAGGATTCAGAGTTAGAGAAAGTATAAACTATAATTAATAATAATATAAAAATAAAATAATAAATAAAAAAAAATTAGAAAAATTAACATATAATTTTAAAAATAAGAGGAGTTTTTTTTAGAATGGGTAGACAGTATAGAGACTCGAATAAAGGAGGCTACGGACCTGTTGAAGCAATTTCACTTATAAAAAGCAACAACAGTATTAAAATAGCTACACAAAATATTTGCGATTTATTGAATCCTACTAAACAGATTCAATAGGTACAAACATGCAGAGAAGAGAATTTAGTATTATAAACTTAACAGAAACAAAAATTAAATCTAGGCATGAAAAAATATAAAAGAGGTTCTGAAAGACGACAGAGAGAGTTGCGGTTTGTGGCAGTCATCATCAGGTCAATCTCAGGGTTCGGGCGTAAAGAATCCTTGGCCAAACACATTTACAAAATAGAATCTTTCGAAGGGTATGCAGTAGGGGTAGATTTAGCATTTAAAAGAAATATTAATTTAAATATTTTAGTGATATACTTCCCAGCTAGTAATAAAAAAAAAAAGGAAATTTGAACTAAATTAACTAGATGGTTGATGGGAAGAGCAAAACCCAATCTTAATAATTACAAATTTCAAATGATATTATGTGATTAGTAGTTAATCCGAACATCGACAGAACAAAAATTTATGCCATGTGTAGAAGTACAACTGCAGAAACAACTTTACTTCGTTACATACATGAGTACAACTTCATAGATTTTTTTAGTGTTTGTAACCCAAATTAATGGATTGGATTTAAATTATTCATTTTTTTCAAATAATTATAAAAAGCTAGTATATAAATACATATATACGAGACTAACCAAAAAAAAACAAGAAATTTTTTAAATCTTTTTTATATTTGTTTCCGAATTCAAATATGGTTAATGAGACATTCGTTATTCTTGATGAACAAGAGCTCAAAAGAAAATTTATGAGTTATTTTTTTATTATTGAATAAATTATATTTTTATCATACATCAGCACCATTTACGATTCAAAAAGAAAAAGGCTATTTGAAAAAATGAACAATGAATATTTTGAAACGAGAAAAATAAATTTAAAACAATTATCGAAAAAAAAAATAGTTTCTTATCATTTCGTGAAATAAATTTTAATTAGTATGCATGCTTATCGTTTTGTAAAAAATAAACCAATCAGTTGTTTATAACTTGTGAAAGAAAAGAAATAGAATAAATTGTAATAGTTCGAAATGCTTATTGATAGGTTTGACAGGTTTTTGATGGGTTGAGAGAATATGTTGTTAAATATTTAAACGAAAGTCATGCTTTTTATTTACATGATAAAATCAAAATAACATAAAATTACAAAATACATATGTAAAATTTGTGTGGAACCTTTTTACTTAGAGATTGAAAGGTAGTTGATATAGTGGGGTTTCGAGTTATTAACGATTTTATTTTTTATAAATCTCGAGGTAAACCCAATTATGCTCATGCTCATTATTGATCATCTGTTTAATCTAAAAAGTTTGAATAAGTACATGGATAATCTTGCATCCGCAAAAAAAGTCACTTTAATAATTAAAGAATGGAAATATGAAATATGAGTACTTTGACATCTTCCTTTTTCATCAGGGAAGATTCTTGATTATTCTAATTTAAATAATTTAAAATACGTTTCTACTATAGTGAGTCTGAGTCTGAGTCTATTTGGTATTTAATATGGTGGTTAATTTACTCTAAATTTTTAAAATTTTGCATCGTCGTACAATATATATCGTAAATTTTATATTTACGATGAAGAATTTCACTCTTTTGAAGAAAGTCTTTCATTTTCATATTAGTTTATGCTTTTCATTTCAATTATTTAATAAGTATGAAAAATAAATATTAAATATATTATTTAATTTTTATTAAAAATGTAAATATTTATGACTTACCTTTTTATTTTAATATATCTTTTCTGGTTTCGAAAGAATTAACCTTTTTCTAATCTTTCCTAAATTAACACTTTGAATCATAAATTCTGACAATATGGTTTAATCACCGTTTTTGAATTTTTGAAATCAACAAGAGCTGAAACATTGGCTTATATTGATGACAAAGACTTTGAAATGATCTCGTTTTGTATGAACTATACATTTGACTTATATAAAATAAATAATTAATTAAATAGATGCTCTTATTAATGGTATTGTTAATTTTCATTGATACATTATGTTAAAATAATAATAAAACTAAATCTCTGTAGATTTTCTATTATAGCTAAAGAACTTTTTCTAAAGATTAATGCAGATCGGTTATACAAAATATATCCGATAGAGTTTATGGAATCACCAGTTTCGAAACCGCAGGTGAAGATGTTACAGATAGCCGATCCCAAAAAAAATGTACAGTTAATATGAATATGAAGAAGTTTTTATTTTCGAAATTGTTTGAACAGAAAAGGCTAATGTTGTGCAAATATATGAAAAACCGTTTAATTTTACAAATCTTATTGTAGTTAATATTCCTGTGTGAATATTTTCACCAGGTCTAGGAAAATTTATTTAGAACATAGATTATGGGAGTTTTAATTATGGTGTGTGTTCCAAGACAGCATACAATCATTACAAGCGGTAAAAAATTCATCAAAAAAGTCACCAGGGAAGAGAAATTCAGTGGTTATATAACGAAAACATAAATAATTCAGTGACAGTATATAAATAATAACTATCCACCCTAAAATAAATACTACAAGGGACAATAAAGCAACTCCAACAAGCGCAAGGTCATTAGAATATTCTATATAATGAAAACACCAGTAGGGTAAAAAAAAGGGAAATATAATTAGTGGTACTGACGATACGTAATAAAATGAAGCCAAACAAATAAATATCGTTAACCTAATAGTAAAATAAATAATTTCAAAAATTTTCATAAACATTAACTTAAACATCCGCATAATGAATAAAATAATAAATATAATAAATTGAAAAATTCTTTTAAACCCCCTCATAAAAAATTGAAACATTCTATTAATATATTGAGAAAATCTCTCATCAATAATTTGAAATACTTCATATTCTTCTATTTCAAAAGTTTCTCTGCTAATAATTTTCTTTTCGTAAGAGTGTTTCCTGCTTTCACCAACGACATTATTAAAAGATCTTGATGAATTGATACGCAAATCTTGTAAACCAAAGCAGGGTCCTTTATTTTTACACCAAACGATCGCTTCTTTTTTAGAAGAGACTCGACTTAATATTGGTCTCGCTCGATTTGTTAATGAAAATATAAAACTATTTGACGTTTTACATTGATGATCAAAATCATTGTTATGAGATAATAGAGAACTCCTTTCATCTTCTATCTTAATATGACACCATTCTAATGGATTATATCCGCCAATTATCTCCCCTGAATTTCGAACTTTAATAACAACAACTGTTGGTCCTTTATTATCACAATTGTTATGAAAATTGTTAATCTCAAAACCTTCACGACTAGCACGATAAATAAGCTTAAATTTAAAAGGTAAATCTGTAAAATAATAAGGCGTTCTTCGCTTATCAATCCAACTTGCTATTAATCCAGCATCTTTAGCATTGATAATCTTTGATTCGAATGGATATCCTCTTAATGGTAAAATGTTGAACGAAGGACTGGAATCAGGATTCAAAAAATATTGAGTAATTTTATCATCAAGACCATCTGGTAGAATATCCTTAAATTGTGCTCTAACTTTTGTATAGTCGACAGGTGACATTTGAAAAAATCGAATGTGAGGAATACAATTACGCAAAGTATTCTTTAGGTCCATGAAATTCTCTGGCACCCATTTGGTTAAATCATGATCTAAAATAGAATTGGTATTTTCGATCCCCCATTGAATTAGATATTCCCAAATTTTAATTTCTTCTAATTCAAGGCCGTCGCATTTCAAAAGAATAATGAGGTGAATTTCTTTCATTTCAAAGAAATCTTCTGATTCAAAAATAATTTTAGGATTTCTACATACTAATTCTATTGCGACGTTATACAAGGTAATGAAATGATCGTGCTGACAGACTGTAATAACCGTAATAATGTCTCTTGGTTTCCAAGCCAATTTATTCTCAAGCAAACGTTCTTCAAATTGTTTATAAACTTCAATTAATTGAAGCTCGTCACTCGCAACAACAATATCAACGAAACTAATTTCATTATTTTCAACGGAAACAACTCCTGTATAAAAATACCTATTCGCATTTATATTTTATAGAAATATGTAAATTAGGTTTATTCCATCCATTTTTTATAAAATATCATAAAAATAAACTTACTTCAAAAGAACTTCAAACACCAAAGGCGAAATATTAGGTTTATAGAAAATGGTAATTCCATTTTCTACCCTTGCCCATCGTGAAGACAATGCATTTTTAAAATAAGTCGATCTATTAGTTAAGATTAACGAATGTGCTTTAAATTCTTTAACGTTTGGTTCTTCGCCAACTATAATTTTTACGTTATAATCTTCGGGATTTTCAAGTAAATTTGAAAAATCTATAATTACTGAATTATTCATATTTCAAGTGAAAAACGATATACGTGAATCGGAGGAATTTTATGATACTCGTCGATCCTTGATCATTGATCATTCCATTTTAAGTTGTAAATGGGCTTTTTTCTTCGAAATTGATATTTTGTTTTAACAACAAAAACCGGTATAAACAGGAAAAGTTCTCAGCCCAAAATCATTAAATATTTTTAAGCTCTTTCCTTTTACGGCCCATTCAGGTCTCATTTTTTTCATTGAAAATATTGAATGAGACGATAATAAATATATGCGGATCTGGGATTATTGAAATCAATTATAAAGGTATTAATCAATGATATATACATATAACATAAATATAGTAAATTTATTATTACCACTACTTTATTATTCAATTTTAATAAATTAATTCGTGATCCGTGACGTGATAGAAGTAAACAAATGAATAATTACACAAAGGCATAATCATTGTAATTACAAATTGGTAACTTATGTAACCTAACTTTAAATTGTATTGTTGTTTTTGTTATTATGATTGAATGGATCGCGGGTTTATATTTAATTCATTCTATTTATTTAATTCATTCAAATTATTATTTATTATTAGAACAAGAAAAACGGAAGAAATGGAAGAAATAGGAGAACCAGAAGAATTGGAATCGGAATAGTAGGCATATTGTTACATTAAACGTTATTTTTAAAATCATTATTGCTAATAAATTGCACATTAATATTTCTAATCAATATAGTTCGTGAGTATTTAATTTTATAATTATCGTTTTAATATTATATAACAATTCAATTCTCTAATCAATAATAAACTAATCAATATAAATTAATTACAGCGAGTGAGTATTTAATTTTATAATTATTAAAATCAATGTTTTAATATTATATAACAATTCAATTCTCTAATAAATAATAAACTAACCAATATAAATTATATTACAGCTAGTGAGTATTTAATTTTATAATTATCGTTTTAATATTATGACAATTCAATTCTCTAATCAATAATAAACTAATCAATATAAATTATATTACAGCGAGTGAGTATTTAATTTTATAATTATTAAAATCAATGTTTTAATATTATATATCATTTCTCTAATCAATTATCCATAATATTTTTAGTAATCTTGGAAAATGTAGTAAATGTCAACAAGATAATACTGGAAGTAATTGGTGCCAACCATGTAATGCCAAACAATTTCAAAATGAATTTGATAAATGGACAAGTGGAGATAGAGAAATTGATAAATTTATTCAACAAATACAACTTAGTGCAAATAAATATAAAGAAATTATTGAATGGATTCCATTTGGCAGACTTGAGAATGTAACATATCTTGCTAAAGGAGGTTTTAGCACAGTATATAAAGCAAATTGGCTTGATGGATTTATTAAAAGTAATGTGCAAGATGTATGGTAAACAATGTGTTTGTTTAAAAAGTCTTGATAATCTTACAAATAAAAATGATTTTTTGCAAGAGGTAAATATTTCATGTTATTTAATTTCATTATTTTAAATATATAATTATTTTATTTTATGCTAATAAATATTTTAGATTAAAAATCAACTTAAGTTTCGAGGTAAAAATTCAATTGCAATATATGGCATCACTAAAAATCCAACAAAATATATGATGGTTATGAATTATGCAAAATATGGTAGTCTTCGAAAACTGTTGAATAACACGTTTGAAAATTTATCTTGGCAGAGAAAATCTTTTATTTTGTCAAATATTGCAGTGGGACTTAAAAATATCCATGAAATGGGCTTAATGCATAAAGATTTTCATCCTGGTAACATAGTTAATCCAATTATAACTTTAAGTCGTATTACTGATTTTGGACTGTGCAAACCAGTTACTAAAAATGATCCGGAAAAAATTTATGGTGTGATTCCATACATGGCACCTGAAACATTGAGTAGAGGAGAATACACTCAAGCATCTGACATTTATTCTTTTAGTATGATCATGTTAGAAGTTCTAACTAGTTATCCACCATATTATAATGTTCCACATAATACAAATCTTGTAATGGACATTTGCAAAGGGCGTAAACCTGAAATTAAGTATGAAATTCCTCGATTTTTCAAAGAAATAATGGAAAAATGCTGGAATTTTGAACCTCCCAATCGTCCAACTGCTAAAGAATTAAAATCTCAACTTGATAGCTATTCTTATGGTGGTGAAATAAGAAGACAAATTAAAGCAGCAAATAAATCAAACAAGAGTTTTATTCAATATGATCCAAATGAGATACACCCTGAAGCAATATATACAAGTAGACTCATACCTAAAACTACAATTCCTGAATATGATACATTTAGTAAGTATAAATAAATTTTTTTTTTTAGAAAAAAAATTTTATAATAATTATTTATTTAGATTCAAGACAGACTTTTTTTTTCAATTTCTGATAATGCAATTGGTAAATTTATTTCTTTGATTATTTTTTCTGATATATTTAGTTTATTAACTATATTTAAATTTGTATAGTTGAAAATGATGAAACTCAAGAGATGGAATGAAATTTAATTCACTGGGAATTAATTGNGTATGATCATGTTAGAAGTTCTAACTAGTTATCCACCATATTATAATGTTCCACATAATACAAATCTTGTAATGGACATTTGCAAAGGGCGTAAACCTGAAATTAAGTATGAAATTCCTCGATTTTTCAAAGAAATAATGGAAAAATGCTGGAATTTTGAACCTCCCAATCGTCCAACTGCTAAAGAATTAAAATCTCAACTTGATAGCTATTCTTATGGTGGTGAAATAAGAAGACAAATTAAAGCAGCAAATAAATCAAACAAGAGTTTTATTCAATATGATCCAAATGAGATACACCCTGAAGCAATATATACAAGTAGACTCATACCTAAAACTACAATTCCTGAATATGATACATTTAGTAAGTATAAATAAATTTTTTTTTTTAGAAAAAAAATTTTATAATAATTATTTATTTAGATTCAAGACAGACTTTTTTTTTCAATTTCTGATAATGCAATTGGTAAATTTATTTCTTTGATTATTTTTTCTGATATATTTAGTTTATTAACTATATTTAAATTTGTATAGTTGAAAATGATGAAACTCAAGAGATGGAATGAAATTTAATTCACTGGGAATTAATTGAATAATTGATTTAGAATTAAATATATCTTTCAGTTTTAATTATATTTTATTTGATCTTGTTATTATTATATTTAATATAGACTTACTTATTCATTTATTATATTTTTTATTTTATTTGATCACTGGAATAACTTTTATTTAAATTAAAGCAGACCAGTATGTAATCATTAAAATAAAGTATTATTGTCTTGATATTTCAAAAAATCTAAATATTTGAAATTATTTATTATTTGTGTTTACGCAATTTATAAATATTGTAAAGGAAAACTGAAAAACCATATGAGTTAACTTTTCTTTTTTAACTTTTATAATTGATGCATAAATGAACAAGGAAATTAATTGAAAATCAAATACTTTTTATTATATCTTAAGAATGTGTGTAAAATTTATATATCAATTATTTTCTGTCAAAAACAATATATTTATTGCTATTTATAAAAATTAAAATTTAATAAATACACAAGTATTTTTTAGAACAAAAATTAATGAATTTTTATAATTGAAAAACAAAATTACATTATGTTATCATTTATAAATTTCATAAAAATCTCTACAAAGATGGCATGCAATCATTGATAAATAGATTGTCAAAACAAAGCAAATTTTATAGTGCTTGCTGGAAGTTAAATTGGTAAATTAGGTATTTGAATCATCAATTTATTTATTTATATGTATAAATAGTTTAATAAAAATAAAAATAATAAAAAAAAATAAAAATAATTATTTTAAAAATAAAAACTAAAAAACTATTTAATGAGTAAATAATTTCTTAAGTAAATATAAATCAAAAAATAATAAAATAATAAAAATAATTAAATAATTAAAATAATAAAAATAATAAAATTCATAAAATTAATTAATAGAAACTATTTAATGAGTTAAGTAAATATAAATCTATTTAAAAATCGTTATAATAATATAAAAATAATAAAAAAAAATAAATAATAAAAGAAATAAAAAAAGTAAATAATAAAAATAATAAAAATAATAAAATAATAAAATAATAAAAATGAAAATTATTTTTTTATTGAAAAATTTAAGCCCCTGACTTTAACCCTTGTTATAATACTATTTTTATTTATTTTTATTTAAGTTTTTTTTTATGAAAATGGCAAAATAAAAGTACGTATTTGGGGTTATACAATCATGTGGGTCAAAATAATGATTTTGGTTTAACATGAAAATTCCTAAAGTAGCTAATTTTCGGTCATGCAGTATAAAAATTCCGATTGATAATTAAATTCGAAAAATTGCACTTATATTGAAGCGTAGATTCTGATATAAATTTATTGATTTTTTTTAAAAAAATATAAAATTCTGCATTAAATACCATAAACAAAAAAAATGCCATGCCCAGAATGCAATCAAAAATGGGATGAAAATTGGTGCAAACCATGTAACTCGAAATATTTCCAAAATGATTTTAATAATTGGACAAGCGGAAATGACAAAATAGATAAATTCATTCAAGATGCTCAACTAAATGCTGATAGAAATTGGAAAGTAATAGAATGGATACCTTATGATCGATTTAAAGATGTTAAACAAATAGGTAAAGGTGGATTTGGAACGATACATTATGCTAGGTGGATTGATGGATTTATTAAAGAATGGGATTTTGAAAATCAACAATGGAAAAGATATCGTGAAGAAGAAGTAGAAGTGGCATTAAAAAAGTTTGATAATTTTGTGAATTTCAACGATGTCTTGAATGAGGTAAATATTTTAATTAATATTTAAATCTAATTTCTAAATTATTATATAACATTTTAAATATAAATTAAAAATGTTTATATTATTAGATGGCAATTCACTTAAAAACATGGACTGCTGATTATTCTTCAATTAAATTTTATGGAATTACACAAGATCCAGAAACACACAAATGTATGATGGTTTTAGCTTATGCAAAAGAAGGAAATCTTCGAGAATATTTAAAAATCAATTTTAATAATATTGATTGGAAACAAAAATTAGGAAATCTATGGTATTTATCTTCAAATTTATGGAATATTCATGGATTAGATATAGTTCACCAAGACTTCCATCCTGGAAATATTTTATCATCCGATTTTATGTATTCAATGCGGATTTCAGATTTTGGATTAAGTAAACTAATAGGGGCAAATCCAAATAATCTCGAAAAAAAGAATATATTTGGCGTATTACCATATATTGCTCCAGAGGTACTAAGTGGTGATAAAGAGTTTACAAAAGCTGCTGATGTATATTCATATGGAATTATTGCTTACGAAATAGTTACGGGCTTTCCTCCATATCTTGATATACCACATGATAAAGATTTAGCTGTGAAAATATGCAATGGATTACGGCCAAAAATTCCATTTCATATTCCCAAATTAATTACAAGAACAATTATGAGGTGTTGGGATGCTCGAGTTACATATAGACCCACTTCGAAAGAATTATTTAATGAGTTGTGGAAATACTATGGTGGCTATATTGATTATTTAAAAGAAGGGAAAAATAAAGATTCAGAAATTGTAATTCAAATTAAAAAAACCGAAGAATTTTCAGCAAATCAAGAATCAACCAATACAACAACCACAACTCCTCTTAATTATCAAACACATCCGCAAGCGATTTATACCAGTCGGCTTCTTAATTTTTCAAGACTTCCAAAACCCAAGAACGAAAAAAATTTTGAAAGGGAACTTGAAGAATTAACTAAATCTATTTCTAATTTATGTCCTAGTAAGTTTTGTTATATTTTTATTTTTTCATATATTTTATTATTTTTATAGTAATAAATTTTATCTATTTCTATGTTGTTTAGGTAATTCTGATCTATTTATTTGATTGATTTAATATAAAATCTTAACACTAGGTATTGAGTATGAATTCTTCATTCGATTTGTATAAATTTAATTAGCTTAGTTTGTAATTTTGATTTTATAAATGTAGAAAAATAATAATAAAGGAAATATAAATTTATCACAAAATCGACCAAGTGTTAAAATATAATACTTCAACGATGTAGCATTATTAAACGTTATGATGCACGCGTTTTTTAATGTTGGATATAAAATTATTGTAATAACGTGTACTAATTAATTTATTTTCGATCTTAACTAATTTTATTTTCGATCTAAACTAATTTGGGTCAACGGAATGAACTTTGAAAAAGGCGATTTGGATCGATACCTTTTTTCGAATTCAATCATTTTCTGCAAATGATCGATGTCAATAATACGGAAATCAATAAATCAATAAAAAAAAATAATTAAGGCACGCATATAATTCTTGTAGACGGGATACTTCTTGTGAAAGTAACACATATTTCGTCAGCTGATTCACATTGTAAATAAAAGGTATAAAAAGTTAATTATCTAATTATTAAATAAATTGAGAAATGTTATATTAAAATGTAATATTATTATAATAGTGATTAAATGTTATTATTATATGTTAATATTAGTTATTGGTTTACTTACTTTTTAAGTTCTCAAAAAATCCATCGTGTTCATACTAAGGAACCAAACGTTTATCCCAAAGATCAACCAATTGTACTATAAAAAATAATAAATAGTAATAAATAACAATAAATAAATAAAAATAATAAATAATAATACCTCTTCAATGGCTTTGTGAATAATAGCTCTCAATTTCTCTTAAACGTTAAAACTCAAGATTTAACTAAAATATAATAAATAAATAAATTAATAATAAGTAAGATTAAATAAATAAATTAATTAATTAACAACAGAACAAACTTTTTCTAAACACGATTCATCCATCACAAAGTTAAGTCCTTTTCTCCACGGGAATTTTCAATTCCCCATATAAATATTATAGTAATTTTCAAATGATTTCATTTTCCTCTCGAAATTTCCATTTGATCGAAACTTAGCCTTAATCTTCGGAAATTCTTGAAATTCTTGAATTTGTCAAGTTAGTTGGGGATCAACTAAATCATCTGATTGATCTCTTATTAGCGAATAAAAAAAACATTCCTTTATCTATCTCATCTTGCGGAGTGTAATGATGGAGTTGAATTGCACATTCTTCAAATGATTTACGTAGTGAGGCCTATTTATATATATATATTATATTTTTTTTTACATGGGAATGCAGGCGTGAATGAATATTAAATGTGTAGATTATATGCGATGGAAATATAATTATTAAAATAATTATAATAATAACTAGACAGGTGTGATATGTGGCCGTTGGTTCACGCTCCGTTTAATAATTATAAATAAATGTAAAAATTTATATTAGGCATTCGTGCAGATGTATTTTTTTCAAATTTTAGCAATATAAACAACCTTTTCATCCTGTTAAGAGTTGACAATTAGATCATCTGATGTGTCTTAGTTTTGAAAATTATGGTAGTGAATAAGATAATTCTTTAAATTAGGAAGTGACTATCATTATCTATTACTATGTTGAGAATGTAAAAATATCAAATGAATATGACAAATTTTTTAATTTAATTCTTTAAGTGGCTATTATCTGGCTGTGTTTGTAAAAAATTGAATAATTCTAGATTGTTATGATAACCATGTTTTCTTATTTAAGTGACCATTGTTCTTAATTTTTCCTTCCCTATTTTTATTTTTATTTTTATTTTTACTTTTATTTTCACTCTTATTCCATTTCTATTTATATTTTTTTTGTTTCGAATATATTTAATAGTTTTAGATGCATTTGTATTTAATTTTAAATTTATATATATTTTTAGTAGAATTTAATATTGCTTTTATTTTAAATATCAAATATACTTAATAGTTTTAAANCGATGGAAATATAATTATTAAAATAATTATAATAATAACTAGACAGGTGTGATATGTGGCCGTTGGTTCACGCTCCGTTTAATAATTATAAATAAATGTAAAAATTTATATTAGGCATTCGTGCAGATGTATTTTTTTCAAATTTTAGCAATATAAACAACCTTTTCATCCTGTTAAGAGTTGACAATTAGATCATCTGATGTGTCTTAGTTTTGAAAATTATGGTAGTGAATAAGATAATTCTTTAAATTAGGAAGTGACTATCATTATCTATTACTATGTTGAGAATGTAAAAATATCAAATGAATATGACAAATTTTTTAATTTAATTCTTTAAGTGGCTATTATCTGGCTGTGTTTGTAAAAAATTGAATAATTCTAGATTGTTATGATAACCATGTTTTCTTATTTAAGTGACCATTGTTCTTAATTTTTCCTTCCCTATTTTTATTTTTATTTTTATTTTTACTTTTATTTTCACTCTTATTCCATTTCTATTTATATTTTTTTTGTTTCGAATATATTTAATAGTTTTAGATGCATTTGTATTTAATTTTAAATTTATATATATTTTTAGTAGAATTTAATATTGCTTTTATTTTAAATATCAAATATACTTAATAGTTTTAAATTTACATTTTGAGATATGTATCAAATTATAAATTTATATGTCAATATATATAAATAAAATATTATTTTTAGTAGAATATAAATGTATATACATATAAATTATTTTGGGGTCCGTTAAAGCGGTATATTGATCCACATTATACATGTCGTCAAAACTAATTTGACCTTGACTCAACTCTTAAAATTTCAATTTTTAATTGCGTCTGACTCAACTAATTGCGTCAATCACTAGTAAAAATCAAAATTTGCCTTGACTCAACTCCAATTTTTCTTGATTTTAATTGCGTCTGACTCAATTCAATAATTTTGCCGACATGTATAATCCACATAATGCATAAATTATAATATTGATCCACACAATGCATAAATTTAATATTGATAATATAATTGTTTATATATAAATGTATCAAAAAGGCAACTCCTTTGTTAACTCCGCCTTAGCCATCTCCTTTATTTGGCAAATTTTTTAAGAAAAGAAATTGTTTCTGTAGCATTGCTTTTTATTTTTCAAAAAAATATCTGGATTTGGGTCACAATCTCAAAATTGTTGTACAAATGCATGCAAAAACTAAATTTATTTGATAATGTGATCGTTGGCAATATTTTTTTCAGATTTTAAAGAAATTGAAGAGAAGAAATGAAAGGAATGAGAAAAACGGAAGAAATAAAAGATACTGGAGAAACAGAAGAAATGAAAGGAACAAGAAAAAGGGAAGAAATGAAAGATATCGGAGAAACAAAAGAATTGGAAGAATCGGAAATTTTGGAAGAGTAGGCATATTGTTATAATAAGACTATAATTTATTACCTATAATAATTTGGATATATAAAATTATTTTCCTAATCAATTATAAACTAATCAATACAATATAAATTATATTACAGTTTGTAAGTATTTAGATTCATAATTATTGAAATCAAAGTTTCAATTTAATTAATTTAATTCAATATCATATAACAATTCTCTAATCAATTATCATAAACCAATCAATATAAATAGTTAGTGAGTATTTAGATTCATAATTATTGAAATCAATGTTTCAATTTAATTAATTTAATTCAATATCATATAACAATTCTCTAATCAATTATCATAAACTAATCAATATAATAGTCAGTGAGTATTTAGATTCATAATTTAATTAATTTAATTCAATATCATATAATAGTCGGTGAGTATTTAGGTTCATAATTATTGAAATCAATATTTCAATTAATTAATTTAATTCAATATCATATAATAGTCGGTGAGTATTTAGGTTCATAATTATTGAAATCAATATTTCAATTAATTAATTTAATTCAATATCATATAATAGTCGGTGAGTATTTAGGTTCATAATTATTGAAATCAATATTTCAATTAATTAATTTAATTCAATATCATATAATAGTCGGTGAGTATTTAGGTTCATAATTATTGAAATCAATATTTCAATTAATTAATTTAATTCAATATCATATAATAGTCGGTGAGTATTTAGGTTCATAATTATTGAAATCAATATTTCAATTAATTAATTTAATTCAATATCATATAATAGTCGGTGAGTATTTAGGTTCATAATTATTGAAATCAATATTTCAATTAATTAATTTAATTCAATATCATATAACCATTCTCTAATCAATTATCATAAACTAATTAATATAAATTATATTACAGTTTGTAAGTATTTAGATTCATAATTAAATTGAAACATTGATTTCAATATTTATGAATCTAAATACTCACTAACTATTTATATTGATTGGTTTATGATAATTGCTTAGAGAATTGTTATATGATATTGTATTAAATTAATTAAATTGAAACCTTGATTTCAATAATTATGAATCTAACTACTCACCGACTATTATATTACAGCGAGTGAGTATTTAGATTCATAATTATTGAAATCAATGTTTCAATTTAATTAATTTAATTCAATATCATATAACAATTCTCTAATCAATTATCATAAACTAATCAATATAATAGTCGGTGAGTATTTAGATTCATAATTATTGAAATCAATATTTCAAAAAAACTCTTTCCGCAACCACCATCCAAAAAAATGTTCAAAAATTATTTAATATAATTTTATTAATAAAGTTTTACCACTTTCTTTAATACATTATAATCTTTCCTCATAATCTCATTAACTTTGAACTACTTAACATATTATGGAGCTAGTTATACTAAGAACTCTAATTTCAAACGGTGTTTGTTAGTCTATTTAGAAAGCTGACTTCGAACATTTGTTTTGAAACGAGTGACCTTTTTTTGCTAGTGTCGATATAATATGGTCTTATTCTATCCTCTCTTGTCGTATCTTACCTTGGTGATTATGAACGGGCCAGATATGCTATACTAAGTGGCAGCTCACGTTGTTGGTATTTAGCGTCAAAAGGCTTTATTGAAAAATATGTATTCTCTTGCCAGGAGGCATCCATAAAATCTTCCGGGGGGGTCCAGTCAGTTGTTCGATGGGCTGAGGTTTATTTTAGGGGGTAATATGTAACACCGCGTTGGCGTATTTCTCGAGAAGGAAAGTCGCTGCAGGGACCAACTAAATTTAAACATAACGGGAGTTGTACGATGGGCTGAATTTTTGGTGTAAACAAGGAGGGCGTACTTGCATTGAGTTTGTATTACCAGAAAGCACAAACATGTGAGAACCTCTAAATTTATGCATAAATGGGCGTAAAAAACCTGAATTCGATGAACATCCTTAATAAGTATATCACGTGATTATAAACCTGGTCGGTTAACAGGTCCGGATATCTTGAGTCATGAGGGACGTCGATTTTGATTTTATTCCAGTACGGTTTTTCGATGTGTTGGGATTTAGGAAGGGACCGAGGAGTAGGAGTTGAAAAGCGGATTGGTTTTTTGTGAGGATTAGTTGTTGAGGGGTTTGAGTCGGTTGAAGTGTTAGAGGTTAGTTGCTGGTCGGGTTGTTGTAGTAGTAAAATTTTTTGTGGGGTGTACGATGGTACTAAGGAGTGAGTTGGGTGATTAGTTAGAGGATTAGTTGTGGGTGACCGTTAGTTGTTTTTGTAAATATGTTCTTTTTTTAGAGCTGGTAACTCTATGTTTTTTTTTTTTGAAAGTAATGCCAAGACCATTTATGGGGGGGTGTTACTAACGGTGTGCACAATTGTGGCATCGTTCTCAAGATATCTTGTATTCAGTTTGGCTGCAGGGTCTTGGGAGTGAGGTTGAAATTGTCTCGGTAAATTTGAGGAGACCTTTCGGGGAATCTGAAAGATTTACGTTAGGTGGACGATTAAACGGTAGCATTCGTGCTTAGTTAGTTTTTATTTTCACATGTAATTTTTTTACTTTTAATAAATAAAGGCGAGATCTCACTTTTCGATCAAAAAAAAAAAAGAAATCAATATTTCAATTTAATTAATTTAATTCAATATCATATAACAATTCTCTAATCAATTATCATAAAATAATAGCATGTGAGTATTTAGATTCATAATTATTGAAATCAATGTTTCAAGCGCCGGTCACTTTAAAAAAAAAAAGAAATCAATGTTTCGATTTAATTAATTTAATTCAATATCATATAACAATTCTCTAATCAATTATCATAAACTAATCAATATAAATTATATTACAGCGAGTGAGTATTTAGATTCATAATTATTGAAATCAATGTTTCAAGCGCCGGTCACTTTAAAAAAAAAAGAAATCAATGTTTCGATTTAATTAATTTAATTCAATATCATATAGCAATTCTCTAATCAATTATCATAAACTAATCAATATAAATAGTGGGAGAGTATTTAGATCCATAATTATTGAAATCAATGTTTCAATTTGATTAATTTAATTCAATATCATATAACAATTCTGTAATCAATTATCCTAAACTAATCAATATAAATTATATTACAGTTCGTGAGTATTAGATTCATAATTATTGAAATCAATGTTTCAAGCGCCGGTCACTTTAAAAAAAAAAGAAATCAATGTTTCGATTTAATTAATTTAATTCAATATCATATAGCAATTCTCTAATCAATTATCATAAACTAGTCAATATAAATAGTATGTGAGTATTTAGATTCATAATTATTGAAATCAATGTTTCAATTTAATTAATTTAATTCAATATCATATAACAATTCTCTAATCAATTATCCTAAACTAATCAATATAAATTATATTACAGTTCGTGAGTATTTAGATTCATAATTATTGAAATCAATGTTTCAATTTAATTAATTTAATTCAATATCAAATAACAATTCTCTAATCAATTATCATAAACTAATCAATATAAATAGTGGGTGAGTATTTAGATCCATAATTATTGAAATCAATGTTTCAATTTAATTAATTTAATTCAATATCAAATAATAATTCTTTAATTAATAATCAATAATATTTTTTAGTAAAGGAACATGTAATGAATGTCATCAAAATAATACTGGATTCAATTGGTGCAATCCATGTAATGCCAAACAATTTCAAAATGAATTTGGTAAATGGACAAGTGAAGATAGGGAAATTGATAATTTTATTCAACAAATACAACTAAATGCAAATAAATATCAAGAAATTATTGAGTGGATTCCATTTGAGAAACTTGAGAATATCACATACCTTGCTAAAGGTGGTTTTGGTACAGCATATAAAGCAAAATGGCTTGATGGATTTATTAAATCTTGGAATTATAAAATAAAAATTTGGAGGAGACCAGGAGGACAAAATGTTTGCTTAAAAAGTCTTGATAATTCCACAAATAAAATTGATTTTTTGCAAGAGGTAAATATTTCATATTATTAAAATTTTAGCATACTAACATTATATTTTAAATATATATTAAATATATTTTATTTATGCTAATAAATATTTTAGATTAAAAATCAACTTAAATTTCGAGGTAAAAATGCAATTGCTATATATGGTATCACTAAAAATCCAACAAAAAATGAATATATGATGGTTATGGATTATGCGGAATATGGTAGTCTTCGAAACCTGTTAAATAACAAGTTTGAAATATTAACTTGGAAAAGAAAACATACTATTTTATCAGAAGTTGTAAAGGGACTTAAAAATATCCATGAAATGGGTTTAATGCATAAAGATTTCCATTCTGGTAATATAATTAATCCAAATTTAGCTTTAAGTTATATTACTGATTTTGGACTGTGCAAACCAGTTACAGAAAATGATCCAGAAAATATTTATGGTGTAATTCCATACATGGCACCTGAGACATTAAGTAGAGGAGAATACACTAAAGCATCTGACATTTATTCTTTTGGTATGGTTATGTTAGAAGTTCTAACTAGTTATCCACCATATTATAATATTCCACATAATGAAAATCTTGCAATGGGTATTTGTGAAGGGCTTAAACCTGAAATTAAGTGTGAAATTCCTCAATTTCTCAAAGAAATAATGGAAAAATGTTGGAATTTTGAACCTCTCAATCGTCCAACTGCTGAAGAGTTGGGATCTCAACTTCAGAAACATCATTCTTTTGATGATGAAATTAGAAAACACGTAAACACCCAAGTTCAAGAAGCAAATAAATCAAACAAAAATTTTATTCAATATCATCCAAATGTAAAACATTCAGAAGCAATATATACAAGCAGACATTTGCCTTTTGTAAAATCAAAAAAATTTGAAACACATGGTAAGTACATATATTTTTTAGCAATAAATAATAATTTTTTATAAAATATTTACATTAATTATTATTTAAGATACAAAACAATGGGATTTTGTAATTCCTGATGATATAAATGATATAAGTGAGTATTATATTTTTTGAATTATTTGTTTAATATATTTATTTAAATAAATTAACAATATTTAAACTTTGTGTAGTTGAAGAAAATGAAATTCAAGAAAATTAATCTTTGAGGGAATTTATTGTACAACTTTGATATTTTTTCTAAAATTATTTATTTATTCATTTTATTATATTTTATATCTTTTTTGTTTCATTTGATCACTGGAATTATAGAGTATAGCTTTTATTTAAATTAAAACAGACCAGTATGTAATCATTTAAAACAAATTATTGTTTCGAAATTTCAAAAATCAAAATATTTATTATTTGTGCTTATATAGTATAGTTTATAAATTGCGCAAAAATAAATTAAAAATTGATGAGTTAATTTTTTTGACTTTTATAATTGATACATAAATGGACAATACATCAAAAATAATAATATTTTTATTACTATCAATAAAAAAAAATAAAATATAATTATTTTTTAAAACAAAATTAGTGAATTTTGAATTTTTATGGTAAAAAATAAAGTTAATTTTATAACAAAATATAACATTTATTTATAATAAAAAGAAATTAATTTATTTTTATATAATTTACAAGAAATATAGTATTTATAACAATAATTTTATAGTAAAATATATACCCTATATCATAGTTGTATTGTTATGTTTATATTTTGTTGTAGAAATAAAAAAAATAGTTTTTTGTGTTTTAGAATTGTCTTGTTTTTAAAAATAATACTTATAATTTGTTAATTTTATACTATTTCCATTGAAAAATTTTATTGTTTAAATTTGTCTTGATTAAATATTAGTAATTTTATAATAACGAATGAAAGTGATATACTGAATGAACTTTTTTAAAAATGCAAAAACCTTTAATCGGACTTAAATCACGCGAATCACGTGTATTTTATTTGTTTTATGTACATGTATTTTTTTTTTGTATATATATATTTTTTACATTATCAATGTTAAAAAAGAAATTTTTTTAAAGTTTGAAACTTTTTGTTCCATACTTTGTTTCAAAAATATCAAATGTTAATTTTTCAACCTACAATATTAAAAACAAAAGAAATTCAATTTAATATTTATTTATTTTTTCCTTTTTTTAGGAAAAAGTTCAGAATAAAATCAATCACTTACTCCACAAATGCAATTAAATTTCATTCTTTCATATTTTTCAGATTCATCAATTACCAGTATGAAATGGCGGTAATCTTTGCAATGGATTGATTGCATATTAACCATTGTCTTGTATAATACTTCAACGTTTACATTTTCCTATTAATATTTAAAAATATTAAAAAAATGAATTATTTATTATCATCATTTTTTTTTTTAAAAAAAAAAATTCCACAGTAATCGACTATGCACTTACTTTAGGATTAATTAGATCAGTTTTTTCAAACAAATTCAACTTTCATTTTCTATACAATTCTTGTAAATATTTGATTTCTTTAATGTCTCTAGAAATAATTATTATTGTTTGGAAAATTCATTAAAAAAAAAAAAAAGAAGTAATAATGAAATAATTCACATTTTGAACTCACATAATGAATGAATGATATTACTTACAGATTTTGTTTTAGAATATTAGGATGAAGTGTTATATTCAAATTCACTTTATTTGTGGCTCTTTGCTAGAAAAATAAAATAAAAAGAAATGGGAAAATTAAAAGTATTGACACTTGTTAAATAATTATTAATATTAAGATAATAGTTATTTGTAAATACTTAATAAATATATAATTCTTATTTGAAACTTACCCAATTTTTAATTCCACAGATCTTATCAATTTTATCAGTTAGATAAACTTTTGGAGTAGTTGTTACTAATCCACCTCCCTCTATAAATTTTATTTCAAAAAAAAAAATAATAATATTTATTTATTAATTTATTAATAAAAGTAAACTGTACCGTATATTTTAGGAGGATAGAGACATTTAATTTATTTATTATTTATTATTTACCTTGAGACCAAATTTTATAAAAGTCAATAGGATTTGAACCTTCTAAATTCCATCCAAAAATATAAAATTTACATGAAGTATGTTTTAATTCAATTTGATGAGGAATAAAAAAAATTTGATTTAGTTTCTCAACGTGTATCTAATATAAGAATATAGAGTGTTGATAATAGAGTGTAATATGGAAAGTATTAATAATATAGAAAATGTTAATATAGAAATTTTTAAGAATAAGTAATGATTATTATATATATCACCATATAATAAGAGATATCTTTTCTTTCAAGATTCTTATCATAAATTCCACCAAGATTAATAAAACATTGTATTAATTTCTGAACTTCAAAATTTTTTTTGTGTCCAAATGTTCTGAAACAAATTTCGTTATTATTATTATTATTATTATTATTGATTTGTGCTGTTGTGTGCGTGGAAGTAAGAGAATGTTTTTTTATCATCATTTTAAGAGCAGCGGTAAATTCAATTCCTATACGATTTATATTAACGATAGGTTTTTGAATTTTTAGAAAATCGGAAGCATCATTGTTACAATTTTCGGGAAGTTTTTTGGTTACGAGAATAAATGTTTCCGTGGGATTCGGATATAATCTTAATATGATAGAAGTTCGATGATAATTTGGAAAAACCAGCCAACATAATTTCTCTTTTTCATTTATCCAAATTGTAAATAAATAATTAAATAAATAAACAAAGATAATCATAAAAAATAGAATAATTTATAATTACAGATCCATTGCTTTCTGAATCATTTTTGGGTACTTTGTTTTTGATAAAGCCTTTGGTTACGGACATTACATTCATCGTAAACATTGGATATTCAACAGGATTGTTATTTTTAATCATGGATTCTGCATAACCTTGCGGAATAAAATTACGCATCCATAATTGATCTATTTTTGAAATCATTGGTCTTGTGTAAATGTAATCATGAGCGCAAAAGAGTTTGATTGGGAATTTAATAAAAAAAAAACGTCAATTTTTAATAAAGAGAAAAGTTATTAAATTACAAAAAATAAAAATAAACTCACAGATAAGTTGTATTTTGACACCTTCCTTCCAAAGGCTTTATAATCATGTTCCCTATCAATTCCGGAGTTTCCCCTTTAAATAAATTATCCGTCCATTGTGATGAACTATTACTTTTATTTTATAATTATCCCTTAAACTGTTTTGCGGGCAAATTTGCCCACATTTTATAAAAATTAATGTAAATCCTTTAATAATTTCTTTAAATATTGACCAATCATTTTTGTAATTTTTATAGACAATGATTATATATTTTTATTTAAAATTTTAAAATTTAATAAAAATATCATATGTACAAAAAAAAAATTAAAAATAAAATACTTTTGTTGAATTTTTTTTTTAAAAATTTTAAAAATAATTGCTATCTATATAAGTCAATTATTTACAATTAAAAAAAAAATAAATGATAAAAACAATGAAGACAGTAGGATGAAACATTTTAACGTATTGGGGAAAAATTTGGAACCTACATCAGTTTTAATCCCATGTGAAGGATGTGACCTAAATATGGAAGAAAATAACAACTCATGCATATATAGATTAGACAATAATAAAATTGATAAAATTGAAATTCCAGTTTCATATTCAACAGTATCTACTACTGATACCCTTCCTAAAAAATATAAAAACAGAATTAGAATAAAAAATCATTCTTTACACAAAGCTTTTGACATTATGGATGACTATATTATAAACAATATAGAAGAAAATATATCTGACACAAATGATATAACTAATTCATTGCAATATGATACTAATATAACATTAAGAAGTATGGATTTTAATGATATTTCATCAAACATAACAAAATGGATAAGTGGTGATAAAGGAAAATTAATGGAACTAACAACAATAAAAGACAAAATTAAATCAAGAAATCAAGTTATAGTATATACAGATGGATCTTTAACAAACAATTTATGAGAAGACATAATGGGATTTGGTTGGGTTATTCCAGAGGTACATGATTTTGAACGCTTAACATTTAGAGATAATATAAAAGAATTTCCCTCATCTACTAGAGCTGAACTTATGGCTATTTTAACTTGTTTATTGGTAATGCCAGATGGGTCTACAGTTAACATTTATACAGATAGCATGTGTGCTTTACAAAATATAAACAAACTTAAAAAGAATTATAAAAAAATTTGGCAGAAATGTAAAAATCCTGTGATTCTACAAATAATAAGTGAAATTATTAAAGAAAAAACATTAAAAATCACGTGTTATAAAGTTAAAGCACATTCAGGAGATAAATTTAATGAAATAGCAGATGAATTAGCAGTAATACCAAAGTCACTTTGCAAATTTTACAATGACATATTTGAAGGCACAACAATCTCATTAAATTACAAAAATATAAAAAACAGGAATTTTATACCAATGTGGAAATCTTCTCTTTTAGAGATACCCATAAAACAAGCAATAAAAGAAATATATAAAGTGAAAACAATGATTGATTGGAAGTTTCAAGAAAGATTTAAATACTTTACAAATAGTGAAANATAAAAGAAGTTTTGCTATGAAACTATTCTGTGAAGAATTACCATCAATAACAAAAAGACATCTACATAGGCCAGATTTATATGAAAATGCAGAATGCATACTTTGTGATAAGGCAGAAGAAGACAATTTACATATATTTACTTGTAAAAGGGGAGGAGATGAAGATCCAATAAAAGACTTAATTATTAAGTTTAAAATCATTTTACGAGAAAAAATACTTAAAAATAAACCTCAGACAAAAGAATTGTTAATACAGAATGGATTAAATACAGTCACATGTTTAAATTATTATGGTGAAGCTGATTATGAATCTACAAAACATAGTCCTTATTTTACATTTTTTGAAATTATTAAAGGCTACATTCCAGATATACTTACAAACAAAATAACAGAGATATGTAAGGATAAAAGAATGGCAGTAAGAATAATAATGGAAACTTTCGATGATTTTCAAACAATTTTAAAAAATATATGGAAAGATCGTTGTGAAAAAGTAATAGAATGGGAAAAAGAAAATGGAATTACAATTAGAGCAAAAAAGAAAAAAAATATAAAAATAAAGTTTGCTAATAGAAGTCAACATAATCAAGATGGAATGTTTATAATGGGAGAGAAATCAGATGAAAAAAAAGAATACTTAAAAGAAAAACAAAAGATAAAAAAAGAAAAGATAGATTATTTTATAGATGATATATTTCTTAAAAGTAACAAATATAGTGGATACAATTTATATAAAATAAAAGTTTTTTTCTGATGGAGTTATGGCCATCAGTTCCTAGGTTGTGAAACCTAGGCAACGATGGGCCGGACGGTAAAATTTTCTATAGTTAGTTTTTAGTCAGTTTCAATAGATATATTATAAATTTTCATGTATACATTGTAACTTTAAATTTATTAATAAAGTTTATTGGAGCATGGCTCCGTTGGATAAAAAAAAAAAAAATATATAAGTCAATTATTTACTAATTAAATATCAAAAATATTACTAAGTAACCTCAAAGTTTAGAATGAATCACATCCACCATAAAATTTTCATGCCCATTACTTTAAATTTAACTAAATAATAACTGTTTATATTTTAAAATTTCAAAAAATTATTGTATAAATTTTAAAAATTTATTATTCAGTTAATTTTGTGGTAGATGTGATTCATTCTCAACTTTGAAGTTGCTTAGTAATGTTTTTGATGTTAATTAGTAAAAACAAATTTTACAAATTTAAAAAAAAATTATTATTGTCCGGAGCATGGTGTAGGACTCACATTTTCAGGTAAGGTCACAAGATCATAGGCACATATAAATAAAGTCATGTGACCAGATAAACACATACTAGAGCTCTTTGTAGAAAATGTCCGTCTGTCCACCCACATGATATGATATCTATAGAGTCATGTGACCATATAAACATACTAGAGCTCTTTGTAGAAAATGTCTGTCTGTCCATCCATGTGACCGCATATCATTATTAATTAATTTAATATTTATTGATTGAATATTTAGCTCCGGACTTATAACAGTCCCTGTTTCCCTAGTTTATTTTGCTCTTATTTAAAGTTGAAATTCTACTTCATAATCCCAAAACTCATTATAGTAACTTTTTTTTACCATGATTAATTCTATATTTTCTATTATTATTTCAGCCAGCTCCGATCAATTTTCAAGAAGACGTTTAAAGATAAAGAGTAAATTTTTGTAAAATCGGTACTTTATTAAAAAATAGTCAATTTTCAAACGTGAATATCATGTGACTTTTATATGATAGTTTGAAAATTTTAAGTTTGATCACATGCTATTAATGATCAGCCATTCATGATAAAAATTTCATCACATAAACTGAAATTTCCATTAATTTTTATATGTGACATATTTAAGGAAAAATTTGCGGGCAAATTTGCCCGGAATTGTTTACAGTTTAAGGGATAATTAGTCAGTCAATATATATATATATATCACATATGGGAAAATTCTGTGAAATTCATGAAAATAAAATAAAATAAAATAAAAAATAATCAAATTAAACAAAAAAAAAAACAAAAAATAAGAATTTATAAATCATCACCTTACTTATTATGAGTTAAAAGAACATCAATTAAAGTTCTTAATCCGTCATTGGAATTTTTCACGTCTGAACTAATAGTAATATTATTACTACATCAGGAAATTGTTGGAGTCGAAAATATCCGAATATTTTTCAATTTAAAAAAAATCTGGATAAATTCGCGAATTTATGCGAATATATTCACATATATTCGAATTTATTCAATTCTCAAATATATCCAGATATTTTTATCCGGATATATCTGGATAGTTTCAATTTGAATATATGCGAATATATTCGCGAATTTATGCGAATTTATTCAAATATTATTCGAATAAATTCATGGGATATAGTTGGATGAAAACATGCTAATTAATTTATTTTTCATTTTGTTTCGCAAATTTACGCATTATTTTATTAATATTTATTTTTATTTACATTATTTTTTTTCAATTATTTGTAAATCATCTATCGTCTTCAATTATTTGAAAATCATCTTCATTATTAATATTATTATTATTATAATTATTATAATCATTATTATTATTATTATAATCATCATTATTTTAATCATTATTATTATTATTATTATTATAATCATCATCGTCATCACCGTTGTCATCTTTTTTTTGAAATTTTCGAAGGGTTACGGTTTGTTTCATCTTTTTTTTATTTATTACTTTTTCTAATCTTGCTTGCATTTCTCCAAGACAGTGATGTTCTCTGGAAGTTGGAAGCACTATTGGACTTCCAATTCTAATCCTTCCAATAGGCTTCCAATTCCAATAAATTTTCATTGGAAGAATTGGAAGATATTTATTATAAGACACATGACATAAATATTATAGAAATTTATTAAATTTTATTAGTTTAACATTGTATTTGTAAGAATTAAACAAATTTTTAATTCCTATTTGTTTTTTTACCAATTATTGAATATTCATATTCATTTAAAAGAGTATATTAGAAGCATTGGAAATATTGGAACTTCAATTATTATATACAATAACTAAAGTATTTGATTGGAAGATTTCAATGCACGTGAGACATTGGAACTTCCAATTCTTCCAATGGAACTTCCAATTCTAATAAAATTTCATTGGAAGCACATTTTAAACATTTCTGTATCATCATTCATCTGATTTTTTCGTTTTCTTTCAAAAGTTTCAGCAATTTCTTCTGAGTCAGAGTCATTATTAAATCCAATCTTATTTTCAATTTTTTTCTATATTTTTATATTTTTATATTTTTTTATATGTTTTCGTTAGTTTTTGAATTTTATTTAACAATATTAATTATTTCAATTACTCACTAAATTTTTTTCGACAAAAGGCTGAACAACATCTTCAGTGATTTGGATATATTCATTATTGGGATTTATGTAACGGATTATGTGTTACCCCTCTATTTTCTTTTTCTTTCTTTTTCTTTTCTTATTTAGCTTTTGTACGCGAATGTGCATGATAATCTATGTACATTACATTAATCTGATATCAAATGTATTACCAATTTATCTAATGTTTCAGATTACATAAATGGGAAATTAGGCGTAACCAACAATCAATTAGGATTGATTGTATTTACATTTTTGTTTATATTATATTTATTATATTTATTATTATTGGTACTTTGACCTGTTGTATTAATTAGCTTATTTACTTTATTTGGGTCAAAGGATATTTATTTATATTTCATTTATATTTTATTTATATTATATTTATATTTCTATGAATTTGCCTTGTCCAGACTATACATGTTCCCAAAATTGATTTTGGATTTTTGAGGTATTTCGACTTTTTGAGATTTATGCAGAATCTATTCTATATATGGCAGTAAAAAAAGTACCCAGTTGTGTGTATCTTCAATCAAAGAATAAATCTGGGTGGTCAAAAAATTTTGAATTTTAAGTAAAATAATTTTGTCTTCTATGAAAAACTATTTCGACTTTTTTTCCCAAAATACCAATTTCGGGGCCCCAAAATGATTTTGCGTGCAAGTATAGTCTGGACCTGGTTCTAAGAACCTAAGTAATATGTATTTATATTTATTTTTATTTATTAATAATTATATGTATTTTTATATAAGGCATAAAAATTCAATAAAGCGGGGACAGGTTCTCCTATTAATTTAATCAATTAATATCTTAAGTCTTGCTCTGGATTGAGCGTATAATAATTATTTTTGCTTCTGTAGTTTTCTGCTGTAAGAGGATTCTTACAATTTAGAAGGATTTCAGCAATCGACACACACCAGGCAGTGTGAGAATCTGGAATGAATTCTTTTTTGGGCCATGCATTTTTTATGATACGTACGATATATTTTTCAGAAGTGTTTTCGATTTCTGTCATCAGGAATTAAATATAAACGTTCTAGTACGTCTAAAATACACTGATCTATAGCATCCTACGAACACCACCTACGTTCATATAGCATATTAAATATGCCGTTCTAGTGCGTTCTNATTTCTTCTGAGTCAGAGTCATTATTAAATCCAATCTTATTTTCAATTTTTTTCTATATTTTTATATTTTTATATTTTTTTATATGTTTTCGTTAGTTTTTGAATTTTATTTAACAATATTAATTATTTCAATTACTCACTAAATTTTTTTCGACAAAAGGCTGAACAACATCTTCAGTGATTTGGATATATTCATTATTGGGATTTAGAAGGATTTCAGCAATCGACACACACCAGGCAGTGTGAGAATCTGGAATGAATTCTTTTTTGGGCCATGCATTTTTTATGATACGTACGATATATTTTTCAGAAGTGTTTTCGATTTCTGTCATCAGGAATTAAATATAAACGTTCTAGTACGTCTAAAATACACTGATCTATAGCATCCTACGAACACCACCTACGTTCATATAGCATATTAAATATGCCGTTCTAGTGCGTTCTCCAAACGCTTCGTATATATAACGTACTAGAACACACCGTTCTAGTGCGTTCTCTGAACGTTTCGTATATATAGCGTACTAGAACGTACCATTCTAGTGCATTCTCCGAACGTTTCATATATATAGCGTACTAGAACGCACCGTTCTAGTACGTTCTCCAGACGTTTCGTATATATAGCGTCCTAGAACGCCTCTATATAATTCCGGATGGTAAACAATTTCTTGTAACATTCTAGTACTATAGGACTTCTCTTCCATACAGTAATTTCAGCTGCTGTCGCATTGCTGTTAATAGGTGGTAATTTATCGAAGATTTTAAAAATAGATGCTTTTACTTTTGTACTTAAATTGCTGCGTAAATTTTGTATCTTTTCGCCAATCTGTAAATTTTAATAACTATTTAATATTTAATAATATTTATAATTATAAACAATTATAGAATGATACTTGCGGCTTTTTTCATTTTTTTTTCAAAATAACCATCCCATTGATCGCTCAAACTCAAAAAAAAGTCATTATTTGTTTTCCTTAAAACTTCTTTGGCCATTTCTTTATAATCACCGGGTATTGGATATATACTATGTTCTATAAGTTCTTCTGAGGATTTTTTAATAATAACCTGTATAATAAATAAATTTTGAATATTTTATTAAAAATTACTACTGAAATATATAATATTGCAATTCAAAGACTGCTCTTTTAAATTATAACTACAAATATTTTATGAATTTAAATTTATTACATCCAGGGATTCTTTATTAAATGAAAGCACAGATATTTTTTCTTTTATTGATTTCATATCTTCTCCCAATTTACATAATTTCTTTTGGTTGTCTTCATTTATTTTTTGTAAAAGTTCAATTTTCGACAGAATTCGACGTAATAATAGAACTAATAAAATAGATAGCTTTTCAATTTAAGTTTTGTCAAATAAATACGAATATTATTAAAATTATACCGTCGTCACTTCTTGCTCGCACATTAGATACAGAAGATAATGGTGTAATTGAGTCATCACTTTCGAAGGATTGTATAGAGGAACCAGAAGACTGTGAAATTAAGCGGGGGGAATGGCTGTACTTGCGGAGGCTCTACTTGTGGATATGGAGACTCTATTTGCGGAGGCTTTACTTCCGGAGGCTTTCGAATTTGTAGAAAAAAGAGCATTTAAATTGATCATCCCTTTTAAATAAAAGGTCAAAGATTTAATTCAATTATTTTACATTTTTGTTATTTTTGTTATACTATGTACCTTAGTTGTAAAAAAAAAATTATTTAAAAAAAGGTATGAAAGTGAAAAATTATATAAAAATTCGTTTTGAAGATGAAAAATTATTTAAAAATTTATTTTGAAGAAGTATAAAGCATAGCAGGTTTGGATATGTAAGGAGAATGAATAAAAATAAATATTACCAAATTATAACTTGAAAATGATAAATATATTCGAATATATACTATATTTAGTTAGTTACATTCTTTATATTGCCCCAGTTTCTATTATAGAAAATAAATGAAGGTAATGAATATTTTTCTTGACGCGAAAGTATAATTGTAAAGAAAAATTTCTTGATTGCTAAAAAAAAAATAAGAATTTGAAAAGTATAAAAGAAATGATAATATTTTGTAAAGTATCTTCAAAATAATTAAATTTAAAATTTCAAAGTATTTCAAATATAATTTTATAAAAATGCCCAAAGATTTCAAATGCCTATACTGTGATCGTTATTTTTCATCCCGACAAGCATACGCCCAACATGTTAATAGAACTCATTATGACATAAATGATACGTCGCTTGATGACAAAGATTTTAATCGAATTAATTGATTTGAAGAAATGCAAACTGTTTGGGAAGAAAGTTTGCCATCTATAACTAATAAAAACGAAGAGTACGAAAATCAAAATATGCCACCTGCGTCTCATGAATATGAAGATGTCTTAGAAAATACTGATGTTGTAAGTAATTTTTCGAAAAATTACAACATAAATCAAACTTCTCAAAGCAATTTCGATCAATCTGATCGATTTGAAGAGTCAAATATGGAAGATTATTATTCTTTTGAACAAGTTTCGCCTGATCGATTTGAAGAGTCAAATATAGAAGATTATGATGATTTTGAACAAGTTTCGTCTGAAAAAGAAGAAAATGTCATGGAATTTCCAAACGAGACATATGCTGACTTAATGGAACTTTTTATAAAGCATAATTTAAATAATAAAACTGGAAACACAATTATAAAATTTTTTGACAAACATTCTAATTTATAAACTTCGCCTCTTCCTAAAAATATCGAGGCTGGTCGAAAACTTATGGACATAATGAATATACAAAAATTACCATATTCAAAACATTGTATACTAGATTATAAAAATAAAGAATATTTCATATATTACCATCCTATTAAAAGTTGTATCGAGAGTCTATTATCAAATCCTGATATAATCAAAAATTTTATATATAGATATCAATTTTTGCAGGTAATTATTATATATATATTACAATATATATGAAGCATTCTTTATTTATTTATTTATTTATTTTATATATTATTAATAAATAGTCCGATGGAAAAATGTTATATAGTGAACAATATTCCAGAAATTGGTGGAAAAATGCGGAAGCTTCAATTCGACCCGAGGCACACATTTTATCTATTATTCTCTATTCAGATGCAACTACTACTGATTTATTAGGAAAAAGCTCATTACACCCCATTTATATTTCTCTCGGAAATATTTGAACTTGGAGAAGAAATAAAGAAGATGCTAAGCAATTATTGGGATATCTTCCAATTCCCTATAAAAAATACGTATGCTTAAAAAATACTTAAAATATAATTAAAATATTATTAAAATATTATTAAAATAAATTAAAATATACTTAAAATATACTTAATTGTATTTATAAAAAACTACTTAAAATATTATTATTTTATACTTAAAATATATTTAAAACATATTTAAAAAATACTTAAAAAATATTTAATAAAGTATATTTTAAATATATTTTAAGTATAAAATAATAAAATTTTAAGTAATTTCTTATATACTTAAAAAATACTTAAAAAATATTTAATAAAGTATATTTTAAATATATTTTAAGTATAAAATAATAAAATTTTAAGTAATTTCTTATATACTTAAAAAATACTTAAAAAATATTTAATAAAGTATATTTTAAATATATTTTAAGTATAAAATAATAAAATTTTAAGTAATTTCTTATATACTTAAAAAATACTTAAAAAATATTTAATAAAGTATATTTTAAATATATTTTAAGTATAAAATAATAAAATTTTAAGTAATTTCTTATATACTTAAAAAATACTTAAAAAATATTTAATAAAGTATATTTTAAATATATTTTAAGTATAAAATAATAAAATTTTAAGTAATTTCTTATATACTTAAAAAATACTTAAAAAATATTTAATAAAGTATATTTTAAATATATTTTAAGTATAAAATAATAATATTTTAAGTAGTTTTTTATAAATACTATTAAGTATATTTTAAGTATATTTTAAATATATACCTAAAACATACTTACTTAATACCTAAATTAAGTATTTTTTAAGTATTTTTTAAATATGTTTTAAATATATTTTAAGTATAAAATAATAATATTTTAAGTAATTTCTTATATACTTAAAAAATACTTAAAAAATATTTAATAAAGTATATTTTAAATATATTTTAAGTATATTTTAAATATCGTAGTTTTTATAGGGATTTTATCTGCCAATAATGAAGGACAAACTTCCAGATTTAAGCGACTAGTGCGTGAAACTTTTCACAATTCTTTAAAATTCCTATTGGATCCTTTATTTGATGAAGATGTTATTGATTTTAAAATTAATAACAAAAACATCTGGTTTTTTCCAAGAATTTCTACAGTAATTGGTGATTGGCCGGAAGCCTGTACATTTTCATTAACTTTTAAATCAGCAAATTCAAATTATCCCTGTCATTTTTGTCAAACACATAGAAATGATTTAACAAGTATAAGAAAAGATTGCATAATAATTCGCAATAAAGAAAATATGCAGGAATATTACAATAATGGTTCAGCTGAAAGTATTGGTCTGGAATATACTTGCACGCAAAATTATTTTGGGGCCCCGAAATTGCAATTTCGGAGAAAAAAGTCGAAATAGTTTTTTATAGAAGACGAAATTATTTTACTTAAAACCCGAAATTTTTTGACCACCCAGATTTATTCTTTGATTGAAGATGCACATAACTAGGTACTTTTTTTACTTCCATATATAAAATAGATTCTGTATAAATCTCAAAAAGTCGAAATACCTCAAAAATCCAAAATCAATTTTGGGAACATGTATAGTCTGGAACAGGTTTATAACTACTTTTGGACTATTCCGTAAGTTTTTTAAAATATTTTATTTAAATTTATGCATATTTAACTAACACTAATCTTTTTTTATTTTAGAAATATAGATATTTATGCAGCCACAGTTCCTGATAGAATGCATCATTTGGATCTAGGCCTATTTCAGTATCAAATAGAATATACTAAAGAATTATTAGGAAAATTGTTAGAAGACAAAATGAATCGAAGAATTGCAATCATACTGAGACATCCAGGATTAAAAATATTTGCAAAAGGAGTACAATCGATAGCCCGATTAACCGCAAGTGAATTTAGAGACCTTATGAAAGTGATGGTATTTGTAGTGGATAATTTATTAAATAAAGATCTCTCGAAGGTCTACGTTTGATGGAATAGGATGTATTTGATGAGTAAATTCGAAAGATTTACAGAAAGTGACTTAGAAAATTTTCAGGTATTTATTAGTAATTTTCAAAATAATTATAAAAGTCTGTAATAAAGTTAATTGTTAATAATCAATAGATAGCGATTAATGAATGGGCTAATCTATTTATTACATTATTTTAGAATTGTTCATCGGGTATGAAAATGCCTAAACTTCATTCATGGATTTATCACATGTTGATGCTATACGAGACTTTGGAGCAATAAACGGGTATACTAGGAGACATACGAAAGTTTACACAAGACATATGTAAAAATTCCATATTGTCTCAGTAACAAAAAAGATGTGGAGATGCAAATAATGAAAAATGTAATTAAAAAATTTAATATTTAATTTTTTGTAATATTTTGTTTTCATTATATTAATAGTTTTCTCTTATTATTATAGATTCGCCGAAGAGCAATGATATTGCGAAACCAAGTAAAAGAAACTAAAACTCCAAAAGCCTTAACATATACAGCAAAATTATTTATTATTAATTTTTCAAACATTACCGAACTGTGTAACCAACAAAAAAATAATCCGAATATTAACGAAACAATGAGAAAAGGTTTCAAAGAGTTTCAAAATTGTTTATATGAGTATCTTAGTGAATTAAAGAAATCTTTTACTGAAGGAAGCCTAATAAAAATATTTGGTTCTGTTACATTAAAAAATGGCGCAATTCTTCGAACAACAAATAAATTTCATGGTCGACCTTGGTTTAGTAATATTGCCGTTGCCATGAATAATGAAGAACTTTCCAAATATCAATCAGATAAAGGAATTTGTTATGCACAGGTATTATTTTATAACAATAATAATAATGAATTAAAAATCCAAATATTAACTATATCGATATTAATTATATTTAGACTTTACTGATAACGGAAGTAAATGTACCAAATGAATCACCATTCCATCTTGTACTAGTACAGTGGTATGATTATCGGTTTGATCAAAATTCAGATTTATACGATTGTCCTCTATTAAAATTAGTAGAATGGTATAACTTTATAGAAATAGAAGCAATTGAGAACATTGTTCATATGGTTCCCCGTTTTGATGAAACTAATGAATATTTCGTAAATAAATATTTATTTTAAATATATAATAATTATAAAATTATAAAATTATACATATAACTATATTTAATAAAATTTTAAATTAAATAATAATAAATTGAAATGATTAACGAATAGCGAAACCTGTCGCAAGTACTTCTCCTTCCTCATCTTCTCCACTTCCTTTTATTTCTTCTGTTACTTCTTGTGTTATTTCCTTTTCTCCTTCCTCCCCCTCTTCTCCTTCCTCATCTTCTTCTTCCCCTTCTTCTTCCTCTTCATTAAATTCTTCTTCCAAGAATTGAATTTTTTCATTGGCATTCATTTTCTCCTAAAAAAATTTGTTAAATATATATAATAATATTCGAAAANACTTTACTGATAACGGAAGTAAATGTACCAAATGAATCACCATTTCATCTTGTACTAGTACAGTGGTATAATTACCGGTTTGATCAAAATTCGGATTTATACGATTGTCCTCTATTAAAATTAGTAGAATGGTATAACTTTATAGAAATAGAAGCAATTGAGGACATTGTTCATATGGTTCCCCGTTTTGACGAAACTAATGAATATTTCGTAAATAAATATTTATTTTAAATATATAATAATTATAAAATTATAAAATTATACATATAACTATATTTAATAAAATTTTAAATTAAATAATAATAAATTGAAATGATTAACGAATAGCAAAACCTGTCGCAAGTACTTCTCCTTCCTCATCTTCTCCACTTCCTTTTATTTCTTCTGTTACTTCTTGTGTTATTTCCTTTTCTCCTTCCTCCCCCTCTTCTCCTTCCTCATCTTCTTCTTCCCCTTCTTCTTCCTCTTCATTAAATTCTTCTTCCAAGAATTGAATTTTTTCATTGGCATTCATTTTCTCCTAAAAAAATTTGTTAAATATATATAATAATATTCGAAAAATGATTTGAATTAAATGTTAAAATATAATTACTTGTGTTTTTTTCATATAGTGACGAATACCTTCATCTTTAATTTGGATTGAATATATGTTTGGATTAAAGATATATTTAATCACAGAAATTGTAAATGCTGATTGCTCTTCAGAAGGACATGACGTCCAACACCTTTGAAGAATTTGGAAGCAGAAAACATCATCATTAAACTTTCGATAGACATTTTTAATTTCGTATGACTCCTTCCAATTTTTTATGACATCTGCCGAAGATTTTGTTGTTATCTTTGGAAGATCATTTTTCCCGAAAGTCATAAAGATAGTCTTTTGAATTTTGTCAGCAATTGTTCCCCTTCTGTGACGATGTTTATCCTTTAACTAATTAATAAAATATAAAAATTTTAATATTTATTTTATGTATTTTATTGTAATCAAAAAAATAATTTTTATACCTTAGAGCTAATTTTTGTATCATAATAAAATGACCACCGTTTCTGGTCCCAATCTTCGAAATAATCTGGAAATTCTTTATACCCGATATGGGATGCTACTTCTTTCAGTTCATTTTCACTCGCATATATTTTTTTGGTGATCGAATATTTTGTGATAGCATTTATAAATTTCTAAATAAAAATTTGTATTTAAATTTAAATAAATATAAATTACTAAATAATATAAAGATACTTACTTTAATAAATTCATCAGTTGATGTAAAATCACCCATCCCACCCTTTTCCAAAAGTTTTCGAACATAAGAAACTTCAGTATCCAATCTTCAAATTATTTCATTCTGTTCTTCTAAATGGTGAAGTAAAATCTTAATATCTCATTGAGTAATCGGGACGTTATCTAAAACAGAAATAAATAATTTAATTCAAATATGCAAATAGATTTAATTGATTTATTTAATTAGAAATACTATCATTATCTTCTCTCCTTCTTTTTCGTGATACAATTTCTTGGGAAGCACAGTCTCCCCATGAACGCTACTTGCTTCATGAGCGCCGACACTTTCTTCCATTCTATTTCCGTCCTCTTCCGTTCTATTTCCACCATCTTCCATTCTATTTCCACCATCTTCAATTATTACTTGGGGTGTCGGTAAGCGGGCTATCTCTTCTGTTATATCTCGAAATAATGGTCTTCTTCTGGTAAGATTTTCAGATTGTTGTGCAGATCCAAATTCTTCTGGCGTCATTTGACGAGATATTTTTCTAAAAGGTGTTTTAGGAGATACTTTACGATAAGGGCTAGTACTTCCCTTTCCTTTTTTTGAACCTCTTAAGATATTTAAAAAGTAACCCTGTTCTTTTGCTGCTTGGCGGGAAAGAAAGCTGAACATTTTAATTATAATAATTGATTTTGAATGTATACAAATTTTATTGAGATGCAAATTCAAAGAATATATATAGACAAATTTTTATTCAAGTTCACAATACATAATAAATTTTATTAATTATAGATTTCTTGATACATTATTTTTCTAATACATATTTTCACATAAGTCTATATCTATACAATACATAATGAATTTTATTAATTATAGATTTCTTAATACATTAATTATTATTTTTAATACGTATTTTCGCATAAGTCTATACAATACTCCTTAATACATTAATTATTATTTTTAATACATATTTTCGCATAAGTCTATACAATACATAATGAATTTTATTTCTTGATACATTGTATAATTGTTATTTTTTCTAATACATATTCTATACAATACATAAATTAAATTTGATTTCATTGTAATATTTTTGATTTGATTATTAATATAATAATAATAGTAGTCTAATTTTATTTTTCGTCATATATTGTACTAGGTATAATGATATGATTTGTGATCTGATAAAAAGTAGATAATCAATTAATTTTTAAATCAAAGATTTATTAAAATTAAAATAACAAATGATAAAAACTTATTTATTATGAATATTTACAAAAAATTTTGTAGTTTTTCAATTTTTTATTATTTGTTATTATAAATAAAATAAAAAATATTATTACAGTTGAACCTGTATATAAGCATGGTGTCGGGCCGGCAAAATCCTATGCTTATAGGCAGGTATGCTTATGTAAATTAATGATGTCACAAAAAAAAATTACATAAAAAATTATGAATGGACGAAAAAAATAATATGATCAAAATAATGATGATGATGAACGGAATAGAATATAAAAAAAAGATCGAGATGATGACAAAGAATGGAAATGGATGAATGAAATGAATGAAAAAAAATAAAGTGATCGAGATGATAATGATATGGTAATAATAATGAACAGCCGAAAAAAATAAAAGGATGATGAACGGAATGGGAATAAAAAAGAATTAAAAAAAAGAATAAAAATATAAAAAAAAAAGAAATTAAAAAAAGAATAAAAAAAATAAATAATTGAGGAGACAAAAATGGATGAATGAGTGATTGGATAAAAAAAAAATAGTGATCAAGATGATCATGACGATGTGATGATGATGAACGGACAAAAAAATAAAATGATCGAAATAATAATGGAATGGATGAATGAATGAATAAAAAAAAGAATAAAAAAGGAATAAAAAAAAAAGAATAAAAAATAAATAAATAATCGAGGTGATGAAGAACGGAAATGGATGAATAAATGATAAATAATGTTGATGATATGACGATGAGGCGATGATAAATTTTGCATTACCGACACACGTGATTATGCTTGTATATGTCTATATAATCTAGAATATTTTTATGCATATGCACGTTATGCGTATGCTTATAACCTATATGGCCCAACTCTGGCCACAAAAATTTATGCATTTAGGCAGGTTATGCTTATATGCAGTATGCTTTTATACAGGTTCAACTGTATAATTAAACGAGTATGGACGTATAGACGTGATCAGTAAATAAATATAATTACTATAATAAATATAATTACTATGTAACACAAAACTGATCTTAGTATAAATAAACAAGATAAATAAACAAGATAAATAAACAAAGTATTTTTTATCCTTTTTTTCGAATATTTCTTAAGTTTACTTTTTGTTTTCGCAAGTTTACTTTTCATTTTCACACTTTATTTAAATAATTTTCAAAAGTTATCACTTATAAAGAAATCAATTCATAATATAAAGTCCATAAAATAGGTATATATGTTTATCTTCTTCATTATTTATTTTTTAAAATATTTAAAATATCTTAAATATTTATTTCAGAAGTTTACAATAAAATAAAGAAAAAAAGGTAATATTTTCATTATATTCATACTCTCATTTATGCCTTTGAATATTTCAACACTTACTTATATTTATTATAATTTTTCTTATTTACTTCTTAGAAAGAAATCAATTTAAAATATAAAGTTTAAAAAATAGGTATTCTTTCAAATATTTATAATTTTCTTATTTACTTTATTTATTTAAAAATCTTTAAAATATTTTAAATATTTCAGAAGTTTANATAATAATCTTTCTTATATATTTATTTATTTAAATATTTCAAAAGAAACAAAAAAATAAAATATTTCCAGTTTTTAAAAATAATATAGAAAATAAAATATTATATTTTGTAACATTTTAAAACTTATTGTAAATATTTAAATAATTTGTCATATCGAAATAAAAAAATTTAAATATAAAATATATAAAAATATTATACAAATTTGTTAAATTATCTGAACGTGTCTGCATAAATATGAATATATTCGAAATTGTATTTGAATGAATTTATATAATATAAAAAAATTATCTGGATAAATTCACGGATATGTACGAATATATTTACATAAATTCGAAAAATTATCTGGATAAATTCGCATAACATGCGAATATATTTGCACAAATTCGAATAAATCCAAATAAATTCACATAACATGCAAATATATGCGAATATATTTGCATAAATTTGAATTTATTTGAATGATTATCCGGATAAATTCGCATAACATGCGAATATATGCGAATAAATTCGAATGATTATCCGGATAAATTCGAATATATTTGCATAAATTCGAATAAATTCGAATAATTATCCGGATAAATTCACATAACATGTGAATATATGCGAATATATGCGTTTTTTTAATGTGAATAAATACGCGGGTGGTCGAATATATCCGGATATAATGTAGTTCAAATATATCCGGATATTTTCGCTTTCAAAAATTTCCTGATGTAATATNCAAATTTGTTAAATTATCTGAACGTGTCTGCATAAATATGAATATATTCGAAATTGTATTTGGATGAATTTATATAATATAAAAAAATTATCTGGATAAATTCACGGATATGTACGAATATATTTACATAAATTCGAAAAATTATCTGGATAAATTCGCATAACATGCGAATATATTTGCACAAATTCGAATAAATCCAAATAAATTCACATAACATGCAAATATATGCGAATATATTTGCATAAATTTGAATTTATTTGAATGATTATCCGGATAAATTCGCATAACATGCGAATATATGCGAATAAATTCGAATGATTATCCGGATAAATTCGAATATATTTGCATAAATTCGAATAAATTCGAATAATTATCCGGATAAATTCACATAACATGTGAATATATGCGAATATATGCGTTTTTTTAATGTGAATAAATACGCGGGTGGTCGAATATATCCGGATATAATGTAGTTCAAATATATCCGGATATTTTCGCTTTCAAAAATTTCCTGATGTAATATTGCTAATATTATTAAAAAATATATAAATAAAAAAAAATAAAAAATAATGATAAAAAAATTAATAAATACCTGAATCCGTATTCATGATAGAATTATCATCATCACTGTAAATAACTTCTTGTGAAGTATCCTCAGGTAAAATATTACATTTAGATATAATCTTAGATTTTGGTGAAATTTCTTTCGTTTTGTTATTTTATTTTTATTTGGTCTAATCTCATATTTTTCTTGTTCTTTCTCTTCTTTCCCTCCTTCCTCTACCTCTTCTACCTCTTCTTTCACCTCTGTATCAATGGAAACATCATCAAAATCTGAAATTAATCTAACCATCGAAAGTGCTGAATACTTTTGGTGATATTATTGTGTTGTTGTTGTTATAATAATGATGTTGAAAATGTTAATTGAATTAATGACTGATTATCCTATAAATATAATATCTTGCCTAACTTAAAATATATTTTCCTCATCAATTACTTTAGGTGTTTCTTCATGTTGTTGAATATGATTAATATTTTTTACTTTGGATTTAATTTTTGATTTTGATTTAAATTCTTGAATTAATTGTTCAGAATTTCTTAAGTTACTTTTAGGATGCCATTCAAGTTCTTTACTTGCATCTGTAATAATTGAATAATTGAATAATTGAATAATTGAATAATGATAATGTTGTGTCATAAATGAATATAGATAATAATAATTATAAAAAAATACAAATAATTAAATATATTTACTTATAATAATAATAATTATAAAAAAATACAAATAATTAAATATATTTATTTATAATAATAATAATTATAAAGGGTAAATTTATTACCTGCATAAGATACAAGTAAATATTCTTGACCATTCATCCATTTAGAATCACAAATACTTGTAATTATTGAGATACCCTCAGAATCAGAAAAATCATATTTAATAAAAAAAAATAATAATGATAAATAATAAAAAATATATATGTATATAATTTTTTAAATTTATAAATAGAATAAAATTTTAATTTTAAAATTTTTTACATTTCACAATCTTCCCAGTATTGTGTTTTTTGCATTTTTGGGATTTTTTCAGAAAGAAAAATAACAGATTTTTTACTATACTCATTCATGCAGTATGCAACCGTTTATATTGTCACAGGAGTGCAGAGTATTTCGAACAATTTCTCAAATCAGTCTCACAGTTTGCATCACACAAACAAATAATAATACACTCTATCTGCCAGTAGATCAAGCAATCAATCGATCTAAACTTGCCTATCTCGAAACAGATAATAAATATATAATAAATAATAATAATAATCAAATAACAATCAATTAATTATAAAGGCACAGTGAGTAAGGTGGAGTAAAAGTAGTAATGCAGTATCAAACAATATTTAATAATATTTCGCAATATTGCAACACAAAGTATAAGTTTATTAAAATATAAAATATAAAGTTTTAAAAGTAAAGTATCATTCAACAACAGAAATATTACAGCATGACGTATCTTTCCTGTTTCTGAAGAAAGTTTACTTTTCTATTTAATATTTATTAAAGTATTTCAAATTATTCTGAATTATTTCTAATTAATTAATTAACTAATGACTAGCTGTGATCTGTTATTTTCTAACTACTCGAACTTACTCCCAACAATAGTCATATTTATACTTTCTCTTTTGTTTACACTTCATTCTTCATCCTTTGTGCGTCATTCTTTATCCTCATATGATATCTTTCATCCTCGTACGGTATCCTTCATCCTCGTACAAAGATGACAATCACCTGAAAGTTCATCTAGTGTTACAAAAATATTATCCCCCGTGACATTTCACCTGATTACCAATTTACTTTGCCACAAACATTTCCTCCTTCAAAGGGGAGCTCCTGCGACCCTGCATCTATTTCCAAAAGATCTTCCATCAATTGTATACCCATTGTTTTACAGAGCTGCAGAAATTTTTCAAACTCTGATTTTGGCAATTTATAGATCCAATTTGGCATAACATTTCAGAAGCTTCTAGTGTATGGTGTTCTTATTACTTGAAATAATGATCGTATTTGTGTCGCTATTTGGTAAATTCGTGCTCTGTTTTGGTGGAATCATTTATGTAATTCTCTTTTTAGTACAGTCACAGTACTTCCTAATTGAGTGTCTTGTAGGTAATCACCAAGTTTCTTATATGCATTCATTCTTTGACCATTTGTTCCATGCATATCTGTCGCTATCCGTAGAAGTTCATCTAAATCATGATCGATAACCTAATCTTGTTCTTCTAGAGCTGTAAAAATATCTACCATATACATCATTAATGTATCGTCATATTGCATAGTAATTTCATTATTCGTGGGTTGATCAATTTCTGTTATAGCATTTTTTGTTACTAAATATGCACCAGTATTGTCTATGATAACCTGGGCTTCTCCTAAGATCTGCAGAAATTCTCTTCATAATTTATGAATTTTCTTTTGTAAACTGTCTGGAATTGGCATATTATTCATAGTAAAAAAAGTTTTTGACAAAATTTTTCAGGACTTTTCACAATCTTACGAATTCTTTTAAACAAGTCTATTGTTTACTCATTATCTTACGTGAGATAATAACCCCTTTGTTTATACGATTTCAATTGATTGCCATGTACAGGTTGACTATTGAGAACTTCTCCACTATTGGTTCTTAATATTACCAAGAACTCTATGAATAAAGAAAGAACCAGACTATTTGTCTCAAAACTTATCGCCATAAACATTCTGTAAATCAGATCTGTACTCTAACACCATATTTTCTGTCTTGTATGTCTTGTTCGAATTTTCCTATCATGGGTTATCTTTTGCCGTTTTTATACATCTTTGATATTCTTAGATGCTTGAATTCAATTATCTTTGAATATTCCTGCAACTTCACCAGTTCTTTTGTGGATCATTTTTTTAAATTGGTTTTCATCAATTTCTTCAACTAGTCAAGTAATAATATCAAGTTCTATGGGTAATGTAGGAGCTCATCCATATAGTAAATAAAATGGCTCGTATTTCGTTGTTCTATTTTTAATTGTTCGGTATGCAAAAAGTGCCGAAACTATCAGTATATCCCATTCTTGCGTTGTTTTCTTTACACATTTCTTTAAAATTTGACAAAGTGTTTGATTATACCATTCTGTCAGTCCATTACTTTGAGAATGGTAAGCAGACGTAAGTCTTTGATGAATTCCATTATCTCTATTAGGTTGATTACTATTTAACTAACAAATACTGCTTCTTTATCAGATAATATTTCTCTTGGGCAACTATTTCTACATATAATTTCATCATACAGAAACCAAGTATAGTTTTTACATCTACATTTTCAATAGTTCTGGCTTTTGGCCACTTTGTAAAATAATCCGTAGCCACTACTATGTATCTCTTTTCCATTGCAGTTGGCTTCAAGGGTCCTACAATGTCTATTCCTAATTGGTCAAAAGCTTGTCCTACTCCAATAGGTTATAATACTTCAGTTTGTTTAGGTTTACTTTGTTTTTGATATATATCACATGTTTCTATATAATTTCAAATATCTTCACCTATCGTAGGTCAAAAGTATCATTGCCTCATTTTATTTATGGTAGCCTTTATACCAAAATGTTCAACATTTGGTACATTATATATGTTGTATAATATTTTAGTTAAATTTTCTCTTGTAATTACCCTTAGAGGATTGTCCTCTTTGTTTCGTTTATATAAAATATTGTTTTGAACTATGAAATGATTCGCTTGTTGTCGTAATTTTCGTCGTTGTTCGTTAGTGCTGTTTGGAAAAAAAGTATGATTTATTAGGTATTCCATTAACTGATTATAAGTGTCTACATCTATTTCCAAAAAGTTTCAAGATTTTGTATCTTTAATAAATATCTAAGTTTTATTATATTTGTTGTCTTAATTAGTTATTCTTGATAGTACATCAGCATTGGTGTTGAGCCTTCCTTGCTTATGAATAAGTTCGTAATCATACTTAGATAGTTCAAAAATCCATCTAGTAACTCTTCCTTTAGGTTGTGGGCGATTCTTTAGCCATGCTAAAGTGAAGTTATCCATATATAAATCAAACTTGGAGCCATGTAAGTAATGTTTAAAATGTCGTACGGCCCATATTGCAGCAAGGCACTCTTTTTCTAGCACAGTATAATTTTGTTCAGGGGATAACAGCAGGCAACTGGCGTAAGCTATAGGGTGTTCAAGATTTTCCATATCCTTCTGAGAGAGCACAGCTCCAATTTCCCAGTCAGATGCATTGGTAGCTAATATAAATCGTTTCGAAAAGTCAGGATAGGTCATTATGGGAGCTGAGGTTAATCATCATTTTAGTGTATCGAACGCAAGTTGGTGTTCAGACTTCCATTCAAATATAATGTTTTTCTTCGTAAGATTGTGTAATGGTTTCGCAATTGTGACAAAGCTTTTTACAAATTTTCAATAATATGTGACTAATCCCAAGAAGGTTTTCATGTTAGTCTCGTTTTGTGAAACTGGATAATGTTGCACCTTCTCAATCTTCGAAGGGTCTGGAGCTATTCCATTGATTGTTATAATATGTCCCAAAAATATTAATCTCGTCTTGAAAAAGTCACACTTTTCCTAGTTTATCTTTAATCCAGCATTTTTCAAAAGTGTAAATACATCCTTCAGATGTTTCAGGTGCTCTTTGTAAGTTTTCGAATATATAATAATATCATCAATATATACTAATACAAACTTCCAAGTAACCTCATGGAAGACTCTATCCATCACTTGCTGAAAGGTTGCAGGAGCATTGATAAGTCCAAAAGGCATCACGAGAAACTCATAGGTACCAAATGGAATAGTGAAAGCAGTTTTCTCCCAGTCTTTAGCAGATACTTCTACTTGCCAAAAACCTGAAGCAAAGTCTAAAGTTGAAAAAAAAGTGAAGTGTCTCAAAGCATCAAGCATGTCTGCTATTCATGATACTGGATATGCGTCAGGTTTCATGACTGCATTCAATTTTCTGTAATCTACGCAGAGCCTGAATTTCCCATTCTTCTTATTTACTACTACAATGGGCGCGGACCAAGGACTAAACGACTTTTGAATTAGTCCGTTCTTTAGCATATTTGCTATTTCCTCCTTCAAAAATTTCAAGTATCAGGGCAAGGTTCTATAGGGGTTTAACTTGATGGACTTTGCTTCACCAGTGTTTATTATATGCTGATAAAGGTTTGTCTTCTCTAATTCTAAAAGATCTTTGACTACTAGATTCAGAAATTCTTCAATAATTTCGTGAACTTACAACTTATATTGATTTTCTTTGAGCTTTTCTACTCCACCTTGTACCAAATTACAACGAATGTCTTATATTTCCTTTCGTGGTATAATAGAAATAATTTTCTCATCTTGTTAATGTTTTTCATAAACTTCGCATATATTCTGACTTGTTTCCAAATATATGCCACATCAGCAATAGGAATTAGGTCCCGTTGCCTTGCATCACTCTTGAGCTCTTTTCTTTCTTCTAACCGGATAAAAATAATAAGATAACTGATCATATAATTCCCATGTGACAAGTTTCGAATTCTTGCGCATTCCTTTGGAAGTAAACTTATATTTCATATAGGATTCTTGATACAGGAGTTCATAAGTTAATCCTGCAAAGTTTACTTCTTCTTCATCAGTTTCCAAACATCACTACTTTCTACATATTTTTCTTCACTATCATCCTATTCTTTATCATTGTCCAAGACAGTGACTCTAGTATTTCTGCAAGAGATTTGAGCTGTTCACTTTTCATCTTTTAGAATTAATTTACATTCTTGGTAATTTATTATAGCGTGTGCTTTCCTTAACCAATATGTTCTCAAAATTAATGCATAACCTTTTGCATTAATGACTTCCATGTCGACAGCTACCACAATTTCTTCCAACTTTATTGGTACTTGCATTACGATTCTTAAACTATGACATCTTTCTTCGTGTATACCTTTTATTTTTCTTCCAGATGCTTTCTCAATTTTTTGTTCTATGGATTCTATGAAGTTCTTTGAAATGATACTAATAGATAAACCACTATCAAGTATTACTTCAACTTTCCATCTAGCTACTTGGGCTTTACAAGTCATGGGTGTATTCCCTTCTACTATTGTATGATTGGTCATTTTTACAATTCTTGTACGCTTAGGTGTCAACGCCTTTCGTGTTTCATTTCTATAATGAAGTATAGCCATTAATTGTTCTAAAGTGATATTGGCTCTTGTCGCAAGTAAATCTGAGATAATGGAATATAGCGAAGCATTTTGTATCATAAATGATTGCTGGACAGGGGATACTTTCTTTCTTTTCTTTTGTTTAGGATCTTTGGATACTTCCTTTTTTTTTTCTACAGAACGTAATCTTTTTACGATAGGTTGCGAAGTATCTTGTTTACTTGTGAACCCAATACTTTCTCCTATTACTCTATCATTATCTCTAGTCTTAAATGAGGAATTTATATTATCTGTACTCTCACCCTCCTGAGGTACGCCTGTTAGTTTAAATGCTGTATCCTTTCCCAAACAGTAGAGATAGGTTGTTGGATTTCTTCTTCTTGAGTTATAAACGTATTGCTATTTACGTCTCCTTGCGAAGCTTGTTGTGTAGTTTGATTCACCACTATATTAGTTGAAGGAGGCATAGTATTGGTAGGTCACGAGGCAGCAGAAGCAGCCAGGTTTATTTGGTTCCTTTGATTTCCTTGCCTCATAGAACAACTCCAAGCCATATATCCAGTCTGTTCACAATAGTAACAATTTGGCGGGTTATTATAACTTCTAAAGCTCTGTCCTCTATTGCCATTATAATTGTCATAGCTTTGTTCTCTGTTATTATTGTTATAATTTGGTCTGTTATTAAAAGTATTAAGTGCTCTTTCTTCTTTTTCAATAATCTTCTGTAATGTTTCAGCAATAGATGTGAAGGCTTTCTGTACTATTCATTCTATTACATCTTCGCTTTCATTATTTTTATTTCGAGAAGGTACAGATTCTTGCATGCCCATAGAAGTGGTGGTAGTATATCGTGTTATAGCTTCGGGATAAGTTTGTGCATTTTTTTCAAATTGTTTAGCTGTTCTAATCGCTTTTTCCAATTTTGGTTTCTCTTGGAACATAATAAATGGTCAACTTAATAGGCAATATTTTTTTGTAATCTTTTCAAAAACTGCCAAACTTTTTCATCTTTGCTCTATCTATTATTGCCATCTATTCATTTAATTAATTTCTTAATATCATTCGAGTATTGCAGTGATGTTCTCTGGAAGTTGGAAGCACTATTGGACTTCCAATTCCAATCCTTCCAATAGGCTTCCAATTCCAATAAATTTTCATTGGAAGAATTGGAAGATATTTATTATAAGACACATGACATAAATATTATAGAAATTTATTAAATTTTATTATAAAATTTATTAAATTTTATTAGTTTAACATTGTATTTGTAAGAATTAAACAAATTTTTAATTCCTATTTGTTTTTTTACCAATTATTGAATATTCATATTCATTTAAAAGAGTATATTAGAAGCATTGGAAATATTGGAACTTCAATTATTATATACAATANAAATTGTTTAGCTGTTCTAATCGCTTTTTCCAATTTTGGTTTCTCTTGGAACATAATAAATGGTCAACTTAATAGGCAATATTTTTTTGTAATCTTTTCAAAAACTGCCAAACTTTTTCATCTTTGCTCTATCTATTATTGCCATCTATTCATTTAATTAATTTCTTAATATCATTCGAGTATTGCAGTGATGTTCTCTGGAAGTTGGAAGCACTATTGGACTTCCAATTCCAATCCTTCCAATAGGCTTCCAATTCCAATAAATTTTCATTGGAAGAATTGGAAGATATTTATTATAAGACACATGACATAAATATTATAGAAATTTATTAAATTTTATTATAAAATTTATTAAATTTTATTAGTTTAACATTGTATTTGTAAGAATTAAACAAATTTTTAATTCCTATTTGTTTTTTTACCAATTATTGAATATTCATATTCATTTAAAAGAGTATATTAGAAGCATTGGAAATATTGGAACTTCAATTATTATATACAATAACCAAAGTATTTGATTGGAAGATTTCAATGCACGTGAGACATTGGAACTTCCAATTCTTCCAATGGAACTTCCAATTCCAATAAAATTTCATTGAAAGCACATTTTGAACATTACTGGAGTATTGTTTCACAGTTTTACCTAGTTTCTGTACTTTCATCTATAACTCAAATCTCCATTGATTTATTAATGCAGTTGTTTGAAAAGTGGTCAAGAAAGATGTTTCAAAGGAGGTTTGATTTGTATTATTCCAATGATTGATGAGATTCTGTTCTTCTTGCGCTTCATTGAACCATTGTCCTGCTGTACTTTGTAGATATCTGCTGACTACTTGGAGTTTGTATTCATCAGTATATTGGTTTATTCTTGCCGATCGATTGAATTCATCTAACCATTCCATGGGATCTTGATTTTCTCCGAAAAATGATGGCATTCTTGTGTTATTTCTTATGCGAAATGCATTTTGGAGTTCCAGTTCGTCTCATTTTCACCAGCATTCATACTTGGTTTGGTAATTTTCCTTCGTTTCGATAGTTTGACATATTATTCCATAAGATTTTGTAAAAGTATTTTTGACAATCTTTCGGAGATTTTATCTGGTTACACAAATTTTCGCTTGACAATCTTCATTGTAAATCCTTTGATCTGGAAGAATTTTGTTATGCTAACGACTACTTTGATAATCACTCTTGGTAGATCGCAAAATGAAATGTGAGAAAACGATTTTAAAAGTGATAATATTAAATTGTATATTTTCGAATTACTTCATGATGTTAAAAATTACTTTGGTTATTCTTTCCAAAAATAGAAATATAATAAGTATTTTACTAAGTTAAGTAAAGAATATAAAATTTGTGAAATGAATGTGCCAATATTATAGGTTGCTGCATTGGATACTTTATGCCACCTCACAGGAAATACCAAATTCTGTCACAGGAGTGCAGAGTATTTCAAACAATTTCTCAAATCAGTCTCTCAGTTTGCATCACACAAACAAATAATAATATGCTCTATTTGCCAGTAGGTCAAGCAATCAATCGATCTAAACTTGCCTATCTTGAAACAGATAATAAATATAATATATAATAATAATAATCAAATAATAATCAAATTAATCATAAAGGCACAGTGAGTAAGGTAGAGTAAAAGTAGTAACACAGTATCAAACAATATTTAATAATATTTCGCAATATTATAACACAAAATATAAGTTTATTAAAATATAAAATATAAAGTTTTAAAAGCAAAGTATCATTTAACAACAGAAATATTACAGCGTGACATATCTTTCCTGTTCCTGAATGAAGTTTACTTTTTTATATAATATTTATTAAAGTATTTCAAATTATTCTGAATTATTTNCAGTTTGCATCACACAAACAAATAATAATATGCTCTATTTGCCAGTAGGTCAAGCAATCAATCGATCTAAACTTGCCTATCTTGAAACAGATAATAAATATAATATATAATAATAATAATCAAATAATAATCAAATTAATCATAAAGGCACAGTGAGTAAGGTAGAGTAAAAGTAGTAACACAGTATCAAACAATATTTAATAATATTTCGCAATATTATAACACAAAATATAAGTTTATTAAAATATAAAATATAAAGTTTTAAAAGCAAAGTATCATTTAACAACAGAAATATTACAGCGTGACATATCTTTCCTGTTCCTGAATGAAGTTTACTTTTTTATATAATATTTATTAAAGTATTTCAAATTATTCTGAATTATTTTAATTAACTATCAATTATCAACTAACCAACTAACTTGTAACTGACTTGTGTGTACTGAAACTTACTCCTGACAACAGTCGTATTTATACTTTCTCTTTTGTTTACACTTCATCTTTGTACTTCATACTTCATCCTTTGTGTGTCATCCTTCATCCTCGCACGATATCCTTCATCCTCGTATAGTATCCTTCATTCTCGCACAGCATTCTTCATCCTTCATCCTCGTACAAGGATGACAATCACCTGAAAGTTCATCTAGTGTCACCAAATATCATCTCCCGTGACATTTCACCTGATTACCAATTTACTTTGCCACAATATTAATTATCATTAGCACTGTATTATTATTGTTGTTACTATTACTATTATTTTTGTTGCCATTGCTATTGTCATTATTACTTAAACAATCACTTATTGATTTAGCATCTATTTCTTCATCCATTCTATAACTTCGTATTCATTATCAAATAATTCTTCAAGCTTTTCTAGAATTGATACATCAAGTTTTTCATTAGTCCAAAAGGAAATATTTGGTACAGAGGAACTCTCTTGAAAGTCAGGTCCTATAATATATGCAGGTTGTGATTCTAACATTTTGTCAATTTCATTTTTTTTTGTTTATAAGTAATTTAATCAGGTTTTCATCTTTAGCATGTGAAGCAGCTGAAGTTCCAAAATATACATTTGATTCTATGGAAAGGAAATTTGAAATATTTGTGCCAAATGGTTTTCTCCAAATATTTGACTCATTATTAATTCTAATTTGAGGCTTGTTGAATTGAATACAGTTGAATAAATCACTAATTTTAATATCAGCTTGATTCTTTAAAAAATTTTCCAGATCTTCGTTTGTTAAAAATAAGGGTCCATTTGGTTGTCAGATTTAGCGTTTACCAATTCCTCATATGACGGGTTCACTTTAATAATTGGTGGCATTTCAGTTGTTTCATGTATTTCATGCTTTGTGTCACTACCATAATTGGGCTTGGAAAATTCTAGTTCGTTTGTTAAAAAGGAGAATTTAATTGGCGACGATTGTTGTTATTCAGTTCATTATCAATTAAATGTCAGTGAAAACTTTTCCTCAATTAAATAAAATTAAATTTTTTAAATAAAGGAATTACCTTTTATATCAGTATTCAATGATTCTTTGATCTTGGGTTGATGCAAATGCCTAAATGAACGTTTAATTTCGATATTTCCACTACTGAAATTTTTTATAACTTCTATTTGAGGAAAGGCTTTATTTACATTAATAAAACCTTTATGAAATTCTTCAGATAACATAAGATTTTCAAAATTTTCATTAAAATTTTCAAGGCTGTTGAAAGATAATTCAAGAGTATGAGCCATCTTGGGACACAATTTCATAAATTTTGATCTTGTGTTTGGTTTCAACTTTTGCCGGCCATCACTAGCCTCGCAATACCTGAGTAATAGAAATACGAAATCCACTCATTGCTTCCAAGGTAATCCAATGACAGATATGATTTCCGAAAGCGTAGCTTCTTCTATGGTTAAAATTCTTTTGAAGGTCATCAGCATATGTATTTCCAGCGCAATCCAGTCTCACTACTGCCATCAACATTCAATTTCCACTCTTTTGTTGTGTAATTCAGGCCATGTTGATATATTTTATAAAAATTTGCAATGATCTCAGGATCATTATTAACCGAGCTTCAATACTTCGAATAGATTCAAGAAATTCAACGATTTTAACTTTTTTATTGTCTTGCTTTGAACATGGACCATTTTTTTCACTTTGTATAGGGGCTTGTTAGGCACGGATTCATTTCGAATTGGAGTAACGCAAATTTCAACAGAGTCAAGAAAATAACCAAACCCCAATTTACGAAGTGATGGCCATTTCTCGCTTAACATTTGTCCCATTCCGCAATCTTTTAAATTGATGGAGGATTTTAAATTATGGGCTTCATTAGTGTCAGGATAAACTTTTGCCCAAAGATAAGCGGATATCTTGAAATCTTGAAATACATCTGGCAATTTCACATCGGCTGCTTTTGTATTCACCTTGGATGAGAAAAAATATAATTATTTGTTTCATTTGTTTTGAGTTTTCTGTATTAATTATAAGGTGATCATTGAAACCATCATCATTTTTTAATTTAAAATTTCTCCTGCCTTGCGATTTATGATTCCGAAAAACTTTTTCAGTAGCCATTCCCTATTTCTTTTAGTATTATGTATATGATGAATGAATAAACATATAATTTATTACTATATATTTAATTGTTTACTAATCTATTTCATGTGTGTGTGTGTGTGTGTGTGTTCAAATTAAGATACAATATTAGAAAGAAAAGTTATGAATGCTAACAAATGGACGAAAAATTATAGATTTGGAGCGCTTTAATAATTTATTATTTTCTGTATTTTGATTTTAGTTATATCCCTATTATTTTATGCTTTAGAGGTATAGTTTCTATGAAATCTTCTGGTTAGAATTTAAATTCATTGTGCGATGTAGTATGCATCTGCATCTAATAAAATTGAAAAATTCTAATTCTCATTCAATTTACAATATTATTAATCACTTGATATGCAAATAAAAGCCATGATTATTTTTTTTTTTAATAAAATTCGTCGTGCGTCGGCTTAATCTCAAAAAAAAGTGCGAAAATTTTAACGACCTCTAGCTTATTAGTTTTTTTTCACATCTAAAATTTAAAACTATTTCTTTCGATTTTATAGATTATTTTATAATTTTATGAAAACTATGAGACTTACGTAATACTTTAACCAAAATGAAACTTCCGATATATTTAGTTAATAGAACTGAATAAGTATTATAAGTAGACTTTAATACATATTAGAATTCGTCATCTTGCTAAGAGACAGAGTGGGGCGTCATTGATTACAAATCGTAGTGGAGCACTCATTTCTTTGCATCGTGGCTTACTACACGTTAAATAAATTATGAATATGAAATTCAAAATGAATGCGAACGTCACTTCTCTTTTTCATTACATAACTAACTTACAATAGAAGCTCGTGAATGCGATAAAAATTATTTTATTTATATAAAAAAATTAGAATATTCGATTTGGTAATTTTCAATGCTATTATAGTTTTTAGTATGTGCACGAATAAAGATTATCTCTTTTAATAATTGTTTATTATTCCATAGAATAAATAAATTAAAATTTCGTATATAAAATTAAATAAATCAAATATAATTATTTGATACTAAATCATTTATTAAAGTTGCCTTAAATATATTGTTATTCAATTATATAATAAGTTAAATATATATTATTTAATTAATCTTTATTAATATTATTCTTTGAAGAATTAATTTTTATTTATTTTTGTAATGACATGACATTTTTTTTTCTATACGAAATAGTAAAAAAAATAATTCATAAAATATTTAAAGGAAAATTAAGTTTTATTCTTATGATAAACATTCATCCTTTTCTGATCTTGTAAAGCTTCAATAAAGTGTCAAGGAAGATATGTTTAATATTATGCTACCAAAAAATATACATATCTAAATCGATAATTTCGTTGTGGCGAGCTCAATAGAATTTTTTCACGCAATCCAATCAAACATTTAATAAATATTGAAAATTTTATCTATCAATGCAGAGATGATAATCCTTACAAACGACTATTTGTTTACGAACTAACTGATATAATATATTATTGAACTATGAATTTTTAGGTACTGATAATAGAGAAATAATGAATAAATCTCGTGATCAAAAATTACTTCGATCTTTATATAATTTTCATCTTCACATTTATACTCTTTATGAATTGCAAGATTCATTAGAAGATATAAAATCTAAAAATGTGCAGGTATTATTATTTTTGTTCAATTTAAATCGTATTATTTTAATAAATAATTAATCACTTATTTTTAAATTTCTAGATCCTATTTTCTTATAATTTGGATTCTGAGGAATCATCAAAATGAATTGTTATTACGCTGAACATTCAAAATCTAAACAACTGAAGATGGAGAAAAAGTTTCAAAAAATTATATATTAAATATATTATTTATTAATATGTTTTCTTATCCAATAATTTTCCTTTAGTTAGAGTAATATAATTGATGTAAAATATTTAATAATAAAAACAATGCAATAATAAAACAAATCCTGAACGTAATAATTGATCCATCTAGAAATTGTCTGAAAGAAAAATATTATTACTATTAAACATCGATTGGGAATTGAATAATCGTAATAATGTTACTTCGAATAATTTACTTATTTATTTACTTCTACCGTATAAACCTGCTTCTTTCTCTGGAACTGCTGGTTCTACTCCTAATTCTTAATGGGTCATTATTCAAGTAAGAAAATTAAATTATAAAATTCATTTTATCATTTATAAATTATTCTTTTTTATTTTTAATTCATTTATTTATTTAACTCTATTTTTTACTATTACTAACTACCCAATTCCTTGATACAATGAGTTAGCTTCACGATGTTTTTCTTTATTGAATTTCGGAAAGAGATTTGTTATCTTGAAAACACTACATCGTACGAAAATTTTTATTTATGCCGATGAGCTATTCATTTTATTAATTAAAAACATGACGTGAAAATCACATTTGTAGTGATTTATAAAAGATTTACCAATTAGAAATTTACAAGATTATCTCGTCATCAAGAATTTCTCCAAAGAAATAAAGTCTTTGAACATTTGAGGAATTCCCCGGAATTCCTCTTCAATAATTTGTCTTTTTTTAAAAAATTTTTTTTTTCTTAAGGTTCAATTTTAACATTATTTGTTAAATATGTATTAATTATTTGATTTTAATAAAAAAATATACTATTCTTTTCAGACTGCTTCAGAGTACAGTATCTTATATAATATGTATAACAAATAAATAATTTGTAACATTTAATTTAATGATACTTTTTATTGGATCTTATCACAGTTAATTTAGATGATAATAATTAGTAGTTTATTGTAGTTACGATTTGATTTTTCAAATGAATATCATTGTTTGTTTTTTTTACGAAAATGAATGAATGAATATGTTCTTCTTTACAAAAACTCTAATATGATTGTTGGCAAAAATTTCATTGATGAAAAGTTTTATTATAATATCGTGTTCTTTCAACATTTATAATTACTTAATAAGTGCAATTAACGGTTATACAGTTAAATTTACTATTTAGTGATGCATAATCAGCGAATTCTTTATTTTAAAAATAAGTTTTAATGTACAAAAAATGCATCTAACCAATAAAATATGTTTATTGATTTAATATAAAAAATATTTTCACAATTATCCAAATAATAAAAACATTTTGACAACTAACTTTATCTTCTGATTATAAATTCCAATAATTCATTGGCATCTGTGTCTCCATTTTCTTTTGCTTTATTTAACCAGTATATAGCTTTTACAATATCTTTCTTGGTTTCATATTCATCAAAAAAGAATCTCCCAATCATGTATTGGCCATTAATACTCCCACCTTCCGCAGCTTTTTTATACCATTCAAATGCTTTCTCCCGATTTTCATCAATTCCATAACCATTTTCATAAAAATATCCTAAATTACGCTGCGCCATAGAAAATCCCTCTTCAGCAGCCTTCAAAATCCATTTAAATGCTTCTTTCCGGTCTTTAACCACACCCTTACCATTGTTATAACAATAACCAATTTCACGTATTGCAATGGCATTTCCAGCGCACGCAGACTTTAAAATCCATTGAAATCCTTTAGCTTTATCTTTTACTGTTCCGGTTCCTCTCATATAACACAAACCAACATTATATTGTGATCCTATAGACCCCTTTTTAGCAGATTTTAAATATAATTCAAATGCTTTTTCTTCATTTTTTTCAACCCCATGCCCTTCATCATAACAATATGCTATGGCACCTAATGCTATAAGGGACCCTTTAGCAGCAAATTTATAATAAATCTGAAAAGCCTTTTTCGTATCCTTTTCAACACCTAAGCCATCCGAATACATATTTGCAAGAGAGATTGCTCCCATTTCTTTGTTAATATCGTAAAGCTTCTTTAAAGATGAGGAATTAGAGGAGGAGGTTTCAATTATTTCATTGGCAGCTAAATTAAAGAATTTAAAAGCCATTTGATAATCAACAACAGTCCCAATACCATACTCATAAAAAAATCCTATTAAACAAGTAAACAAGTGATGAGATGGATGACGAATCATTTCATATAGAATTTCAACTGGATTCTTTTTGTGTTCTCTAATATAATTTTTAATCATGATTGGGCGCATTTCGTGAAACTGTTTTTTGCGTAAATCAATGAAAAATTCAAATAAATCTTTGATAAACACATTAATATCAGACGAGACATCGACAAAAGTTGGCCCAGGTTTAATTGTAGGTTCTTCATTTTGCCTTAATAAAGAATTTTATAATTTAATAAATGTTTTGGATTTAAAAATATTAAAAATTTATATCTTACATGTTTAATTTTTCTAATTTAACAGAAATAATTTCATCTTTGACATTGTAAGGTCGTGGCTCTACATTTTCAAAACTTGTATCAGAGATAATAATTTCGGAAAGATTTTTAACCACTTGAGAAATATTTGGTCGTGAGATTTCATCGTGTTTCCAGCAATCTGTTTAAATATATTCTTTATTACATTAATAAATTATTATTATGTATATAAATGATGTTCATTAATTCATACCAGTATATGTTTCTTTGTATTTGGAAGGTGTTCCAGGTATAATGATTTCCCTTTTGCCTTTCACAGAGTTTAATAAATCAATATTTGATGAGAATTTCAGTTCAAAAGCAGGATTGCCGATAGATATTTCCCAGAGAATAATTCCCAGACTGAAAATATCTGAACTCTTATTTTTACCGATCATGTAGAAATTTCCCAAATATTGAGGATCCTTATATTGAATTGGATCAGATTCAGATATACAATTAATTATTCTAAAAACATTTAATTTAATGCCCCCATTATGAACAAGAATATTTTCGGAATTCTAATTAATTAATTTTATAAAAATAATTAAATTAGAAATAATTTAATTTATTCGTAACATTAAATAATAATATTTGATCAAATAATTACTAATTTTCCATGGGTAATTTCATTGGAGTGTAAATACATCAAAGTATTTGCAATTTCTTTTGAAAGATTTAATTTTATGTTCCAGTTCAATTTTTGGAAATTTGTTTTTAAATATTGACGAAGAGAACCTTCATCAGCATATTCAAGAATAATCATATAATCACTGATATTCTCTATAAAAATAAAATAAAATAATTAAAAATTATTGGTTATTCTAATTCAGCATGGAAATTTAAATATTCCATATATTTACTTTTCTTAGTAATTCCATATAACTTGAGAATGCTATCATAAATTTCCAATTTTCGATGAATTTTAATCTTGTTCGATCAAAAATAATAAAAATGTAAAAAAAAAAAAAATACGATCAAATTCAAATAATCAAAAAAAAAAATTTAAATCTAACTTACATCATTTATTAAATTGTCCAGTGTAAATTTATCATTCAAATAAACACATTTAAGAGCAATAGTTTTTTGAGAAATTTTAAAAGTGGCTTTATAAACGTTTCCACTAATCATCTTCACATTTTCAAACTCGGAATATTGATAAAATGGGATATTTTCTTTTTGAATAGTATCTTCAATAATCAATTTGTCTATCCAAGTCTTCCATTCTTTTTCGTTTGTCTTTTCTTGTGGCATTATTAATCATTCAAAATTACGAATGTTTTGTAAGGCACAAAAATAAAACAATCCTTTATAGCTAAATTAAAAATGTTCTAATAAACAAAACCAATCACATTAATTATTTTTGAAAAATGGGTTAAACTGTTTATAGAGAATATTACTTCTATTTGAAAGTGTAAGACTTAATTTGGAAATTTTTCAGAATGAGTTGTTGTACAATCATGTGGGTCAAAATATTATGATTTTTTGTTTGTGATACAGGCTTGATTTTAACGTGAAAATTCCTAAAGTAGCTCAACTCCGATTGATAATTAAATACACATAAAAAAATCTAATATTTAGCGTGATATAAGCAAATTTATATAGAAACGTAAATTCCGATACAAATTTATTTATTGATTTTTTTTTAAAAAAAAAAATTCTGCCTCAAAAACTATAAGTGAACAGAAAATGCCTTGCTTATGCCAAGAATGCAATCAAAAATATGATGATTATTGGTGCAAACCATGTATCTCGAAACATTTTCAAAATGATTTTAATAATTGGACGAGTGGAAATGACAAAATAGATAAATTCATTCAAGATGCTCAACTAAATGCTAAAGATGATTGGGAAGTAATAGAATGGATACCTTATGACAGATTTAAAGATGTTAAACAAATAGGTAGAGGTGGATTTGCAACGATACATTATGCTCGGTGGATTGATGGATATATTTTTAAATGGAATATTGAAAATAAACAATGGAAAAGATATGATGAGAATGAAGAAGTGGCATTAAAAAAGTTTGATAATTTTGCGAATTTCAATGATGTCTTAAATGAGGTAAATATTTTAATTAATATTTAAATTTAATTTTCAAATAATTATATAGCGTTTTAATTAAAAATGTTTATATTATTAGATGAAAATTCACTTAAAAACTCAACCTGGACTTACTTCAATTCAATTTTATGGAATTACACAAGTTCCAGAAACACTCTCATATATGATGGTTTTGGCTTATGCAGCGGATGGAAATCTTCAAAAATTAATTTCAATAATATTGATTGGAATCAAAAATATATTTTCTATGGTTATTATCTTCAAGGTTGATAAGTATTCATAAATTAGATATAGTTCACCAAGGCTTCCATCCTGGAAATATTTTATCATCTGAGTTTGAAAGTGATCTAGCTATTTCAGATTTTGGATTAAGTAAACTAATAGAGAAAAATTCAAATAATCTTGAAAAAAAGAATATATTTGGTGTATTACCATATATTGCTCCAGAGGTATTAAGCGGTGATGAAGAATATACAAAAGCTGCTGATGTATATTCATTTGGAATTATTGCTTACGAAATAGTTACGGGCTTTCTTCCATATCCTGATATACCGCATGACAATGATTTAGCTATGAAAATATGCAATGGATTACTACCCAAAATTCCATTTCATACTCCCAAATTAATTACAAGAACAATTATGAGGTGTTGGGATGCTCGAGTTACACATAGGCCCACTTTTGAAGAATTAAAGAAAGAGTTGTGGAAATGCCATGATGATTTTTTTATTCATTTAAAAGAGGGGAAAAATAAAGATTCAGAAATTGTAATTCAAATTAAAAAAGCTGAAGAAATTTCAGCAAATCAAGAACCAACCAATACAACAAGTACAACTCCTCTTAATTATCAAACGCATCCACAAGCAATTTATACCAGTCGACTTCTTAATTACTCAAATCTTCCAAAACCCAAGAACGAAAAAAATTTTGAAAGGGACCTTGAAGAATTAACTAAATCTATGGCTGACTTATGTCCAAGTAAGTTTTGAATATTTTATTTTTTTCATATATTTTATTATTTTTATAATAATAAATTATATTTATTTCTATGTTGTTTAGGTAATTCTGATCTATTTATTTGATTGATTTGATTTATTTGATTTAACATTATACATATTAGTTTTTTTGATATTATAAAATCTTAACACTAGGAATAGAGTATGAATACTTCATCCGATTTGTATAAATTCAATTTGCTTAGTTTGTAATTTTGATTTTATAAAAATAAGAAAATAATAATAAAGGAAATATATCTTGAAAGTGTTAAAATATAATATTTCAACGATGTTATGATGCACACGTTTTTTTAATGTTAAATATAAAAATTAATTATCATTATAATGTACAAAAAAATTCCCCAAAAATATTAAAGATTGAATGTAAAATTTTTATTTATATATCGTTTTTTTTAAATAATTATTCATAAAATAATAAAAACACAAAGAAAAAAGACTAATAATATCTTTTAAGATCATCAAGACTATTATTTTTTGTAGTAGTTGTAATTTAGAATCATCATTTTTTTCAATTATTCATTTGTTCTTTTATGTAAAAAAAAAATTAGTCTACAAAAAATAAAATAATAATGATAAATTATTATTTAATAATAGATATGAATCTACAAAAAAAAATAAATAAATAATAAAACAATAATAAAACTAATAAGCTTGACAATTTTTTTTTTACCCTAAAATGTTTGTATTAGATTTGAATAATTTTTAAACGTTTATATATTTTGAAAAATGTTTAAATGTATTATAAAAATGTTTATTTGAATGTTTATAAAAATGTTTATTTGAATGCTCAAAAAAATAATAATAAAAAAGAATAAATTTTTTAAAAGAATGAATGAATGAATGAAAATTCAAGAGGACACGTATTAATTGATTCTTAACTAAATCGGACCAACAAGATTTTCTCCATTCTTCTTCTTCCAATGGTCGGAATGAACTTTGAAAGTGGCGACGTGGACGGGATGCCCTTTTTTTCGAATTCTGGCATTTTTCCGTAAATGACGGATGTTAATATAAAGAATAAAATAAATGTAATACGGAAATAATCAATAAATAAAAAAAATAACGTAATAATAATTCTACCTTAATAAAAACTCATCTTTCCAACATCCATTGATAAATCTTGCACATTAGCATAGATCAAATACTTCTTGTGAAAGTAATCCATATATGTATTTCGTCAGTATATTCAACTATAAAGCAATAATAAATAATAAAAAGTATTAATTATAAATAAATTAAAAATTTGATATTAAAATGTAACGTCACATAATTATTTATTATTATTATTATCATTATTTACTTAATCTTTTGTAAGCTCTCAAAGAATTCATCACGTTTATGTATATTGCAGAACCAAACATCTATCCTAAATATAAACCAATTGTGCAGTAAACTATAAAAAACAAATAGGATAAATAATAAATAGCGATAAATGAAAATATTAAATACTAAATAAATACCTTGTTTAATAATCCGTCGAGTATATAGTTATTGTTTATTTTATTAGTTATTATAAGTTTAATATATAGTATTTTATAAAATCCAATATCAGATATACCTTTTACTATCACTTAACTTGAATTTCGCTCAACAAACACTAAATATTTTGTTCAACATCTTTAAGAAGAGTATATGTATAAAAATGTCTTAATATTAGAAAACAACAATAATATTCCGTTTAAACTTGTTATGGACAGCTTAAATTAGGTTTTCGTAATCATCAAGAAAATAAATATCATTCAATTTGTTACGAGAAATCAGTAAAATTAGCATCGGCATCTTGCAATAAAATTATTACTTTTTATTTTGCAAAAAAAAAAAATCCATTTCTGATAAACTGGGTTAGAAAAACAAGACTTTATAATCAAATATTGAGTTTCTTGTATTGCAGAAATCATTTCTTTTGCCTTAAGCTTGTCTCGAAGAATTTAAATAACCACTTAAAAAACTAATAGTCCGTATTGAATCTTTAGAAATTCCTTGATATAAATTATTTTCTTTGATTATTTCTCCAAAAATCAATGTCATACATAGAAAAAATTTACAAAGGATATTTTCTTCGTAATTGGTCCTAAATAAAAATAAAAATGCATCAATTTAATAGAATAATCTCCTGCTGAGAATCAGAAAAATGCTTAAATCTTAATATGCTTTTCAATTGCTTCATTGATTTTTCAACATGTCTAATGACGTCTTATTATTGTGTTATTGATTTAACCGATTCTAACTGCAGTTAGAGGTTAAAATTTATTGTTATTATACTCGGTAATGGCACAACAAATTCATGATTACTTGGTTTGACAATTGATACGAACCTGCACAATAATCTCATCATTTATTTAGCAAACTTTAGGTGGCACATTATAAAACTTTTAATAATATTTTGACATTATCTTCTTTTATTAATATTTTGATATTATCTTTAAATCAATTACATGACACAGACCGCTTTTTTTTTTATTTAAAAGTAATTGATTACTCACTTCAAATAATACAAATAACGATGATTCTCATATTTTAAAAATAAAGGGAAGGGATGTATGAAATTCGATGAATTGGTATTTAGATCGGGAAAAACCCTTAATGTTTATTTACATAATAATATAGATCAAACGAGCAGCTCAAATATGTAAATTGGTTATATGGCTTGAAGTTGTATGTCTTTTTCTCTTTCTAAATGCAAGGAAAAAAAGGTTTATTACCTTTTCTATTATAGTTATTCTATTGAGGTATTTCGAAGATCCAAGTCAATTTATTTATATTATTACGAATATTTTAAGTAACATTTTAAACTCTTTGCATCGATTGAGAATTTGGGTTTAAACATGCTATGTGATTAGAATAATTGTAACGAATTTTATCCTTATTATTTCAGTTTTTGAAAAATAAAACATTGATAATTGCAATTCTCATCAGTGGAAGCTAGACTAATGAATGATAGGTTAATTAGAACAATGAGATAATTATTCTGTAAATGCAAATAGGTATGCCAGACTGGAAAGTATAATGCTAGTCATTGCATTTACAAATTGCGTGCATTCTAAAAATTTGATAAATTTTAGGATTCAATTTTAATTTTTTTAAATTCAACAGTGGTGCAAATTCTTACAACAGTTCAAAAATATCGAAGACAATCCTCAATTCACTTATTATTGGCCTAATCCTTATCTATATATAATTGATATCTGACTTGAGAAAACTGAAAAGAATAACGGGAAACAATCATAATCTCTTATGAGTGAGACATGATGGTGATGATAACTGATAATAAGAATTTGCATTCAAAAAGTTTCACTTATCACTTTACTAATAATAAATTGAAAAAAAAATAACAAATAAAAATTAGCATTCTTGTTACGTTTCATATAAATTTTTTATATAAATTCAGAAAAAACCAAAGGCTGTAAAACTTAAATACTTATTTATAATACACTGGTCAAATCCTATTGATGGTGCAAATATACATAAATCAGACATCCTATTTGTGAAAATTCATAAATCGGAAATTCCTATTCATAAATCAGAAAAAATCGACTGCCTATATATACTTGATAAATCTTAGCAAATTTAACCATTAATTGGAATCCTATTACAATTATCTACTATGAAAATAGAGTCAAATTCTTCAACAAAATTAAGTGAAAAAAAAATCAATTAATTAATCAATAAAACTGCCATTATTTTCATTACTCCTACTTAAATTGTTATTTAAGGAAAAAACTCGATGGTGCAGCAGAATTTTTCTTTACAATTATGAATCAATTAATTGTACATTGAAGTTTTAAATCTTATCCAAGTTAATAATAAACTTAATAGTAAATTTAATAATATATACATTATATAAAAATATTAATGAATAATTTATAAAATGTAATCTGACAATTAAAAGATTTTTTGAAGAATATTTAAACATGGCCACAATAATAGACATATTTAAAGGTCTATGAATTTTTGGAACTTTATAAACCCAAGAAACAATAACCCAGAAAAAGAGCAAGAAGAGGAAAACCTACCTTTTGAAACAACAGAAGATCAAGAAAAAGTGCTAACACATCAGAAAGTTTTTTTATCCGTAAATTTACAAAAAAAATTGTGTAAATTTGCATGGGTATTGTAAATTTACATGAAATTGCATAAAAATTTATGTTATTAAAATTTTGTGAAAAATATTACATAAATTTACATAATATTTTTCACAAAATTTTATATAAAATATTACAATCTGTATATTTATGTAAATTTTTATGCAATTTCACGTAAATTTACGATACCCATGCAAATTTATGTAATTTTGCATAATATTGCATAAATTTACGGTTAGAAAAATTTCCTGATGCACCACTGCAAACAACTCCAGGAAGAACAAGGACCTCTAGGAACAAAGAGAATTTGGAACTGGTTCTCTGACAACACAAACTATCCAAGAATAATTAGCACAAGACCTTGAAATCGTTTGCTATCACTGGTTAAATAGAAAAAAATAGGATGGTTTTATCATGAATAGGATTTCGATTGATGGCTAAATTTGCTAAGATTTATTAAGTATAGGCAGTCGATTTTTTCTGATTTATAAATAGGAATTTCCGATTTATGAATTTTCACAAATAGGATGTCTGATTTATGCATATTTGCGCCATCAATAGGATTCCGATTTTTGTTCATTCGACCAGTGTATATACATGTTATCAAAACTAATTTGACCTTGACTTAACTCTTAAAATTTCAATTTTTAATTGCATCTGACTCAATTCAATAGTTTTGACAACATATATAGTTTGCTATCTTGAAGAAGAAGCTGAACAACTTGAAACTGAATGGTGTAATCTCTAAATTGCTAAAGAGCAAGAAAGAGTATAATTAATACAAGTCGAAACAAAACAGAAAAAAATAATTATATAAAGAAAAACAACAACAAAGAACAAAAGTAACTTTACTTGACACTTTTTTAAAATACTCTCCTATTAATACATCCACAAGACAATTGTCTATATTACCAAATTGTCAAAATTGTACATCACCAATTTTACCTACATCAGGAAGTTTTTTTAACCGTAAAGTTACATAAATTTACAATATCCACGTAAATTTATGTAATTTTTCTCGTAATTATACGGAGCGTAATATTTTACGAAAAATTTATGATCCATACAATATTTTTCGCAAAATTTTATGAAAAATATTACGTAAATTTATACGGATCGTAAATTTACTCAATATTTTGCGAAAATATTATGTAAATTTACGGATCGTAATATTTTACGTAAAATTTTGTGAAAAATATTGTTCAAAATATTACGCTCCGTATAATTACGAAAAAAATTACATAAATTTACGTGGGTATTGTAAATTTACGTAATTTTATGGTTAAAAAAACTTCCTGATGTAGGTTACCCCAAGACAAAATCATTCTATTGTTAATCCTATTGCTCAAGAAGTAGAAGCAAGAGTTCAACATATTATTCCTATAACTGAGGAAGATGAATAAGCTATAGCTATATCTACACTTAATATTGAAGAGAATATTGAAGAAAATATATTAAATCTTGTTAATAATTTTGATAACTTAAATATTTACATTGCACAAAATCAGTTTACACCTCAGGAATTATCTGAAAAAATCCAACAAGTAAATCCAAATAATTTAAAACAACTATTAACAATGGATAGACAACTTCTTGCCCGGTTAATAACTGCAATGACTACTGCTATCACTAATAATCAGCAGAATCCACCAGTGCAAAATCAACCAGGACCTGCAGTAAATATATCTAAAATTTCTGTACATATCCTAACATTTAGAAGGGATCCAAGAGAAAATATATCCGCTTGATTAATGCAAGTACAAACTATTTTTGATGCACAACAAATCAATGATACAGTTATTAGATGTCAATATACAGATTCAAAAATGAAAGAAGCTGCAATGCATTGGTATCTTGCTAGAATGAGAGCACATGGTAATAATATAGATATACCATGGGCAGATGGGTCAACATTTAAAACAGCTGTAACAACTGCATTTCAACCTTCAAATTATTAAGCTTACCTACAACAACAACTGGAAAAATTACAACAAACAGGAAGTGTTCATGATTATATTATCCAGTTTCAAAATATCATAGGTCAAGTTGAAAATATGGGAGATATAGATTAAGTTATACCTGCCACCCAAATTCGAAATCCAAATGCCAAAATCCCAAATGCCAAAATCCCAAATCCCAAATTCTAAATTATAATTAGTATTTTTTGCCGAAATCCCAAATCCCAAATCCCAAATACTAGTAATTTGTACATTTTGGCGTCCCAAATCCCAAATTATTTGGAATTTGGGCAACACGTATAGATTAAGTAACAAATTATTTGAGGGGACTTAAACCATCTACACAAATTGAACTATCTTATTGAGCACCTGTGAATTTAGAAGATGCAATTGGTATTGCTATTCGATTTGATACAGTGATGTAGGGAATTAGTAAATCTAATAATAATAACAAATCTTGTTCTAATTACAATAACTATGATCGATCAACACCAAAAGGTGATGGTGATTCATACTAATGGATCTTAGTTACTTAGGAGAAAATAAACCTTGTAATTGTACTCATTATCAAAAAAATAAATATTCTAATAACAAGAACAATAACTATCCCTTAAACTGTAGCTTTCAATATTTTATTATATTAAGCAGGCAAATATGCTTGCATCTACAGATTAAGAGATAACAATGGCAATAATAAAGGCAATAGCAAAAGAAAAGAAATAAAAGGGAATTGTTTCAAATGTGGTAAACCAGGACATTATACAAAGTCAAAAACAAAATCTACAAGTGTTAGAAGAAAATAATGAAGAATTGGTACATGTGGAATTAACAAAAGCAGAAACAAACTGATCAACTACTACAATTGAATGGAAAAGTCAATAGAAAATGTACTTGGATTTTACTTGATAGTGGAGCTTCTCAAAATTTTATTAATGAAAAATTTGTTCAAGAAAACCATCTAAAAACTAAAACCAGCACACCTATTACAATTGAACTTGCAAATGGACATAAACAAAAAGCTTATCAAGTTGTTACTATGTCTACATTACAATTACACTGGTCAAATGAACAAAAATCAGAATCCTACTGATGGTGCAAATATGCATAAATCAGACATTCTATTTGTAAAAATTCATAAATCGGAAATTCCTATTCATAAATCAGAAAAATCGATTGCCTATACTTAATAAATCTTAGCAAATTTAGCCATTAATTGGAATCCTATTCATGATAAAACTGTCCTATTTTTTTCCATTTGACCAGTGTTAGATGATTATAAAAACACTGGTATTACTGCACAAGTAATTGCATTAAACCAATATGATAGTATTTTGAGGAAAAATTGATTATATCATGCCAACCCTTCAGTTGATAGTAAAAGAAAAATTGTAGTAAATGCAAATGAAGTGGAAAAGGGAAACCAAAATGAAAGCAACTCTGTCTTTATTTCATGACAACAGTTAGTGAGAGTTTCTGACAGTAACAAATTATTCATTGTTCATTTGGCATAACAAGAAACTGAACCAACACTGCTTACACCTGAATGGTACAACAGTTTAAAGATGTTTCTCCAGAAACCTTATCAAGTGAACTTCCGTTAACAAGAATTGTAGATCATCATATTAATATAATGCATTCTGTGTCTCCATTTTGACCAATATATCATATGTCTTATGAAGAATTAAATGAATTAAAGAAACAGTCTGCAAAGAAATTCATTAGACCAAGTGTTCCATGTCCCACTGTCACTACCCTTATTGGACTTATAAAGATATATTAAAACTTTATAAATTCATGTAAAAATCAATTCTAAATAACTTTAATTAATGACTTAAACTAAGTTCTATAATGGAATTTTTTATAATTTAAAAAATTATTTTTGTTCCAAAATGTCCCAAGATGTCACATAACAATATTTTATATCGGGTACCTGATATTTGCTGAACTTCGGCAAATAAACTACATCTATCTGGTACCTGATGTCTATATGATATGTTATATTTCAACCTGTGACCTCCACCTCCTGAAATAATTATTGAAACTAATGAAAAAGAGTATAAGGTAGAAACAATACTTAATAAATGTATTGTATACAAAAACTATAATATCTTGTCAAATGGATAGGAAATTCATTATATAATGCTACATGGGAACCATTAGAAAATCTTAACAATGCTAAGGAAATGGTAGCTGAATTTGAAAGGAACAATTAACAGGACATTAATTTTTTTTAAGAAAGGAAAATTAACAATTCTACCTACACCTCCTGTATTTTTCTATTTTTAGTTTTACTTATTTTATTATTTTATTTTATTTATATTAATTAATTAATGTTGATTGTCAAATGTTATCATGTTGAGAACATGTTTTAATAGATAATCAAGTTGATTAAAGGAATTATTGATTTAATATGTATTTAGCAATTACATGTATAACCATATATATTATTTATTTTTGCATTTATATTTTATATTTCATTTATTATATATGAATTGCCAAGTCCAGACATGGTTATAAGAACTTATGATTATATGTATTTATATTTATTATTATTTATTATTATGTATAATATAAATATATAAGACAATTTTTATTTAATAAAGGACAGTTCTCTGTCTCATAAATTATTATTAATTTAATTACTGCTTATTTGACAAAGTGTTTATACACATTTGCTTCTTGGTGAAGCATAGTTATTAATATAATTAACACACACACACTTACACTACAAAATAAGAGTTAATGAGATCAACTCTTACATATTTATAATATTAAGAAATAACTGAAAGAACAATAAATTTTGTTAAAAAAATTATATTTTAGAATTACCTTTATAATAAAATTTATTGAAATTTAAATTATAAAAAAAATATAAATTATCTGTAGTTTAAAATGTATTTTTTCTTCTATTAAAGTTGAATGAATATAGATAAAAATGTGTATCTGGATACTTATTGTAACCAATTTCAAGTATTTAGTAGTTCAATTTGAGTTATTTGTGTAAAAATATGAATGTACTTTGTAATATAATATCTTTTTATTAAGAGTTTTGGATGTAAAAAAAATTATAAGAACATATAGAACAAAAGGTAAAAAAATGACATTATATATGGTCAAAAATATATTACATTGAAACTTTGCTATGTTTGAATATTGGTAAAGTTTATTAATATATGTTATTTACAAGTTGTAAATTACAACTCCTTGACATTTCCACTGAGTGTTAATACTTTATTTAATAATTACTTCCTAATAATAAATATAAAATTATAATTCATAATTATTAAAAATGGCACTCGTAATTATAAATTAAAGATTATAATATTACTGCCTATATTGTAATTATTGAGGATTTCAATGGAAAAATCTGTAATTCTGTAATTTGTAATTATCTATAAGTTTGTAATTGTTCCATAAGTCCATAATTATTCCATAAGTAAAAATGGCACCCATAATTATTTAATTTTAAAATTTTATTATTAAATTTTTAAACATTTAAGTTTAAATATCTATAGTTATTTTAATTTTAATTTACAAAATGAAAACTTCTATACAAAATACAAATTATTTTTAATTTTAAATTTAATTATTAACACTTTTGATATTTAGTTATTAAAATTAAAAGTTTGATATGTAAAAACTATTAGTAATTATTTTTAAAATTAATTTTTAATTAGTAAACTTTATTTTAAAATATTTCAGCCAAAAATTATCCAATTTGAACAAAAAAAAGTATCATTTTGAAGTCAGAAACATGGAGATTTCGAATATATACTTTATTATTCCACAAAAGTCTGTAATTAATTATAGAATTATGGATTTATATCAAAATTCCATTTAAAAAATCTGTAATATTAAGGACTTGTAAAAATAATTAAAGACACCAGCTTTAATAATTATAATAAGTTTTACTTTCTAACTTCCAACTTTTAAATTATTAGAACTTAAACTCTGAAGGTAAAAGCTTCAAATCAGTCTCACAGTTTGCATCACACAAACAAATAATAATATGCTCTGTTTGCCAGTAGGTCAAGCAATCAATCGATCTAAACTTGCCTATCTCAAAACAGATAATAAATATATAATAAATAATAATAATAATCAAATAATAATCAAATTAATCATGAAGGCACAGTGAGTAAGGTGGAGTAAAAGTAGTAATGCAGTATCAAACAATATTTAATAATATTTTGCAATATTACGACACAAAGTATAAGTTTATTAAAATATAAAATATAAAGTTTTAAAAGCAAAGTATCATTTAACAACAGAAATATTACAGCGTGACATATATTTCCTGTTCCTGAATTAAGTTTACTTTTCTATAAAATATTTATTAAAGAGTTTTGTATTATTCTGAATTATTAATTTATGATTAATTGTGATCTAAGTAANAGTCTGTAATTAATTATAGAATTATGGATTTATATCAAAATTCCATTTAAAAAATCTGTAATATTAAGGACTTGTAAAAATAATTAAAGACACCAGCTTTAATAATTATAATAAGTTTTACTTTCTAACTTCCAACTTTTAAATTATTAGAACTTAAACTCTGAAGGTAAAAGCTTCAAATCAGTCTCACAGTTTGCATCACACAAACAAATAATAATATGCTCTGTTTGCCAGTAGGTCAAGCAATCAATCGATCTAAACTTGCCTATCTCAAAACAGATAATAAATATATAATAAATAATAATAATAATCAAATAATAATCAAATTAATCATGAAGGCACAGTGAGTAAGGTGGAGTAAAAGTAGTAATGCAGTATCAAACAATATTTAATAATATTTTGCAATATTACGACACAAAGTATAAGTTTATTAAAATATAAAATATAAAGTTTTAAAAGCAAAGTATCATTTAACAACAGAAATATTACAGCGTGACATATATTTCCTGTTCCTGAATTAAGTTTACTTTTCTATAAAATATTTATTAAAGAGTTTTGTATTATTCTGAATTATTAATTTATGATTAATTGTGATCTAAGTAACTTGTAACTATCTATTCACTACTGAAACTTACTTCTGACAACAGTTGTATTTATACTTTCTCTTTTGTTTACACTTCATCCTTGTACCTCATACTTCATCCTTTGTGCATCATCCTTTATCCTCGCACAATATTCTTCATCCTTGTACAGTATCCTTCATCCTCGCACAACATTATTCATCCTTCATCCTCGTACAAAGATGACAATCACGAGAAAGTTCATCTAGTGTCACAGAATATCATCCCCCGTGACAATTCACCGGATTACCAATTTACTTCGCCACAAACATTTCCTCTTTCAAAGGGGAGCTCCTGCGACTCTACACCTATTTCCAAAAGATTTTCTATCAATTGTGTACTCATTGTTTTACAGAGCTGCAGAAATCTTTCGAACTCTGATTTTGGTAGTTTATAGATCCAATTTGACATAACATTTCGAAAGTTTCTGGCGTACGGTAAGGGTGGAAAGCTCAATTGATATGAAGGCTGGCTCAATAATTGTGCCTTTGGCTAATTAATTTTGCGCCAGCTAAATTCTGGCTAAATTCTGGCTCAAAGGCTAATTAAATTGCGCCGGCTAAATTCTGGCTCAAAGACTAATTAATTTTTTTCTGGCTAAATTCAGACGCAATTTCTGATTAGCTGGCGCAATTTTGGTCACGTGACAAAAGGTTGATCAGATAAAATTATTAATTAGTTTTACCGATATTAATATTTTAATATATTGTAACTCTCTCTCTCCGTTCGATAAATTATTCAAAAAACACGCAGTAAAAAATTATTATTTTTTTCTTGGTGCCTGTTAGTTGGAGGTTAAGTTCGACCGGATAAGACTAACTATGATGGACAGTCCTAAGAAGAATATATGAAGTTTGGTCTACGGGTTTTTGGCTCTGGTTCACTTGACGAAAGGTGTAAACGGCGAACTTGACGTTTTTTTGTGAAAATAGTCTTCATGTGGATAAGCTTGAGGACGAACTGGTGACTTGGTCTTAATTGCCCTTTTCTGTCTTAACGTTTTGACCTCGAATGAACACCGGAAATAGGAGTTTTTCCTGGGGCTGTATAATTTTTGTCTGGTAGTGGGAAGGGTCTGCGCCATGAATTTTCTTTTTTCATGTTTTTGAATGGTTTTTGATCCTGATTTGTCGATCTTGTCGATCGGGTGACGCATTGATAAAAAGTGTGACATGTTGGTATTTAAGGAGAGATCAGTGGTGATGAATAAATTTTGGGGTGGTACAATGGTACATAAGGTGTGATCAGGTGGAAAGAACGTGTGATGTGATGTTTAGTTCGATGGACGGGGGTGGTAGTTTGTAATATAAGTTGAAGGGTGCGAGTTTTTGGTTTGTTGGATTGTGACGATGTGGGGAGGGATGTTGTTCTCTTAGGAGTGTTTGTAGGAAGGGACTTTTGGGTAGTACCAACACCACACCAAAGGGAAAAATTTTCTTTTTTTTCGCTTTTTTCTTAGATAGCTTGGCCGGGTTGGTATCGGTAAGTTTCATGAAATTGATAAGGACTTAGTTTTTATTTCACAAGGGGTAAATACGGAAAGTTTTGAAGAAATTCAAAATGGAGGGAAATCAGAAAGTTTCGTGGTAGTGGTTGGTCAAACGGTGACTTCGGTCTAGTTCGTTTTTATTCTTCAATATATGTATTTTTTTACTTTAAGTATTGGAAATGAATAAAGGCAAGACCTCACTAATCGTTGAAAAAAAAATATTTTAATATATTGTTTTAAAATAGCTATAATTTGGTCAATTTTAATGCTACAGAAATGAAATATATAACATCTTGTAGCTAAGAACCAGATCTTTCGATCTGTCATAGGAATATCATAGTAGAAAATCGCTTCTAATTATGTAAAATTGCTTTGAAATTAAAGCTAAAATTAATTATTTTTAAAAATTTAAAAATAATTATTTAATAAATTTTATAATTGTGGCATTATTTAACCTTTGCGCTGGAATTTAGCCATTGCGCATTGTGCCGTGGCTAAATTCCAAGCTCAATTGGCTAAATTAAATCTGGCTAAATTCCTGGCTCAATTTGTATTGCGCCTACAATCCCTAGCATACAGTGTTCCTATTACTTTAAATAATGATTGTATTCGTGTCGCTATTTGGTAGATTCGCGTTCCATTTTGGTGGGATCGTTCATGTAACTCTCTTTTTAGTACTGTCTATACATGTTCCCAAAATTTATTTTAGATTTTTGAGGTATTTCGACTTTTTAAGATTTATGCAGAATTTATTCTATATATAGAAGTAAAAAAAGTACCCAGTTATATGTATTTTCAATCAAAGAATAAATCTGGGTGGTCAAAAAATTTCGGGTTTTAAGTAAAATAATTTTGTCTTCTATGAAAAACTATTTCGACTTTTTTCCCCGAAATTGCAATTTCGGGGCCCCAAAATAATTTTGCGTGCAAGTATAGTACTGTCACGGTACTTCCTAATTGAGCATCTTGTAGATAATCACCAAGTTTCCTATATGCGTTCATTCTTTGACCATTTGTTTCATGTATATCCGTAGCTATTCATAGAAGTTTGTCTAAGTCATGATCGATAACTCGATCCTGTTCTTCTAGAGCTGTAAAAATATAAACTGCATATATTGTTAACATATCGTCATATTGCGTAGTAATTTCATTATTTACGGGTTGATCAATTTCTATTACCGTACTTTCTGTTACCAAATATGCACCAGTATTGTCTATGATAACTCAGGTTTCTCCTAAGATTTGCGGAAATTCTCTTCGTAATTTGTGAACTTTCTTTCGTAAACTGTAAAAAAAAAGTTTTTGGCAAAATTTTCAGGACTTTTCGCAATCTTACAAATTCTTTTAAACAAGTCTATTGTTTACTCGTCATCTCACGTGGAATAATAACCCTTTGTTTATACGATTTCAATCGATTGCCATGTACAGGTCGACTATTGAGAACTTCTCCTCTATTGGTTCTTAATATGTAGGAGTCATTACCAAGAACTCTATGAATAAAGAAAGGACCAGTCCTTTTATCTCAAAACTTATCGCCATGAACATCATCAGGAAATTTTTTATGTCGGAGGTTATTGTAATAATTTTGTTTTCAAAGGTTATTGAAGGTTATCAGACTATACATGTTCCCAAAATTGATTTTGGATTTTTGAGGTATTTCGACTTTTTGAGATTTATGCAGAATTTATTCTATATATAGAAGTAAAAAAAATACCCAGTTATGTATATCTTCAATCAAAGAATAAATCTGGGTGGTCAAAAAATTTCGGGTTTTAAGTAAAATAATTTCGTCTTCTATGAAAAACTATTTCGACTTTTTTCCCCGAAATTGCAATTTCGGGGCCCCAAAATAATTTTGCGTGCAAGTATATATCAGACCAATAACCTTCGCAAATATTACATTTATCATAATAAAGTGAAGGTTATTGAAGGTTATCGATATCAATAACCTCCGGAGTATTACGTTTTATTAATAAAAATGAAGGTTTTCGGTACCAATAACCTTCGTAAATATTACGTTTATGTTGGAGGTATTCGAAAGTTATCAGAGTGAAGAACTTCGAAGGCTTATGTTTAAAAAAATTTACTGATGATTCTGTAAATCAGATCTGTACTCTAACACCATATCCCCTGTCTTGTACGTCATCATTCGAATTTTCCTATCATAGGTTATCTTTTGCTGTTTTTGGATACCTTTAATATTCTTAGATGCTTGAATTTGATTATCTTCGAATATTCCCGCAACTTCTCCAGTTCTTTTGTGGATCATTTTTTTAAATTGTTTTTCATTAATTTCTTCAACCGGCCAAGTAATAATATCAAGTTCTATGGGTAGTGTAGGGCTCATCAAATAGTAAATAAAATGGCTTATATTTTGTTGTTCTATTTTTGGTTGTTCGATATGCGAAAAGTGCCTAAGCTATCAGTGTATCCCATTCTTGCGTTATTTTCTTTACACATTTCTTTAAAGTTTGACAGAGTGTTTGATTATACCGTTCTGTCAGTCCTATACGTGTTGCCCAAATCCCAAATAATTTGGGATTTGGGACGCCAAAATGCACAAATTACTAGTATTTGGGATTTGGGATTTGGGATTTCGGCA